>LR994579.1:14416104-15008604 GCA_905187575.2 Celastrina argiolus
GATAGCTAACAGAGTTAGCAAGAATAAAGTTTGTGGATTTGGTGATTCCAAAATATCTATATTTTTTTTGATAAATGTCAAGATAATGATCTAAATTATCCGAAAAAATATTTGTCCTACAAAATCTATGGTTATTCAAAGATATTTATATATATTCCTTCTTGCCAACTTGTATCGATAACTAGGTCATCTTAAATTATTAGTAACCAGCTGATTTTCTTTTTATTACTTAGTTAATATTAATGTAATTCAACAGACATAATTGTCCTACACATTGCGTGGTACGTTATCCCGGTCCTACGCTCGATAGTTGAGCATTTATTTTATCCTTGTTAACTCTGTTAGCTACCACAATCGTGAGTACCGTCCAAGAAATTCTTGGGCGACTCATCAAAATGAAGGTACTCATGAAAAATTAGATTGATTGAGCTAATCAAGTGATAACCATGTAGGTATGGGGGAACCCTGACCATATGCACAAATTTTCAGGACAACCACCGCTATTCGAAATAAAGGAAGATGAATTTGAACTAGGCGCCGGGGTTCACGGAGAAGCAGGTATCGAGAAATTAAAGATGGGAAGTGCTAAAGAAATAGTCACTCTTATTCTGGACAAGGTTAATGTTACATAATATACGAATACTGCTTTTCAAAGAAAAGATTACAAAGCAAATACTATAGCAAAAACACTAGATATGATTCGACTAATAGTAATTACAATAATTATTATTTCCAGACAATCAATCATCTTAAGCTTCAGGCGGGAAACAGAGTGGCTGTGATGATCAATAACATGGGAGGCACATCTCTGATGGAAATGAATATTATTGCTGCAGAAATCAAAGACTATTTAGGTAGAATCAAATAATCGTTATTGCATTTATAATCATGTCAAGAATATTATATTAAAATATATGTATACTAATAATTTCAGACACCAAGAAAATAAAAGCAGAACGCATATATTCAGGGCATTTAAAAACCTCTTTAGAAATGCAAGGTTTTCAAATTTGCCTGCTTCATTTGACCAAAGATTTTGGGAACTTGTGGCTACAACTGTTGGATGCACCAACTGATGCGATTGGTTGGACAGGTGGCATTATGTCAGTAAGAGATGATAAACTTAAAGAGGACGAGGAATTAATTCTTAAAGATGTTGGTAAAAAGGTACTGAGGTCATATTATCATACAAATAAACGTAAAAAGTCAGAGAAACTAAGAAAGGCGAAGAAAGTATGGAATATTAAACAAACATTTACCATTAACTAATAAACAATTGTTAACTCAATGGATCATTATTATTCAGTTTAAATTTTGCTGTCTTTTTTAAGTGACTTTTCAAACACATCTGACAAATATAGCATCATTGAATAGCTCATCAGTTGTATAAATATTTTATTAGTTGAGCAGTTAGAAAAATAAAACAAGTTTCACTATTTTAGGACATATTTGGTGCTGCACTATCAGACAAAGAACAGACAATTTTACGGAGCGGGTTACAAGCAGCCTCAGAGAAGCTTATTGCGAGTGAAGACTTGTTGAATAGACTCGACTCGGGTTGTGGAGATGGAGATTGTGGGATAACGTTGAAAAAGTTCGGGAAAGGTAACGATCATTTGCTTTTGTTTGAGTAATAAATCAGTGCATATCTATACTAATATTATAAAGCGGAAGAGTTTGTTTGTTTAAACGGTCCGATTTGAAAAAAAAATATTTTTTGTTGGATAGTCCATTAATAGAGGAAGGCTTTAGGCTATATAACATTAGGCTGCGACCAATAGGAGCGAAGCGTCAGTGAGAAATGTTGCAAAAACAGGGAAAATTATTCACATTTGAGGACTTTCGTTGCGTGCTGCATAAACGGTTTAAGTTACTAAAAAATATGTATGAAAGAATTATTCCTTTTTAATAATCATAATAACAAAAACAAAGACACGCAAACGAAGTCGCGGGCACAGCTAGTATTTTTATATAGACAGTCGTCAGCTAGGGATGTGCTGGAAAGGGATTAACTAAAGTTTTATTTTAGCTGTATTGTCGTACCTTGAGAATGCTGACCTAAAATATTTGTCCGATGTTTTGTGGAAACTGTCCGAAATGGCTGAGATGAATATGGGAGGCACTTCAGGCGGTATCTACAGCTTGGGATTATATGCGGCATCACAAGCTATTATCGGGTAACTTTTTCTTTTATGCATAAAGAATTTTGAATAATGATAATTAATTGATAAGCAATCATTTTTGGGAGGCTTTCGATCATAGTACCTAATTAGAATGGTAACTCGACAATAGTGTAAATCGTCGCTTTACACTATTATTAAGTTTATCAAAAAACTTCCCCCTACCTAAAAAACTAACCTCGTATCTAAAAAACTACAACTTTGAAAAGTTGTACCTAAAGAACTAACCTCGTATCTAAAAAAACTACAACTTTGTGAAGGTAAAGCGAAGAAATATACAATTATTTATAATATCTAATAATATATAATTTAAAGGTATACTAATGATGTTGTGACGTCATATTTCAGTGCAAAAACGAACGATAGACATGCGTGGCTTTCGGCATTAGAAAGTGCAATGACTGCCATAACAAAATACGGCGGGGCGGAACCCGGTGACAGGACTATGGTAAAAGAATAGTTTTATTTTAATGGCCGTGGTAGCTTGCTTTTTGTGCCTAAGATACCGAACACGGCCACTGTATTTTTGAATATTAGCGGCTAGTCTTAATAACAAATCTATCTACTTTATTTAAATCTCGATCGCAGTCACAGGTTTTTAACTATTTTCAGTTGGATACTCTACACGGCGGAGCCGTTGCATTCAAAAAGCATATCGCCTCAGATTTGAAACTTTTGGCATCAGAAGTGGCCTCTGCAGTTGAGGACGCGGCAAAGTCTACTGCTAAAATGACAGCCAGGTGTGTATAACATTATTATTCATCTCTATTACATATAAAAATGTTGTGTTAAGTGCTAAAGCATTATACTGCCGCTCTTATCGTAATTAACGCAATCGACATTTTTGGCGAAAATGAGTTAATAGTCTATTCGGAATCACCGCAACGAGATCTACCAGGATCAATCACAATTTTTTTACTTTTCGTTATTTCGTTAATCATGAACAAAATATGTGGATCCATTCCAAACTATCGTAAAAACATCATCGTCGTTTCAGCCTTTTACTGTCCACTGCTGAACATAGGCCTCTCCAATACATTTCCAGTGCGACCGGTCCATTGCCACCTGCATCCAACGTGACCCGGCAGTTTTTACCAGGTCGTCGGTCCATCTGGTAGGTGGCCGTCCCACACTGCGCTTGCCAGTACGTGGCCTCCACTCTAGAATCTTTTTGCCCCATCGACCGTCCAATCTTCGTGCTATGTGGCCGGCCCATTGCCACTTCAGCTGACTGATCCTACGGGCAATGTCAGCAACCTTAGTTCTTCTACGGATCTCCTCATTTCTGATTCGATCACGTAGAGAAATACCGAGCATTGCCCTTTCCATAGCTCGCTGAGCGACATTGAGCCTTTTGAAAAGATCCTTCGTGAAGCACCACGTCTCAGAACCGTAAGTCATCACTGGTAACACACATTGGTTGTATACCTTTGTCTTAAGGCACTGAGGTATTTTGGACGAGAAGACGTTGCGTAATTTACCGAACGCTGCCCAGCCGAGCTGGATCCGTCTACTGACCTCTCTCTTTAAGTTGGACCTACCTAATCGGACAGCTTGCCCTAGGTATATATGTCGCAGTCATCTGATTGAATCCGCCATTTAATTGAATGACTAGCGCTTTCATTGAATCCTGTTTTTACCAACAAATTTTAGTATCCGAGACTAGGACAGCCATTTAATATTTTAGTTTTAAACTTCGAAATTTCCGAATGTGTACTATTATAACGTATAATAAAGTAAATTAAACAAAAAATGTATCAACACATTGCTATCTGTACGAGCTGTTTGACGCCATTATATGACTGCCTAGTGATTCAATTAAATAACCAGATTCAATAAGATGACTGCGACATATATATTCGTCAACAACTTCTAAATAAATTAACTAAATATGAAAATATAATATCACACATATACAAGGTCCACATTGAACGGCACTAAACAAAACAAAAATATTTTGAATATTCCTATTAGTTTCATAGAGACAACAAAATATAGAAAAAAACTTTGATCGCGATTTACCCGAAAATAACCTCCAAGCAAGTGCGTTGTTTATGATAAGGACGGCAGAATAGTGCTCTGTAGTATTTTTTTTATCAGTAGGGAATTTGAAAGTTAGCGAATAATATTTTTTTAAAAAGCATGACAGCGCCAATACTATTGAGAATCTTCTTCAAATTACTCTAGTTTACGGAACTTCCAAATGTTCCCACTTGTTCTACAGGTATCAAGAAATATCAATGTTACCGTGAAGATCGATCTGAACAAAGTAAGAATGTAGTGGTAGTACTTACCTTATTTGTGAAATAAGATAATTTATTGCTTGCAGGGCGGGCCGGGCGTCGTATGTAGCGAGCACTTATATCAAGGACGAAGACGCGGGCGCTCGCGGTGCCGCCATCTGGCTTCAAGCTATTTTGACCCTTGTTGCTAGGGAGTTTTAGATTTTTCATGCAATCTTGTATGTTACACCTATACAATATTTTAATATTAATATATTTATTATTTGTTAAAAAACCATGCATCTTATTTAAATTCAGACTTACTTATTAAGTAGTTAGTAGTAGTCATTCACATTTTTTTCTTTTGCACAGATGTTGACTGTTGTCTCTATCTGTACAACAGCTCTGAAAGAGTCTGTCATAATATGGTGTAAAAGTTGGTATGAATATAATAATAAATAATAATCAAACCAAACGGCAATTCACGTGATCACGTTTGTTTAATTTGCAGCATGACTACATTGTCGCGGGCGAAGGTGACAGCATCCGCCGACAATGAAACAATTCTGCGAATTCAATAAAAATAATACGTGAATTGTATTTTTAGACTCGTTGATGATATTTTTCGAGTTGTAACTAAAATAATTAACGTAATAATTGAAGGGAATTTGAACTTTTATAATCAGAAATAAAAGTCCGTATTATTGTAATTATTATAATAAATAGGATATCCAGCAACAATCTATGGACATAATAACATCTAAAATATATTTCGAATTTATTGTTTAATATAATACTTTACTAAAATAATTTTTGAGATTTCTTAAAAGTAGTGTTTAAAACTGTGTTGACTCAAATATGTATTTTCGTACTTAGTGGAAGCTCCCTATACCTCAAATTGAATAAAAAAAATAACACAATATTATTTTAGTAAAGTATAGAGAGCGTCAAAGTTGCTTCCACACCTACGTAAGTAGCACCATATTCAAGATAAAGCATCTTTGGTCTGTATTCTATTTCTTAATTTAATATGTGTATGATAGCTTGCGAAATGGACCTAAGTTTATATTATTAACGGTATCACATGCCATAATGAGCGGTTGGGAAAAGATATGGGCAAAACGGCCTTAATAGGATAAGTTTTCAATGTACGTTTTGCATTTTTAATACTATAAATCCTTGTAAATAAAATATAATACTTAGTTGATATTGTACGACTTATTGTTAGGTAAAAAAATATTTAATCGTCAACAGTGCTGCATCTTGGCCAAATCTTTCAGCGATTGTGCCAAGTTTTCTCTAAGAAAAAAGAAAACGCCCATATTTGATGAAAATTTTGCTAACAAAACGAAACTTTCTATGAACTTTCTATGCAAGTCGTGTCACATGACTTCAATATTACTTTAAGCGTCGAACGTTGTCGAACAAGATAAATACTATTAAATAATAAGTGCATATTCGCTATATTTTTTATCCTGACCTGTGCCTGACTTTTTTTTTCAAGGATTTATGTTCGTGCCTCAATATGTTCCATAGCCGATGCTAGACTCAATTAAAAAATATGTTCTATTTCACAACTTTGACGTCTCTGCCAAGATAATAATTTTTGTACTAGAAATCCCACTCTGTTGATTTCTCGATCTCCATTTCGGACAACCTTTCTTGAAGAAGAAGTGCTGATATGTCATCTGAAAAACGGTAAAGAAAATTTTCAATTTTAAACTAATAAAAATACACTATTATTATTATTATTACACTATTATAAATGTTTGGCTCAATCACGCAAAAAGTACGGGACGTGTTTAGATGAAAATTGGCATGCTAGTAGATGAGGCTTCCGATTAACCATAGGTTACATTTATCTCTAAAAAGTACAGCCGCGGGGAAAAGCTAGTGTCAAATAAAGAAATGGAATAAGTAAACCTTAAGTCCCGATTTCACTAACACATGTTAGTGTTAACGGCTTGTTAAAATACCATGCCTTCTCTTTTTATTATTCATTGATAGGAACAACGAGAGGAACAACATGGTATTTAACGAAGGATTAACTTTAACATTGCTTGGTGAAACACAACCTAAAACTAATCAATTTAAACTAATAATTTTACTCAAAAGCGATAAGTATCAACAATTAATTATTGAAATATGTACATATTTTAAACTATTATTTTTATATTCACCTGGATCAGGTTTGATAGGCTTAACTCGTCCAATGAGACTTGGTAGGAAGTCAGTCTTTCGAATTTGCTTGAAGAACGGGTGACTCAACATTTGCGTAGCTGACGGTCTTCGTTCTGGTTCCCTATAAAATACAATAATTTTGTTGTATAAATACAATGTCGTCTATTTTAATTTATTTTAAATTGATCTAAGTTTTGGCAGCAATTAATTTACAACAAATTATTCCAACTGCGGAAGGGCAGATAATGAGTTTGGCAGGCAATGTTTGTTCAACCGTAGCTCGCAAACTACTGGTTCGATTATTATAAATGAAATGTAAATAGATTCGTACAAAAAGTGAGAGTAACAGTCTATAAAATTTAAGTAGTCGGGTTACTTTACTTTTTTGATATTTACGTTACTCTTTTGATATTTTGTATGCCGACGAAACAACGCCTCTAGTGGCAAACTATGGTAACTAAATCGATACCACACGAATTCTAGTTAACTTCTTCATGGTGAGAAATAACAAAAACTCGCTCTAGGCACATAAGTTTATATGTTAATAAATGTAGTTTCTAATTTATAGTGTCTATAAGTCAAAAGTAAAAGATAAATCCGTTTGGTAGCTACGATGCTATAGATAGACTGACGAATTTCTACCTCCTTTTTGTGTCGAGAGTTGATTCAAGACTTGAATGGATGAAGGTAATATGTGGCGAAATTCTGGTTTCGAGAAAATTGAGTTCAAACTGTCACTTAAACATTTTAGAATATGTCGTAACATATTAATCTAAATATCCGTCTCGTTAATAAATGTACTCAATGCGTTACTACATATCCTAAAATGTTTAAGTGACATAAACTGTCACTTAAGTATATGTAGTAACGCAATTTCCTGGTTATAAAATTTTTGCGAATAAAATCTTCATCTATTTATGTCTTCAATTATAAATGCTAAAGTAAAAAACTCCTAAATTAGCTGTACCTACTGAAACTACATATATATACATAAATCATCAATATAAAAAATGTACAATCAAATATCACCTTTGGAAATTAGGGGGGAATAGGGCCAAACTATGTAAAAATTTTATGGGACTAAATGGCAGCTATTTCGCGTCGACTAAAAAAGAATCACGCAAATCGGATCATTAACTTACGAGTAATCGGTGTACATACATTTAAAAAAAAACAGGCCGAAAAAAACTTCCTTAAAAAATTGAGGTTAAAAAAATCAGTAACTTGCTGCAGAAACATACCTTGATCAATTTTAAATAAGTTAAAAATAAAGATATTTAACAATAAATTATACATAATACATTAATTCTCTTCTTTTTAGGAGCTTAACTCGCGCTGTTTACCTCTGTAGCGCGGCGTCGGCCAGCCTGTGGAAGTGTTCGGACAGCGAGCGCGCCTCGTACACGCGCCGCAGCCGCCACACGCCCTCCGCGCTGTCCCCCACGCCGCTGTCCGTCGCGTACGCGTCTGCAACCACTGTGTACTTGTAACAGCAGGTCGCGGGTTCGAATCCCGCCAAAGGAGCAAAAACTTTTCTAAGTCGGGGATGAGTATTTAGTATATTGTACAATATAAAATAAAAATCTCAAATATAGGTACATGTTAAGTATAAAAGTATTCCACAATATGACACCTCCGTGGTCCAGTGGTTCAGAGCTTCGCTCTCGACCCGGAGGTCGTGGGTTCGATTCCCGCGTAGGAACAACAAAGCAGGCTGATCACCCTGATTGGCTGACAAGAAAGATGATCCATGCGTCGGATGGGCATGTAAAAAGTCGGTCCTGCGCCTGTTCTCTCGCCAGTCGTGTCGGTTTACCGTCCAACTGGGTTATGATAGTAAAAGGAAGAGGGAGTGTCTTTGTGTATTGTGAACACACTTGGGCACTATAAAAATGACTCATGCGTAGCTGGTCTGGTTTCAATGAAATCGGCTACCGACACCGAAATCGGTGATGGGAGCTATTATATTATTCCATAATGTGGAGAATATTACAAGTTCATCGGATACTAAGTACAGAGCCAGATTAATGTGGTATAAAGTGTCTATAGTTATTAGTCACATTTGAATGTAAAAACTAAAAACGACGCCGAGTAGATGTTTAATTCATTTGTACTGTGTAGGGTCCATTCAGATTAGCCTTTATTTAGCATTCTATTAGCGTATATGCCCGGAGGCTGGTAATTCGCTCGTAAGCCAGATAAGTAAGCCTTCAATAATAATCGCTTTTGCTGAGGTAATAAATAATGAAATGTATTATGTCATAAAATTCGCAATAAAATTTCGTTTGTAATCAGAAATCTTATTACTGTGCATGTCAGACAGTAAATTATAAACATTATTACTCGTCTGTTGCTATAAGATTGAACTAAATTTATATACTACTAAACTTATAGTAAAAATCTTTTATGACTAAAATGTACATAATATAATGCCCAAGAACATATAATATAGTATCCCTATCATACAAATATTATAAATGTGAATGTCCATTTGTTATGTTTAAGTTATACTTTAATGTGAAAACTACATAATCAATCATCACAAAACTTTGTACACAATGATATATTTTTAGAGGAATTAAAAGTAACATACTTTTTAATCTACATGGCCAAAAGTTAGTAATACATGGTGAAGAATCCTTACTCTTTGTCTCCTCTGTAAGAGGTTCAGGGAATGAGGTACAGTCCAGCAGCTGAGGCCTACTCCCCCGCACCTTTTCAGTGAACATTAGTGTGGTGGGCACCTCTGCAAATGGCACAGCTCCATTTGCTAGCTCACATGTCATAACACCAAATGAATAAATGTCCGATTGCTCATCATATCCTCTAAGGTTCTGTAATATTAAAATGTCGGTAAATACTTCTATTGAAACAATATCGAGTAAATGAAATTATTTACGATTTGGGCTTTACATAAATATACATTGAAAATAATATGAGTCTTATGCAACACACAGAAAAAAAAAACAACCTGTTCTAATAATTCAGGACTTAGCCACATAAGATTAGCATTGTCATGGTCAGGTGGTGGCAAACTGTGCAGTTGTTTCTGCCTCCGACCTCGCACCATCATAGATGCAGCACTTCGTAGTCCTGACAGACGTACACTGCCATTTGTGTCCACAAGTACATGACTCGCTCTGACACTCCTGAAATTAAAATAATTAAATGGATAAAAACTATTTCCTTACAGTTACATGAACAGTAAAAATAATAGATAATAATATAAATGTTAAATAGCTTACATTCTAGAAATGGTAAAAATTTAATAAAAGTTTTTATTCTAATCTTACCCTCTATCTTCTAACAACATAACTAGGCAACTGAAATGAATACTAGAATTATTTTTTTTGTTTTAATAGATACCAGACTTACCTATGTATATAAAATTGTTTATGTAAATATTGTAAACCTAATAAAACATCTCTAAGTATTAGTGCACAAGCTAATTCTGGCAGTCCTTCTTGGAAATATCTGTCGAGGATGTCACGACATGAGCCCAGACTCATCAATGGAGACACAACATACAGCTCTGGGCCATGCACAAATGATGTGAAGTACGGAAGTATATTTTGATGCTGTAGTTCTTTCCTTGTTAAAATATCTTGCTGTAAAGAAAATGCGAGTCAAAATTAGACTATGTAGTTACAGTAAATTAATGTTATAGGTAGGACTTTTTCCCGACGTATGTTTCGACACTTGTTAGAGTTACCTATATTAAGTACAAACCTGTATCAAGTTCGCCTTCTCTTTCGACTTATCAACAAAGTATCTCTTAATGGCCACATTTTGATTGTACGGCTTATAAACAGCTGAATATACAACAGCTACGCCTCCGCAACACTCAGCTATGATTGAAGTCAGCTGGTAGTCATTTAAATCAGGGTTAAACATCTCCCTCGGGGTCAAAGTCAAAAATACTTCGCAGTAAGCTTATACCTTTTCGTTGTCAGTTTACTTTGTACTTTTATGTTTTGTTCATGATTTAATAGATACACTATGATGTTTTCGGTTTTTTGCAACAGCTAATGCAATAAAAATTAAAATAAATATCAACAAACAACAAAGTCCGCTCAACAATACTTTTTATGTAAATATTTCATGTCATTTGTCAATTTCTTTTTGGTGTCAACTGTCAACATCAACATGACATTGACAATGACATTTCAGAATGTCTTTCTCCTTCATCTTTCGGTGTATAATGCCCATTTCCCAGTTATCCGCATCTGCACCGGCCAGTTATGTATTGGTTCAATTATTTATGGGTTACTAAAATATATTTAATATTAACCTACGTTATATTAAATAATGTTTCCACCTAAGTTCAAATACATCCATTAACGTAGGTACGGTTACGGTGGTGGTTTACACATATGTAAATATAATACTTCTCTGAATATTGTTAGTGCAATATATTATTAGTATATGACACGAATAAATTAGGACGTAATTATAACCATTTTTTTTTAAATAGAACAGTTGGAATTAATACGTGTAACTTATGCGATGTCGAATATTCAGTTTTTTGGAACAATGCCACCTACAAAAAAGCACGATGCAGTAAGACTTAATTTATTTCCCTGCATTACTGTGAATTATTATTTACTGACGTGTTTGGCTAGTCTAGACAGGCGTAATTTATTTAGGATTTTTGATAATGCCTAGTTATTATTAGGTTCCTATTCTATACACATAATATATTAATAATAATATTAAAACATTTCTACGAGTTTTTAAAGAACGAGATCCGCCACCACCACCAGACACTCCTTACAGTCTTACTGATAAAACTTGTAGGTGGTAGGGTTTATCTGTATATAGGTATACTAGCTGTTCCCGCGACTTCGTTCACGTGGTCATTGAGCCGTTTATGCAACGCACGCAATGAAAGTCCCCAAATGTAATTAATTTTCCCCGTTTTTGCAACATTTCTCGCTGACGCTTTGCTCCTATTGGTGGCAGCGTAATGTTATATAGCCTAAAGCCTTCCTCTATAAATGGACTATCCAACAAAAAAATAATTTTTCAAATCGGACCAGTAGTTCCTGAGATTAGCGCGTTTAAACAAACAAACTCTTCCGCTTTATAATATTATAGTATAGATTTAGTCACTAGTCTTGCTCCTTTAAAGTTAGGTATTCTAACATAATAGGTTGGGGAAAAAGTTTCTTCCCATTTTTTATAAAAGTTTTTATATAAAGTTTATTTACAATTGACTAAAGTATACAGGAGCCATTTTGTTCGATAGTTTTTGTCATCTTTTTTGTAGGGACATGATCCCATTGCTATAAAAATTTTGGGGCTTCTGATAAAAAAAACTGGGACAAGTGGTTTTGGCAGTTCCTTTTGTGATGTCGACCGGACACTGCCTAAGAAATTCTACAGCGACCGAAACAGGTGGAAATCTGAAAGCGCAAGAGCAGTACTATACGGCGAATGCACCTCCCAGCCAAACTCCCGAAACTTTTGCTGAGTGGCTAAAGATGTGTGAGGTCTAGCGTTATCATAGTGAAAAACCACACCCCTTCTGTTGATTAATTCCGGCCGCTTTCTCTCAACTTTGTTCGCAGTGGTCCTGCCTGGCGGTAACAGCTTATAATGAATTCGAATTCCACCACACACACAGCATCACCTTGTTGCGAGTTAATGCGGGTCGTCACAGTCTGTGAAGATCTTTGACCACGATCTTTTTCGCACGTTCTTGTCGTACGTGATCCACTTTTCAGCACCGTACACGACCTCTTAGGACAGCTGCATGCTGGCCACGCCCATATGGGAAGTGGCAAACTTACCTACTTTTCTGTAGCTACACATAATAAATATTTAATACTTACGTTTAAAACTTGCATTAGGTTCATAAAATATTCAACAAAGGGTTAGAAGATAGGTAAGTAGTGTACTAAAAAGTCTCGAAAATCACCCGTGCCAGTTCATCGAATGCAAAAATTTATCCGACAAAATAAAAAGCGGTTATTCCTAAATATACCTACTATGCTGCGCGACCGCATCTCGCATTTGCTTTATACGATGTACTCACTTCTATATAAAACCGGGGCGAGAGCCAAGTTCTAAAATTAAAGATCGAAAGCGCCCGACCACCGCCCGCCCGCCTCAGTCCACCGACAACTGCCGTCGACATTCCCAAAAAACGCGCGGTACCGAAATTCAGTCGCATACGGCGAAAAAATCGAACACCAAATTTGGGTTTAGTGATTGTGAACGTGGAAGTGCGTAGTGCTCTGTGGATTGAATTGTCTGTGTAACCGGTGAGTACCTATTATAGTCTGTCCCTCCAAGTAACACCGCTAAGCTAGCACGTGCTCGTACAGAGTGTTAAGTTACAAAATGTCTGCATTTAACCTAATTTTATCCATCAAAACTAGAGACGTCTTGTTTTAAATTAGTCACGTATTGCTTTCATGCCCGGAAGCGAAGCCGGTGTTTTCCTAACCTCAAAGACATTGATATCTTTTTCATCTGTGGATTTTTACTTGTGTATTGTTATGAGGTACTAATATTCTTACTTTTGACAACCTAGTTGTACCCATTAATTTTATGGACTAATAAATTTTGTAAAGATTTCGTTTCAAGGTACAAAATATAAAAATATAAATGCAATAAATTCTTTCCTATTAAAATATATATAATACCTACGCATGAAGATACAAAAACATCTATATAAACCACGTAATATGTGTTGTATCTTGTTTATATATAATATTATATAAATGTTTGTTTCTTTGAACGCTATTACGAGTAACACGAACGACTGCTTAAGCCGATTGAAAAACATTTTAATTTACTGGTCCCATTATGGTATATTATAATATCGACAAGAGAAGACCTATACCTACCTAAGACCAATAGAAGCTGTAGGTACACCAATGAAAATTTTAAAATCCGGTGTAGGTATTATTCCACTGTTTCACGCAGAGGAAGTCGCGGGCACCGTTAGTATATTATAGCTGCCTATTTTCTTACTGCATTGCGTCACCACAACGAAATTAAGTCTGCCGCAAAGTCTGGATGTTGGACGCATCCTGGTATTGATTTTCGAACCTTGTCGTAGTACAGTTTCATACTAACGATCTTAACTGTCGCATTTCTTCTTAGATTTAGTTCTATTACAAGTACCTGTATATTATTTTAGTTTTTCCGCCTAATTTTTGGTGTATGTGGTCAGTGGTGGTGAAAACTAATTTGAATAAACAATTTTGATTAGGTAGTGTAAATCACAAATACCCACGTAAGTATTTTGAAACTAGAGCTTTTGATAGGATTTACAACAAAAAAAATAATTTATTCCATGTAAATCTACAAAGACATTGATGGAGGGTCAAAGCAAAATCTCTACCATCAGGACCTCACGACTGAAATAATTGTTACATTAAGTGACGCTCAAGTTACCTGCTGTCCTTGTCCTACCACCAAGCAGTGGCAGTGACAATGGGTGAATAGGAGTGATCCTAACTTTAATTAGAGTTAAATTATTTGGCCGCATGAATGACGTCCTCTAGTCTCTACTAGTTAGAGTAGGTAGGTAAGTAATCTACTAATTAGAGTAGGTAGGTACCTATAGTATAGAATAGATACGATGCAAAGCTTGTTGTTAGAACTCGCACCTCCTTTTAACGCATATTGAATAAGCGTTAGCGTGAAGTAAGCGTTGAAATAGGTTTGTTTACGTGGCTTCTTTCAGTACAGGCATCGATGTAAAAATAATAGATTCACAACGAATTTTTTTCTATTTATTGATAGTTGCGAGATGGCGAGCAAAATTTAGTGAAGTTCTGTTTCTTAGTGTCCGAGGGACATACGCCTAATCCTTATCGTTTTTTATGAAATAGAGCAGGCAACGAGCAGGCGTATCAGCTAGTGGTACCTAAGCGATAACCGCCACCCGTGGACATTCTCAACACCAGAGAAGTGGTGTACATGGCGTAACTCCTCCTTAAAATCTTCAACTTGCTTTGGGCCTCCGTTAAGAAATTGCAATTTATTTTATCAAAGTATTAGGTACCTGGTAAGTTTAATCAACCAAAGAAATTATGCGAATAGGTATCTCGACAAACCATACAAAATTGTTATATTTTATATACTTTACTAGTTGTCTCGGCAAACTTCGTACCTGTCTCCAAGTCTTCAGTCCGTCTACGTAGCGCAGAAGCTCCTAAAAAGAAAGAAAAACAGATTTTGAAATTTTCATTCAGAAAAAACATTGTTCATAGGTGTCGGCTCCTATTGTTCTAAGCGTGATGCTTTCTGAATGGTTTACGTGTCGTTCTATTCCAATGTAAATAGGCAATCAAACACTAAAATAATTTCAAATTGGACCAGTAGTTCTTGAGATCAGCGAGCTCAAATAAAAAACTTTTCAGCTTCATAATATTAGTAAATTAGGTGGTATATATATAATATTTATCATATTATAAATTTATGTACCTACCTATATTTGTTATGTACCATGATTGCAGCTAAAGGCGCCTGCTACAAAACACATCTGAAACATCAACTCTATGAATAATAATAATCCATGGTATAAAAATAATAAAAATGCTTTCATGAAAATGTATAAACGTGAAAACGTCGAGTCAGGAACTAATTTTAATATATTTTTAGTACCTATATTTTATATCGATGTTCTCGTTAGCATAAAATATCGATATTTCAACGGGTCTAAATTAAATGTTTTCTTTTTATTCTACCAGCCAGCCATACTAAAAGCTAATGACTTTACTGATATCCACTTTATATCTTTACGTAGGTACAGAACTTTACAGATCATATTAGGTATTACATAATTGGTCCATGGTATTACCTACACAGGGTGATTCATAGTTTACAAATTAAACCGAATATAGTGTGAAGAGAATGACGCGTAGAGCAATTTTTATTTTGGCACCGCATATTAATTACATACCATAACGCGACAAATTACGATTAAACATCATAGTCAGATCTTAGGTCAACGACTAGTGTGTTCGTAGGTAAAACTAGGTATATACTAGGAGCCCGCGAGATTCACTCCTTGTGGTCATTTTAGATCTTTGATTTTTTTTTGAGTTTTATTAAGTAATTTATATGAGGTGCCAAAACAAAAAATGCTTTATACGTCATTCTCTACACACCGTATTCGGCTTAATATATGAACCATGAATCATTATGTTTACTTAGATGTGCCACTATAACTTTGGAATTTGATTTATAATTTACAGAAATGATTTTGGGCTTTACTTTTTTAAAATTTAAAAATCATTTTTCTAGAATGAGTAGGTAAAGGTAAAAATCATATTCCAATGTTCTAGTGACTGTGAATGTTAAAGAGACCTTTTTATTTTTCTAATATTTAATAGGTCCAATAATTTCTACGCAGATCGAACTCTTTTAAGTCCAAGTCAGTGGTCTTAGTGCAGTAAACACTATTGTTACATAAGTGCCACTAACAGTTTTTCTAAACTAGACACGCGGCAGCGTGTTAAGCCAAGTTCAAGAAAATAAACTCGCTAGCAAGCGCCGAGTGTAGGTAATATTATCTCACTTTTTTTTTAAATAACAGCAATTGTTATAGTTATCCAATAAACAAAAGAAATAGAATTTAATACTTGTTCATATTGTTATTTTGTTTCTATAAATACATATATATACACGTACATTATTTGGATTTTGCAATGAACTTGGCACTCATTTAGATCTCTATTCTTTTTGCGGTGAAGCCCACAGTCAAGCATAATTTTTGTATTGAACTTGTCTCTACTTTTTTACATTTATATTTTTCGTAGTATTACGTATTTAGTTCAATAGGGCCTAGGGCCATTTAGGGACAGAATGACATACTTATTACATAGATATGTAGATATGTACCTCTGCTATAGCACCGAGTTGTTTAGGTACTTGGGGAAATCCTTGGTACTCTCCCGTGTGTGAGGTGTAACACACTCGGGGTTACCGCACTTACACCTTACCTAGGTAGGCTCCTCCACTCTTTACTGGGCCGCCATACCCGCCAAGGCGATAACAGCATCCCAGTTAGCATTAACTTTAGCTGCCTGTCGACGACAGCTGCTTTTCTTCCGGCATACCGAACCACCTAAAGAGTCCTTGGTCTGTACCTAAGCATTAAAAAGAAAATTTAAATTATTGTATACCAGTAGACGTTTCCTGCTTTCAAGTTTTTATTTAAAATCTACGAAGGCTGGTTAAGGGTGTGTTTCACCAAGCAATGTTAAAGTTAACGCCATGTTAAATATCATGTTATCCCTCTCGTATTTCCTATCAATGAATGAGAAGGCATGGTATTTTATCATGGCGTTAACTTTATCACGGCTTGGTGAAACACGCCCTAAGTCTGCCAATTCCCTTCTTAGAACCTTTCCTATAGATGTCCTGATGTTAGGTTATTTTTCTAAGAAGCTTTGAGATTTTAAGTAGCGTGAAATTGTCAGAAGTACGTATTGTGCATCCTCAATACTCCCGGCCTTGATCCGCCCACGTCTCGTTCGGGATGCCCTACTTTTTGCCCCACTTTCGCATGTTAACCGGTGTTAATAACCATTTCTATCTAATGCAACGTGCCAACACGACGACCTAAAAAATCAAAGGTTAATTTTTTCACACTTAACTTTTGTTCGTCGAAGGTCCGAAAATAATCTTTGTTCTTGGAGAAAAGTTTCAGGTTTGCGTAGAAAATACTTATTTTAGAAGATTAGACAGTAGGTAGACTATGTGGGCTGATTTGGTTATCTTCACTGGTTATTGAGTATTGACGATGTTATGTGTTTAGGTACATTTTAGGACATGATTTTGTATTCCTAGGCTAGTAGTAATATCAGCACTAGGCTAGTAGTAGATCAGTAGAAGCCAAAACTATTATTATTAAGTACTAAGTTCATTATTTCATCTAAATAAGTTATTTAACGTATAACGAGGTAAAACATCATGATTCATACATTTTTAAAAGTGAAAGCAACATAAAGAGTCCATAAACGTTTGGATAAATTAAACACATCATTGTTTTAATAGAAAATCGGTAACTAAAAATAAACGTTACTGTTTTCATGCCCTTGGCAGACGATAAGGTTAGATCACCGCTAGCGCTTGGCACTGAAATTCTGACACGCATCGCCAGAAGATCGCGAAGCTACGCGCTTTTTAACCGCACGATTTCCGCAGTTCATTTTCCTTTGAAAGTTCGCGAAGAATACATTTCTGTGTAGAAAGCTTCATTTTAAAAATTATTATGTTATATATGTATTACAAAGTTAAGTGAAAAAAAGTGTTTTATTAGTTACTGTGTGTATTAGTGCGATAATTTCAATAAGACGTGGTTATTGTATTATGTGATATTCAATTGTAAGACAAAGATTATTTTTTTATCAAAGGCACAAATTTTCACAGCAGTTTATTGGTAAGAAAATCTATTTTTTTACCTAAAAAACCTCTCAATAATTATAATTGTAGAGCGTACTAATAGTCGTTAGATACGAATAGATCCCTTAGACTGAGGCTTTACGGAAGGGAATTTTAACAAAGCACAGGCAATAATTTTATTGTATTAATACGAGTACAAAGGTATATAGTTTTACGAGTATATGGAGTTAATGTGTGTAGAAACACTACCAAAGATTATGAACTTACTCTACCGTGCCTTGTGATACCTACATCTGTCATACTACATTCTACCTCGCGTCAACGTGAAATTGTATCTGAGGTAGCTCTGTAGCCCAATATTATACAACTTTTATACAGTTAAGACTTACAAAACATATGTCTCGAGATAACGTATCTATCTGTTCAATGAAAATCGCTTAAGCTATGAAAAAGCTTCGTTTCTTACAAAGTAAGGGGTTAATTCAAAAATGTAATTTTGTGTATAGTTTTTATCTAAGTTATCGTGAGGCACGACAATCCATACATAGTTGAAACTTAAAAACTACATGTATTTTTTGTTAAATTACGATTATGGGCGAATTTCGACTACAAGGTGACCTTATTAGTAGGTATATAAATCAAATATATAGGTACAAAGTATTTGGTTTTGTGGTTTTTAATCTAAAGTAGATTCAAATGTATATAAAAATATAATAAAAAAAGGTAAAATAACAAAAAATCGGCTGATGGAGAACCAATATCATCGTTTACCAAAATGCCTACACAGTACCTTTAATCAAAATCATTTTGGTTTCCTTATTTTCTATCTTTAAGAAAGGATAGCTAACCTTTGATAGATTTGTGTGTGAATTGTATGGCGATATATCTTCACTTATATACACATAGATTATTGAAACACGCCATTAAACAATTTTCATGAGAGCTTTCGTGTATTGTTCGTAAAATGTTTCACTCAAAAATCATTATGAAAGTGTCTAGTGTAAATCGTTACAAGATTATTTGAATGTTTTAAGAATAGACGAAACTCATTTCACCATATTTCATAAGTCTATTTACTTACGCCCACGAACATGCGTAAACATTAACACTGATATATTGGAGTTAACTGATGTATTATAGCTGAAAAAATCAAGACATTGATTTATCCTATTGAAATAATACAAGTTTACAATCAAACTGTATTTTAAGAATTAAAAGCTGATACCATCTTCTTATATATAAAAATGAATTGTTGTTAGTTAGTCTCGCTAAAACTCGAGAACGGCTGAACCGATTCAGCTATTTTTAGTCTTGAAATATTCCTAGAAGTCCAGGGAAGGTTTAAACGGTTTTTATGCTCAATGAAGTGGACACGGGTCAGCTAGTAATGTATATATTATGTATGTTACCGGCAATGTGTATAATTAAGTATTATATATATATATACAATAGCTACGTAATGTATAATATTATGCCCAAAACGCCAGGAATGTATAAAATACATAATTAATTTTATACTTTGCGTATTTATTCAATACATTTTTATGGGATTACAAAGTTAATTATACAGTTCGCGTATTTATATACGTCCAAAATTTTTAGGTTTGTCCTTTATTTATTACATTAAACGCTACTTGTATTCCAAATTTGAAGCTTCTGTGTCTGCTAGAAGTGCCTCATACTTTTGACGATTGATCAGTGAGTAACGCCCGGTTTCTGAAAGGCTGATCAAAAAGATCAATTAATCAAATCAGCTAATCTGAACGCTGAATGGTGAACATCACTTCAGTGACAACAAGTCAGTGACAGATTTATAGTTTTACAAGTTATAATTCTTAAACTTCTGTTTCAAATTGAATGAATTTTGAAATATTATGTGTTTATACAACGCCTTACTAGTTTGTAAAAATGCAGGGTTATAGTTTTATCGACAAAGAAGTTATAAGGGGTCGAAAATTTCCTGAATTGTTTCGAGAACGGGATGGTACACGGCCGTGCTCAACTTGGCGGGGGCACTACCGTGCCCCCAGATTATACACGGTCATTTAGCGAGCTGGTAGT
The DNA here is from genome assembly GCA_905187575.2 of Celastrina argiolus. Lineage (NCBI taxonomy): Eukaryota > Metazoa > Arthropoda > Insecta > Lepidoptera > Lycaenidae > Celastrina > Celastrina argiolus. The sequence continues at coordinate 14,436,116 of LR994579.1, forward strand.
AGGAATTGTTAGCATTTTCATAGAAAAAAATGCCATTAGTACCGTTCGGTGCACAGAACAGATAAAAGAGGTTTACCTATTTATCTGTTCTGTGGTTTGGTGCGCCAAGTTGGATCCTCCGCGGCGGCGGCACCGGCCTAAATCAAAGCGGCACCCATGTCTAATCGGGGGTTAAAATTAAAAAATATGAAAAACACGCGAAAAATACTGAAAGCCAAACCTAATTTATTATATAGTACCTATCTAGCTCATGAAGAAATCTATCATTAAAGCTGAAATCTTTTGTTGGCAAGTGTACTCATAGATCTAGAGAGTTACAGATAATCTGCACTTCAATCGTTCCGATGTTTTTTCGTCTAAATCCGTCGATTGTATCACGCCCGTCACTGCATCGACTGTTATAAATATAATATTGACTATGAAGTATGATATGGTTTCACAAATAGACAACCTTTATTTTGGTATGCGAAATAATGTGCTACCTTATCGCTTTCTACGTTACGTTTTTATTCGAGATAATAACATACTTACATATTGAAAATAAAAATGGTAACTTATTTTTTTTATTATTCGTTCCGACCTTTACTTCGTTCCGATTAAATGTGAAAAAGCTCAGTCAGCATTGACATCTACTGAAATGAATCGAATTTAAATGATTGCACCGTTCCATAAAGGAAAACAATATTACACACTATTTCGGTGGAAATTAATCTTTTTCTTTACATTTAGATCATATTGACTTAGAATAGCGGGGTATAGCTTACCTATAACAATTGAGAGTTTGAATATTTACAGTTCCAAATGGCTTCAAACTGTTAATTGCATCAATACATATCTTCATAAGGTATTGATGGCAATAGTGGTCAAATAATTAAAATATAGGTAGGCCATGGCCAAAATAAAAATATTTATAAGATTTTTTTAAAACGCTATAAACAAAAATATACAATAGAGTAAAACTATAAAACTAGATAAGAAAGAAGTCGCGTCTATCGTGGAATAATTTCTCTGGGCAAGATTGGAGGGCAGCCAATTTTTTTCTGTCTGAATTTTGGGAGAGTTATCAAATTTTGGACGTCCGCCATTATGTCTATTTAGAAGGTCATTGACTAGATTAGTGATTAAATTGGTGATGCTAATAACGTTACATATCACAGGATTACATAACGTTAAATTAGAGTTTTCAAGCGTTGAAGTTTAGAAACCTTTATTTATAGTTTCGCTGCATTTTTCCGTCCCTGCTAATTTCTATAATTTAAAAAATGATGTGAAAAGAAACACTTTTATAGAATACTTTACTTTGACTTGGCTACGTTAAGCAATAGAAAAAAATATATAATTTAAGACTGGCATACCTACAATATAATATGTGAAGTGGCGGTGATATTTTTTTTCTTATTCTACCCTATACCTACGGATAGGTGTTTTTAAATAAAGGCAAGGTTTCATATTAAGTTTTAGATTTATGTTTTTTAAAGTAAATCACTTTTGACTAATTGGCCTCCAAAGTGTTCGTTTACAAGTCTGTAAACTCTTGTTTTTCAATGATCAAGATGCATGCTAAATACTCTTTAGGAATATGCACGCGAATAAAACGCGAAATATATGCGAATAATAATTGTGTCCTATTGCATAATGCCTTTTCATTGTATTTGTAGTAATAAAAAAAACTTATTGCGCGTTGATAGTTACGTATGGCGTTTAAAATGTTTTATAAAGATCGGTTATCTGAACTCCTGGGCCCCGATTACGTAACTCCGGTCGCTTTCCCGTCTCTCGAGATCAACTGCCATTGTGACGTTACATCTTTTTAAAACACGATTTAAAAAATGAATATGTCATAATTTTGACGTTTTAACTTTTTAAATCGTGTTTTAAAAAGATGTAACGTCACAATGGCAGTTGATCTCGAGAGACGGGAAAGCGACCGGAGTTACGTAATCAGGGCCCTGACTCTGAGGCCTGAACGATGGTTAAGTAACAGGTTGGTCTTGGATAGGGTTTTTTTTCCAATATATTTTATTTATTTAGGAAAACGGTTTACTTAGGTTCGATTTCCAGATTGTGGCGTGTGTCGATGGGAATTTTTCAGGTCTCAAGTACATTATACGGACGCTCTAACGGTGAAGGAAAACATCGTGCGGAAGCCCGCACATGGTTGGCCCAAGACGTATTGGCCCAGTCATTCCTCTGAATAAGGCCGACTATGTTGTGAAAATACCGTGCTGGGCAACCATGCGATATTTAAAATCATCTGGGCACTACAGTAGGTACTTAAAGAGTAGTTATTTCGCTCATAGGATACTGTATAAATCATCCAAATATGGACGCAAAGGCCTACTTTTTATAGTTAGTGGCATCGGGTTTCTATAAATCTTCTCTTGTCGGCTACCCTTACCCCTAAGCTTTTGAAGACCCTTGTCCAAAGTCCTTACATACTACGGCTTCCCTCTGAAGAAGAACTAGCATTCGCCATTGACAAATAGCCAATACTCATTATGCATTACATAATTCATTTGAAGAGACATTCTCAGGTATAAATTTATCTAAAACAGGACACGGTGACTAATGTTTTATGAATACCATAAACTTATGTCTTAAAAGGAAGCTAGATGTTATTTTTTATTCCAATAAAAGTTTCTCACATAAGTCATAACATCGAGCATCTGGACTATTTTACACTTACTATGTTTTCTAAATACAGATCCCAACCGTGGTAGAGAAGTCCGGAAATAGACTGTTTCGCTTTTCATATCTTTCGTTCTCTTTAGTTTACTGTGTACTTTACATTGGTTAATGTTTTTCATGGAATATATATCATCATCATCAATAAATACTTTATATTGACAACCTTTAATAAATAAACTTTTATTATAAGGCAAACCCGCGGCTTCGTCCGCGTGAAGATGGAATAAAACGGGAACACGTTTTTCGAAATATACCAGTGTAGTAGGATAAAATATGGTCTTTTTGTTGGTTTATACAATTTATCACCATGTATCCTAAGCCTGACTTCACACAAACATAAGGACAGGCTGAACCGCTTCATGCAAGTTTGGACCTAGATGTCAAGTATCTGGCTAATAAAAAATTTATTTGGAGAAGAAGTCAAACTGAATATCTTTTACGATGGCCGAATTTTTTTACGATAACTGGTTAAAAAAATCCACATGGTCAAAGCCTATGACGCTATATTTTTTGTTGCAGCGATGCAGATTACGGCGTGACACCCCGGGTTGACAGGTCTCAATCCGCACGATGTCGCAGCCTCCCGGCCGGGGGCGCGCTCGCCTCACCCCCTCTCCCTCCCCGCACTACCGGCCGCCCTCACCATGGGCGCCCAGCCCGCCGCCCATCATCTCCGGCCCGCGGCACTCTACCGCCATACTGTCGCCGCCACCGGTGAACCCCTCCCCCAAACCGTTCCGTCCGCTTCACTCGCCACACTTGAGGCAGCACTCGCCGTCGCCGAGCTCCCACTTCTCCATTTCCCCGTACCCAATCTCCCCAATAATGGGGCAAAGTCCCGAGTACTACTATTCGTCGTACGAGCCCGTGCGAGAGTACGGGGAGCCGACGCCGCCGCCGCGGCCGATGATCTACGAGGAGGAGGACGAGGACACGGGGCCGTCCACCGCAGAGATCATCGCCAACCAGTCGCAGGAAGGGTACGTGGACGAGAAGCTGGCGGAGTATCAAGCCACAATTCAGCTATTGCAAGGCAAGTACATATGTCGCCATCATCTGATTGAATCTGCTTATTTAATTGAATGACTAGCGCGGAAACATTATGGCGTCAAACAGCTCGTACAGATAGCGATGTGTTGATATATTTTTTGATTAATTTACTTTAATGTGCGTTATAATAGTACACATTCGGAAATTTTGAAGTTTAAAACTAAAATATTAAATGGCTGTCCTAGTATCGGATACTAAAATTTGTTTGTTTTCACGATTTGTTTGAAAACACGATTCAATGAACGCGCTAGTCATTCAATGAAATACTGCGACACATACATTACAACAGTTTACGGTCGAGCTTCATTTTTATTTACACGTTTCGGCTACTTCGTAGCAGCAGTGACAAAATAAACCACGACGCTAACCGTCGAGATAATGAGTAATATTCTCGTAAACATAAGATATCGATATGATGTAATTAGAACTTCAAACTCTAATGTGTATAGGCACTACGTAATGCTCCGCATTGGCAATTGCATCACAGCTCATTTAAGTATCTCTATTTTTCCGGACACCTCAGTTGGTACTTGGTAGTGTAATCGTCCAAAATAAACATGCTAATGTAACCGCGTGCACTGCACTGAAGTCTTTAGAGATCTGGCAAACTGACTGGTTTTATCATGTTTCCTGTTATGAAATGCCGCATGCTTTCGGTCTGCCACATGCTAAATCATACCGAGAACAATACTCAATACGGGAATAACAGACGTTTAGGGTCTGGAGAAATGTTGTTGGTTTAAACTTTCCTTGAATATGAAATCGTATTATTTATAGTGTTCACGATTCGCCTTCCTTTTATTATTTATTATTATTTCCTGTATATTGCTACAAAACGAACACGAGATTATATTATATTTCAAACTTTGGTCTACTTACTACATAGTATAATATATTAGTAGATACTAGGTATGACACTAAAGTTTATACAAATTACAATGCACTCTAATGTTTGAAAACAGCTAGGATTTTCTATGTTAGTAGACGTACGTTTAATTTGTCGTAAGGATATTCTTAAACATTTTTTTTCTCAGGTAAATAATTTATAGATAAAACCATATTAATTCTGATTAGCGGAAATAAAATTTCATGTCGTGCGTAAACGCCCTTAGTCCATGTGACTATCGCTTCATTCCGTAGATGTCAGCGCCGGCGCCTGCGACCTTACTATCTCTGGCCATACGCCAAGGAGGTTCATTTCACATGCAAGCTAGGCAATACTCAAAAGTCATTGAATATCTGCGACATACTTATTGCAATGTGCATTATAGATATCATAAAATGTTATTTGTTATTTGCAGGAGCTATTCTGCCGTTTCGGTATTTTGCTATAATATTATTATTATACTGATACACGTGCACATAACCACTATTAATCTACATAATATTAAATATCATAAAAAATATATATTTAATTTTATAAATATGTAACTATTAAGTACCAGTATTGTATGTTAAATTTAAAGTGACATTCACCTATTTTTCACACAGCTATTAGTGAAAACACTGGCACAGGAGATTTTATCTAAATTGTTCTATGGTAAAAATAGACAGTTGGAGCAACTAATTAAATCATTACATGCACCATGAGTATTTAGTAATATAACACTTTGACCCATTTGGCGCGGTGGAAGGTTAGTCATCTTGGAATGTACGTCATGCCTTTGCTTACATTTCTAAGAAACAACAAACATAATTCAAAATATATATATTGTCACGTCACCGAACAAATCTATACATATAATAAATCTGTAGAGGAGTCGTGTCTGTACATTGAAGATATTTGAGAAAAAATATTATAGGGGACCTTTATTTACGCAATAGTACCTAAAACAATGATTTTTGGAATTTTTGTCTGTTTGTCTGTGGGTTTCTGCACGCTAATCTCAGAAATGGCTTATCCGATATAGATGTACTTTTCACTAATATATTGCGGCAAGCTTCACTTAACATTTAGTGTTTGTTTCATGTAAATCGGCTTATAAATAAAATAGTTATGACAATTTAAAATCATCATGTCGTACTTGCTGGACGTTTGTAGGAAGCGCGCCGGGGCCGGGAGCCGCGCGCTGCTTCAAATTTTATTCGCAGCGAACGTACCGGGGGAGAATGGCATTCGATAAAAGTGAATTGCATTTATTTAATTTATATTATTTAGGGATTGTAAATACAACTATTATTTTTGTATAGACGTAGGATAGTTTGTTTTCAATTAAAATATTATAACTACATACCTAATAAATAGAATATTGATTTACGCGTGTTAATAGTTAAACTAAAAATGTTAGGTCAATATAACTTAGATTTATGTATTTATTGATCTTTTTATTTCTTAGTTCTTATACTAGGTAGGGACAATCGTTTTTTTTCTTGACTTTCTTTATTACGAAAGTTTTTTGTATAAAATCAGTTATTACTTTTACTGTAAAGTCCTTTGTGATAAGTACTGTATGTACGTACATATTTGTTAGCGAGGTTGTAATAATAATACAAATAACTAAAAACTGGCGAGTTGGACTTGCGCATCAAGAGCTCCATACAAATCTGTTTGACATAGAATTTTGATATGATTACAGCTTGAAGATATTAGAGACCTGAGTATTTGTAATATATGTTTCAATTTAATACCTCAAAACATTCAATACAAAAATTTCAAAAAAAAATAATATTTTTATGTTTTCGCATAATATCCTTTGTCAGCACTAAATTAAAACGTTGTTGCTTGATTATCTTTAAAGATTCTGAGTTCCCGGGAAGTACCGTTTAGGTTTTAATTCCCTTGCAAGTGTGGAAAATAACAAATTTTAGCGACATATACGGCTATATCTTTTGGTTGCGGTGGCTAACAAGTCTGATTTTTTCACAGCTTCAAGGGACAGTTATAGATCCTGGGTATTCGATATGATTTTTAGCTTGATACCTGTTTCTGAGATAAAGGGTTTTGACATACAGACAGACAGATGGAGCACGAAGAGTAAATCCTATACTAAATTAACGAGAAAAATTGGCCGGGTTTATACGGGGTATCCGAATAATATTATCCGAATAACTTCTCTACTATCTACATGTTGTTCGGGGTCTATTTCTTTTGCTGAGCTCCGAAAGGATGGTAATATACCTAATATACCCTACATACCAAGCGGCTTGCCGGGCATGTAACTAACACTAACTGGATCGGGATCAACATTGGCAAGTACCTATTAGCGAAAGTCCTCAGCGGTTGCGCCATTTGTTTGTAATCATGATGGTGTTCTGTGTACTGTTTGATACTGAGCAGTTATGTCTGACTATTCAAGATATAGTTACATCTATTCGGGGTAATACTATATTTTCATATGGCATGTCCGAGCCATTATTTGACGGTAAACTATTATTATTACTTCATCGGCCTACTTCTTTTAAAACAGATTTATTATAACACTGCCCTAAATCATTTTTCCACGCGTACGAAGTCGCGGGCACAGCTAGTAGGATATAAATTCGTTTGGCAATAAAGTTTTAGTGATACGAGTTAAGATGTAGTGCTCTACAATTAACTATTCTACATCGGTGTTAACTTCGCTACGAAGCGGACAAACCACGCAAATGGGTTATAATAATTGTGCGATATTCACAATGAGCCTATTCAATGAGATTATACCTTTTATTATAAGCCCTATTAAATATGTGTAAATGTACTTATAAATGTTGGTTACCTATACCTAATGAATAAATAAATAAATAAACTTGAATTGCAACATCACAATCTACAAAATTCTCAACACACACAGATTTAGATACTAATTAGAAAAGCTAGTTGTAGAATGTAACTAATCATTCTACAACAATTAATAATTCAGGGCCCCGATTCTCGTAACTCAATTCGATAGTCAGTCTGTCCCAGTCGTACACGCGTCAAATCCTACGTGGACGAGAGGGATATACTGACATTCGAAATCGAAGATTATCTTAATTTCGTGATAATTTCATCTGTCTAGCTATTGCGTTCTTAAGATATAAACTGACGGTAAGACAGACTCCGAAGAATTAGTAATTTTACCCTTTTTTACCCTTAGGGCGCAGAACCCTAAAATTTTATAATCCAATACCTCATACCCAAAAACCTATATAAGGTGTAAAATAAATGAGTGATAATACTTTATGGCGTGTACGTGCCTACTATGTAGAGTTTACTGTGAAAGTACCAGTGCTGAAAGACTTACTGTATGTATTGATGTTACTAGTGTAGGTACATAATAAGCAAAATTTTAGGTTACTCAATATCCTCGCATAAATTAGGCAGTAGGTACTCAATTAATTACTAATGTATAAAGTGGGATAAAGTGAACAGAAATCTTCCACGTTTTATGTTCACGAATTAAAACAGTTCACTTATGTACTTCACTTATTGATTTATTATTGATACACTCAAATTATAATAACACACGATCAATCTGTATTCGGGCATAACTCACCCTTACAACACAAAGTACACGATTCATCCTCGTTCCGAAATGGAGCCGAATTTATACACTGCTTCCTACCACCCTCTACGAGGAAGTAGGGGTTTGGTAGGGATGACAACCACGTGATCCGGTGATGACAACATTACCGGAAGTAATATTAACTTATTATTGTTACAGTCGGCCATCCGATTCGAAACGAGTCCTCTCGTTTACATTAGCTCAGGAAGTTATACAATATAGATTAACTAATAATATAAATAAATTATTTAATTCATAATAATAATTGTTTTCACTAACTTTTAACCATCAATAGAAATACAGTAAAGTAATCAATTAAAAATAAAATAAAAACATTCAAATATCATTAAAACTTTTAACCATCAAAAGAAATACAGTACAAAATAACATTAGACCATTACAATATGTAGGTAAAGTAATCAATTAAAAATAAAATAAAAACATTCAAATATCATTAAAACTTTTAACCATCAATAGAAATACAGTACAAAATAAGAGTAGACCATTACAATATGTAGGTAAAGTAATCAATTAAAAATAAAATAAAAACATTCAAATATCATTAAAACTTAACCATCAATAGAAATACAGTACAAAATAAGAGTAGACCATTACAATATGTAGGTAAAGTAATCAATTAAAAATAAAATAAAAACATTCAAATATCATTAAAACTTTTAACCATCAATAGAAATACAGTACAAAATAAGAGTAGACCATTACAATATGTAGGTAAAGTAATCAATTAAAAATAAAATAAAAACATTCAAATATCATTAAAACTTTTAACCATCAATAGAAATACAGTACAAAATAACATTAGAACATTACAATATGTAGGTAAAGTAATCAATTAAAAATAAAATAAAAACATTCAAATATCATTAAAACTTTTAACCATCAATAGAAATACAGTACAAAATAACATTAGAACATTACAATATGTAGGTAAAGTAATCAATTAAAAATAAAATAAAAACATTCAAATATCATTAAAACTTTTAACCATCAATAGAAATACAGTACAAAATAACAGTAGACCATTACAATATGTAGGTAAAGTAATCAATTAAAAATAAAATAAAAACATTCAAATATCATTAAAAATACAAAACCTAGCATTGTACATATTACAAATCATTTTAAAATTTAATATTTTACATCACGTCATTATCAACATTTTAACTAACATAATTAAAACCGTGAATACAATATGTATATAATATTTTCATTGAAACAAAATAAAATTTTATATCTAAGGAGCTTTGTGGTGGTCAACATCAGGTATTAATTATTAAAATATAAATCTAAACGATCTCTTACCAGAACAACTATATTTCCTCTGGATGATCCACTCTCGGGATTATTATCAAAACTAAGTCCCGATTTCACCAACGCATGTTAGTGCCAACGGCCTGTTAAAATACTATGCCTTCTCATTCATAGATGGGAATTACGAGAGACAAACAACATAATAATTAACGAAGGATTAACTCTAATATTACTTGGTGAAACACGCCCTAGGCTTTTAACTTCAATAGTTATTTAAGTTTTCCTAATGGTAAGTACGGTACATTCCTTAAAGCACGTAATAATGGGCCGTCAACGGCCGGCCAGGGTAGCCCCAGCTTTTCAGCGTCTAATTTACTAATCAGGGTAGCTTCACTCCCTAGGTCCACCTGGCAGCCCGTGGTTGCCCATCTTTATAATTATTTTGTACTTATTAGATCCGTCCTAATAGTCCTAATAATACAATTCAAGTGAATCTCCGAACTTAGCCCTTTTGGCCAGCATCTCTGTTAAAAGTTCTGCATAATTTTCGGTATCAGAAAACGATTCTTTTAATAATAATTTCCACTCACACCACGACCTTTTAAGAGATGGTAACCCTTGATACCATAGCCTAGCATGACCACTGAGTTTTGGCAAGGCATAATGTATAGTCTGCCGATCATCCCACCCGTATATGTCGGCACACTCGTCAACTTTACCGAGCAAAATAGTGATCGATTGCTCCCTACAAATGGGATCGAATTCTGGTAAGACATTGTTTAGAGTTGGAAAACTAGTTCGTTCATTATTACCATTAGACTTAAGTGCATTTAGAAACTCTTTGAAAACAATAGATATTGACTCACCAGGCATTTTCGTTGCAGAGCTCCGAGGCACGTCCCTTTTAGGGCTCCAGGACACGTCCCTTTTAGGGCTCCAAGACAAGTCCCTATTAGGGCTCCAAGGCACGTCCCTTCCAGGGCTCCAAGACACGTCCCTTTTAGGGCTCCGAGACGTCCCTTCCAGGGCTCCGAGGCACGTCCCTTCCAGGGCTCCGAGGCACGTCCCTTTTAGGGCTCCCAGACACGTCCCTTACAGGGCTCCGAAACACGTCCCTTTTAGGGCTCCGAGGCACGTCCCTTCCAGGGCTCCGAGACACGTCCCTTCCAGGGCTCCGAGACACGTCCCTTCCAGGGCTCCGAGACACGTCCCTTCCAGGGCTCCGATTATTATCCCTTCCAGGGCTCCGATTATTATCCCTTCTAGGGATCCTAAACATGTCCCTACTAGGGCTCCGATGCACGTCCCTTCTAGGGCTCCGATACGTCATGTCCCCTCTTGGGCTCCGATACTTGTCCCTTCTAGGGCTCCAGATCCTGTACCGTCCAGGACTAACCCTATGGTCCACTTGCTCCAAGCTTCGATAGCGATTATTTCTTCGTCTCCGGTCTCGATACTGAGAGTCGCTGCGGTCACGTGCTCGGCGTTCATCCGTTAATTGTTTTTCTAAAATATACACACGCTGCCTGTCGAGTTGTAGTTGCTCTCGCAAGTTGTCGCGGGATAAGCTACGACTCTGCGTGCGACTATGACGCCTCCTCTATCGACCTCGACTTTTTGACCGGCTACGATCTCTGCTACTTCCAGAGGGTCGTGTCACCCTTTCATGTACGGCAACAGTTCCAATCCTTTGTAATATCGGACTTCTCGATCCATTGGATCGTTCATGGTCCAAATCCATGTCAGTGTCGTTTTAACTCTGAAACTCAAGAATATGTATTAATATTTAAGTCAGACAATTGCTAGAAATAAATTAATATAATAAAGATAATAAAATAATTTAAAATATAATTTCATAATAGTGGAGTCTTGTTGTAGGTATTCGTTGTTATAATTATCTGGTAAATAAATATACAAAAAAACTAATACTTAGATTTTATTTCACTGATAAAAAATACTATTGTTTTATTTTAAACTAGCTGTGCCCGCGACTCCGTACGCGTGGAAAAGTAATTTAGGGCAGTGTTATAATAAATCTGTTATAAAAATATTTTTAGTTATAAAAACTGTCGTCGAGGTATTTAAAAAACTACTTTATGTTGACAATTCCTACTACCAGCTTGACAAACGACCGTGTACAATTACTATAATGCGAACGGGACTACTTGATAGTACGCTCACATACACGACGAACATCTAGTAGCGCCGCAGCGACTGCAGACGATGATCGTATCCACGCCGACGCTGCTGGTGTGGCGACAATGATATTAAGACAGCGCGCCGTAAAATTTTGCGGTCTTTTAGCCTTTAGGTGCGTAAGTCCGACTCGCACTTGCCCGGTTTTTTATTTATTAATAACCAAACATGTAGGTACTGATTATAAATCACTTCACTGTTATCGTACTGATTTTATACAGAAAAGTAGCAAAATATAGAAAGTCCCAAAAGAAATTTCTTTCTTTTCACAAACCTAAGTTGTACCTAACATAAAAACCATTCGGTCTATAATAAAAACTAAGAAATAAAAATATCATACATAACTTTTTTAGATTAACTGTAAACACAATACTTATGTTAATCAAAATTGTATGTATTATGCAGTTATCGAATACATAATTTGGACAAAGAAGACTATAAAAATGTACAGTAATAGTAGGCTGTAGTATGAATTTTAACGGACGGAATGAGAACTATAATATACCTACAATGCAAAATAATATTATACATTGCTAATGATGCACGCTGAGTATAACTCTCGGATAACGTATTGTATAAATGTAGGTACCTACTCAACTTTGCTATAATTGTATTAAAAGTACGGCATTTGGCGTATAGATGTCGCTATTATGGTCTGCTCTGCATCGCGCTATCGCTTGTAAGATAGATTTGTATATGAGAATACTCTATCAATATTATGATATTTGGCAAAAAAACCCATAATAATCTGTTAACACATATCCAGGACAGGCCGCAAAAGGCTAGAATTTCAAAAGGTATCTCGATTGGAATCGAGTTGTATCAACAGTTTTCCCCTGTAACACAGTTTAGTAACTATCAAGATGTTTTTTAATGTATATATTATAAAATAGAAAAAAACAAAAAAAAAGAGCAATATATTTATGAAAATCTTAAAACTGTTTTTAAAATTCCGTACCTCAAAAGGAAAAAACGAAACACATATTATAAGATAATTTTCATGTCCGTCTGTCTGTCAAGACCCTTTTACTCAGAAACGCGTGTAGGTAAATTATATAAAATACTCAGGATACCTAGTGTTCCTTGAAGCAGTAAAAAAATCAGACGTATTAGCCATTGCAACCAAAAGCAGTCGCTTAGGTATGTCGCTAAATTTCGTCATTTTCGACACTCGTAAGGGAATCAAAACCTAAAGGTTACTTCCCGTGAACTCAAAATCATAAAATTTGAAACCAAGCAACGTCTAAAATCATACGTTTTTAGTAACATTATATAGATCTATATTAAAAATATTTTGATTTTTTTAAACTTAGTACCGTTTGTCATGAATGTGTATAAATGAAACTTATAACAAATACTTAGTCTCTAATATATTCAAGCTGTAACCAAATCAAAATTCTATGTCAGTCAGGTTTGTATGGAGCTATCGGTGCGCAAGTCCAACTCGCACTTGGCCGGTTTTTATTTATTTACTTATTACTAACCTACGCTAACAAATATGTTTACAGTACCTTCTTATCACAAAGGACTGTACAGTAAAAGTACTAACTATTTTTATACAAATAACTTTCGTAATAAACTCAAGAAAAAAATCTTAGATTGTTCCTACCTAGCAAGCCTAAAAGTAACAAATAAAAGTCACCCCCGCGGCCCCGGTGCGTTTGCTGCTAATACAATTTGAAGCGGCACGCGCGCGCGGCGGCGCACGGCTCCCGGGCCCGGCGCGCGCTTCCTACAAACGTCCAGCAAAATGGACATGATCTTTTAATATTGTCATAACTTTTTTATTTATGAACCGATTTACATAAAACAAACACTAAATGTTAAGTGAAGCTTGCCGCAATATATTAGTGAAAAGTACATCTTAATCGGATAAGCCGTTTCTGAGATTAGCGTGCACAAACCCACAGACAAACAGACAAACAGACAAACAGACAAAAATTTCAAAAATCATAGTTTTGGGTACTATTGCGTAAATAAAGGTCCCCTATCATATTTTTTTTCAAATATCTTCAATGTACAGACACGACTCCTCTACAGATTTATTATATGTATAGATTAAGACTATTTTGGGGCTGTAGGTGTACGATAACATGGTAATCCGATAATAGATATATTTCAGCAGGCATTGTATACTCCGTTCCGACTCAACGTGTAGGTACTAATGTAAAGGAAGCTCAATAATATCGGTTACAAGGAAAAATATGACAAATATTTTTTTTCAATTTCATTCTTCTGTTTATGACGTAAACATCATATTGAATCGGTACAAATATAAAAAAAAAGCAATAACCGAATTACTAAAGACTGAAATTACATGTTAATAGTCTAAATTTGACTAATTTAAATAAGTTCAATAATTAAATGTTTCATTTAACGTAATCTTTATAATGTGATAGTCACATTATAAAGATTACATAACATTTCATTTAATAAACTTAAGAATATTTCCAATTCATTTTGCGTTTTGTCATTTGATCTATTAATATTATTAATTTAATGAAGTATGTTTTGGTCATATTTATTCGGAAATATATATCTATCTACTAGTAACACTTAAAATATTAATTCGTATCAGAATCTTTCATCGTTATTGTATATGTAGGTGGCTACATATAATGAAACTAAAATTACAGAATATGCCAATCATAAGGATGGAATTTGCAGAATCTATCCCCTTATTTATTATACTAGTAATTCAGTTATGTTTTGTCAGTCTAATAAATTAAGTAACTAAAAAGTAGTTTAAGAACACATATCTACTGTCTAAAACGAAAAATATCTTACGTTTATGTATTATGTATTCAATATACCGTAATTTGAAGAAAACTATAAACTATTATGACCAAAATTCACCGAAATACGGAGGTTCAAACTCGCTCGTATAAAACGACTTGTTTTGTTTTCAACTTTGACATAAAATTTTGGCGTTTTTAGGGATCTACCCACAAATAAAAAATTGCTAGACTAAGGAAAATGATACCAACAAATTTATAAAGTTGCGGGTTTTTTTTTACTGGGAATACCGAGTTTGCCATTAAAACATTTAACATTAGGTATCGTAAGATTTTTTTATATTGCCCCCTTCAATTCTATTCACCCCGGTTTACGGTATTTTAAAAAAAATAATATAAACAATAGTTTTTTCATAAATTACATTACGCACCTTGTTATCGTATGCCACTTCTGAGATATAAAGTGGGATAAAGTGAACAGAAATCTTCCACGTTTTATGTTCACGAATTAAAACAGTTCACTTATGTACTTCACTTATTGATTTATTATTGATACACTCAAATTATAATAACACACGATCAATCTGTATTCGGGCATAACTCACCCTTACAACACAAAGTACACGATTCATCCTCGTTCCGAAATGGAGCCGAATTTATACACTGCTTCCTACCACCCTCTACGAGGAAGTAGGGGTTTGGTAGGGATGACAACCACGTGATCCGGTGATGACAACATTACCGGAAGTAATATTAACTTATTATTGTTACAAATGTAACATAATACTGTTATAATCACGTATATTATATTATATTTAACTCACGGAAATGTTCGATTTTATGAAAAACAAGTTCTTAATATCAACAACAGACGAGACGTAATATTTGTAAAATGTCTCCGACAATTGCGACATTCAACAGATGCGAAAATAACAGTCACGCAGAATTTGTTTTAGTTAACTAAAATTACTTTAACAGCTACCCGAAGTATTCACACAGATCAAAAATGTTGGAACGAAAGTTTAATAATAATTTTGTGTGGAAAGGATTTCGTATGGAATATGTACTCCCGTTCTATACAAAACGATTACACTATTATTATGAATGCTAATAAGTCTAGTATTATTTTATGTTAATTATCAAAACCTGTTCCAGAATAACTTTTTTTTATTTTTATTCACACATTTTTGATCTGTGGAATACTTCGGGAAGCTGTTAAAGTAATTTTAGTTAACTAGACGAACGATCAGAAATGAGAATCCATATTCAATACGTCAATAGCCCCTGTTCTAGAATAACTTTGAGACAATACTTTTGTTCACACATTTTTGATCTGTGGAATACTTCGGGAAGCTGTTAAAGTAATTTTAGTTAACTATACGAACGATCAGAAATGAGAATCCATATTCCATAAGTCAATACCCCTGTTCTAGAATAACTTTGAGACAATACTTTTATTCCCACATTTTTGATCCGTGGAATACTTCGGGAAGCTGTTAAAGTAATTTTAGTTAACTATACGAACGTTCAGAAACGAGAATCCATATACCAATAGCCACTTGACACTAGACCGTAAAATTCTATAGTCAGCTGCACTTATAAAAACTGTTTCTAGGGCATAGGATTTACCCAGATCTCAGCTAGAAATAGCGCTACCAATATAATGTTTTAGGTCAACAATTATTGGCTAGTTTTCTGGCTTAGTCATAGGCAAAGAGTTTTCTTAACCTAATTGCATTCATTATGCCAGTATTAATTGGTAATTGCTGAATAATTAGATGTAAACAGCCTTGAAATTTAATCTGGATAGCTCTAACTGTATCCAAAGCTATTTAATGATTATGAAAGACATTTACAGCAGCAGACGTCACAGCGGCGCTGACGCAAGCTAATCAGTTATATTTAGGGACTAGATTTAGTGTGTAAAAATGTCTGGACTTTTCTTAAATCTGTACTGGGTTACTTATTTTCCAACCTAGGATGAACAAAATTAGTACATTTACTGTTGATTTCCGAATTGTTTAAAAAATATATAATCTGAAATATAACAGTATTTGTACAGGTGAATGCAGCCATGCTGTAGGGCCTGTAGGATAAGTAATAGAACGCTCAAAATGGTACTGCGACTTTTGACATGTCAGTGAGGCAGTATTGTAAAGTATTACCTACTTGCATATATTATTAATCTTATATTAATATCTGAAATGTTGTATTAGGTACATACAGGAATGAGGCAAATATTCTAGGTAGGCATTATAAGCAACTGAATTACAAACCGATCTAAATGAAAAGCTAAGTACTGAGTACATTATAGTCTGGAATAGGACACAGATGTTATCCCGGAAAACATATTAGTAATATGTTTTCCGTATTCCTTCGGTGAATTTCGTTTCAAACGCTCGGTTCAAGCAATCAATTTGGCTAGTAGATAGTAGTTAATTTATAAGAAGAAAACAAATGGCAAATGAAATATTTAAATATTGTAAGCTTATTGTATCAGATTAAACAAGCAACATACACATTTAGTTTTTGTCAAAATAATGTCGGTTCAAGGTTATATTGTGCCTAATCCATGTCAACTTTTGGCGTTCATTTGATTTATGTGTAACACGTGCGACGCTAATTTAAGAAATAGCTGACCCACTTTTAGATCAAATGCTTTAGTTTTGATGATGTTTTATGATTATTCCGATAATTATTATTTAGAGACGTCTGTTACAATTTTATTAGGCACAATTTTATCATCTGCACTGAATGTAAAACTGCAGATGATAAAACTGTGCCTAATCATCAGATCATTCTCTCATATCCATCACACCTTTACAAGGTTGGTCGAATATAATGTCAGGTGTGTCCTTGGTTTCTAAAATCTTAATCATTGGAATTTAAACATATCGTTTTCCTAATAATTTATATACCTACTTACCTAGAGTTTTTAATGTGAGCTACCTAGAGCCTAGTTGCTTACCATTCTATTCAGTAGATATTGTTACTCCAAGCGCCATCACACTGGAATGGATAATACCTACCAATGTTCGGCAAAGTTAAATTGCGACCAGCTTTTAAACATTTTCCTTTCCTTCTAAAATATTTAAACGAGAAACTGAGCGCATCGACTGCAGACGTCTGCAGTCCGTATTTACTCGGGTGCATGATTAATCGGCGATTTTGATCTTATGCCCGGTCGAGCGGCAATCGAAAAACCTCAAGTTGTTCGATTGTACCTACATAAGGTAAATCGAACAAGTACCCTGTATACTAGAACTAATATGTGGGTACATACTTCAATAATATTATTACGTAATGAAATTATGAACGATGGAATTGTTATAGATTAATGACCATGCATACAACTTTGATTAAATCACAGTAGCATTTTGATCCTAAAACGGAAATAGCATTGGCAATGGATGCATATTTATTGAGGAAGCTTTACCTGCTCGTTTAGAAATGACCTACACCGCTCTACAGCTGTACACCGACTCCGAATAGATAAATAAATGTCATGTATGACATCATTCAAGGTAAGGTTGGCGAGATCACTAGAAGGATTGCTTATATTAAAACCGAAATAGGAATTGTGTCAGAAAATAATTATGATTTAAATAAATACTTTTTTTTAAATTAAGATTTTTATATCAAATATTATTAGACCCTGGATAATATTATATAGAGACAATGAACTCGTCAATACAAACCAAATGAACCCAAACTTGATGGTGTTGTATAGTTTTATTACTTTGTTCCTATGCCCACCTTCTAGTTTCCGCACCAGATCAGCTATCGTATTGATCGTTGAAATTGCATTGTCACGCAAATTAGTAATGAAGTTATTGCAACGAAAATATTGTTTTGAATTATTACGCTTGCGCCCAAAATAACGTGTTATTAGTAGAAATGTAATTAATACAGTAATAGAAGTCCAGGGTCATGGCATACCATGTCATAACATCAGGCTTTACGCAAAATTGATTGTAGCAATCAGTATAAGTATAATATCAAATTCATGGTCAAAAAGTTTTAACGTTGACTGGTGGGACTTTCCTGGCTAGTAATGATGAATTCTCTACTATAATTTGTCAAAAGGTCAGAAAAAAATATCATAGTTTTCCCGATGCGAAGGTGGCTTTTGGGTCAAGATATATTATAATCTATCTATCTATACATATAATAAATCTGTAGAGGAGTCGTGTCTGTACATTGAAGATATTTGAAAAAAAATATGATAGGGGACCTTTATTTACGCAATAGTACCCAAAACTATGATTTTTGAAATTTTTGTCTGTTTGTCTGTTTGTCTGTGGGTTTGTGCACGCTAATCTCAGAAACGGCTTATCCGATTAAGATGTACTTTTCACTAATATATTGCGGCAAGCTTCACTTAACATTTAGTGTTTGTTTTATGTAAATCGGTTCATAAATAAAAAAGTTATGACCATTTTAAAAGATCATGTCGTTTTTGCTGGACGTTTGTAGGAAGCGCGCGGCGGGCCCGGGAGCCGCGCGCCGCCGCGCCGCGCCGCTTCAAATTGTATTCGCAGCAAACGCACCGGGGCCGCGGGGGTGACTTTTATTTGTTAGTTTTAGGCTTGCTAGGTAGGGACAGTCTAAGATTTTTTTTCTTGAGTTTATTATGAAAGTTATTTGTATAAAATCAGTTAGTACTTTTACTGTAAAGTCCTTTGTGATAAGTAGGTACTTTATACATATTTGTTAGCGTAGGTTAGTAATAAGTAAGTAAATAAAAACCGGCCAAGTGCGAGTTGGACTTGCGCACCGAGAGCTCCATACAAACCTGATTGACATAGAATTTTGATTTGGTTACAGCTTGAATATATTAGAGACCTAAGTACCTATTTGTTATAAGTTTCAATTATACACATTCATAACAAACGGTACTAAGTTTAAAAAAATCAAAATATTTTTACTATCTACATATATAATGTTACTAAAAACGTATGGTTTTAGACGTTGCTTGGTTTCAAATTTTATGATTTTGAGTTCACGGGAAGTACCCTTTAGGTTTTGATTCCCTTACGAGTGTCGAAAATGACGAAATTTAGCGACGTACCTAAGCAACTGCTTTTGGTTGCATTGGCTAAGAGGTCTGATTTTTTCACTGCTTCAAGGAACAGTAGGTATCCTGAGTATTTTATATAATTTTCATCTTGATACCTACACGCGTTTCTGAGTAAAAGGGTCTTGACAGACAGACGGACATGGAAATGATCTTATAATATGTGTTTCGTTTTTTCCTTTTGAGGTACGGAATTTTAAAAACAGTTTTAAGATTTTCATAAATATATTGCTCTTTATTTTGTTTTTTCTATTTTATAACATATACATACGTTAAAAAACATCTTGATAGTTACTAAACTGTGTTACAGGGGAAAACTGTTGATACAACTCGATTCCAATCGAGATACCTTTTGAAATTCTAGCCTTTTGCGGCCTGTCCTGCATATGTGTTAATAGATTATTATGGGTTTTTTTGCCAAATATCATAATATTGATAGAGTATTCTCATATACAAATCTATCTTACAAGCGATAGCGCGATGCAGAGCAGACCATAATAGCGACATCTATACGCCAAATGCCGTACTTTTAATACAATTATAGCAAAGTTGAGTTGAGTAGAATACGTTATCCGAGAGTTAAACTCAGTGTGCATCATTAGCAATGTATAATATTATTTTGCATTGTATATTATAGTTATCATACTACAGCCTACTATTACTGTACATTTTATAGTCTTCTTTGTCCAAATTATGTATTCGATAACTGCATAATACATACAATTTTGATTAACATAAGTATTGTGTTTACAGTTAAACTAAAAAATTTATGTCAATATAAGTTAGATTTATGTTTTTCTTGATATTTTTATTTCTTAGTTTTTATTATGGACCGAATGGTTTTTATGTTAGGTACAACTTAGGTTTGTTTTCTTTCTTTTGGTACTTTCTATATTTTGCTACTTTTCTGTATAAAATCAGTACTTTAACAGTGAAGTGATTTATAATCAGTACCTGTACATGTTTGGCTATTAATAAATAAAAAACCGGGCAAGTGCGAGTCGGACTTACGCACCTAAAGGCTAAAATACCGCAAAATTTTGCGGCGCGCTGTCTTAATATCATTGTTGCCACACCAGCAGCGTCGGCGTGGAAACGATCATCTTCTGCAGTCGCTGCGGCGCAAAATCCATAAAAATCTTATTGTACTATCAAGTCCCGTTCGCATTATAGTAATTATACACGGTCGTTTGTCAAGCTGGTAGTAGGAATTGTCAACATAAAGTAGTTTTTTAAATACCTCGACGACAGTTTTTATAACTAAAAATATTTTTAAAACAGATTTATTATAACACTGCCCTAAATTACTTTTCCACGCGTACGGAGTCGCGGGCACAGCTAGTATCAAATAAGTGAGTTCTAGCTACTTTTGCCTCGGGACCCCGAGTCTTGACTCTTGATGTCAACAGATTATTTTGTGTATTATATTCATCTAAACCAGCGGCTAAAGACGTAATCTGTCCGTGACATTGTAGCTAGAAACTAACTTTGTACCAAATGGATGGACGCTTTTGATATAGATTTTCAATAAACAAAATAGGTATCAGTAATATATTTTCTTCAGATTAAAAAAATATTTATGGTCGAAAATCGAGATCATGTTGTTTTAAATTATTCTTTTGTTTTTTTACAGATTTTTCTAGATGCTTATCGCGGTTCTCGACTTTAGACATACATGATACAAAATCTAAAAATACAGTCATACAAAATTAGGCGCCAAATCCCACGTATGCGTTGCGATCATTCGTTACATTTCTAAACTAATAGTGATTATATTTAGCATTCATATCATCTTTATTTAAGACTATCACCGTGTGCAGCGAAAAAGCTATATCGTAGAGGTAATTTGCTGTTATAGGAAGTGAAATGAAAACATATTGTTGTATTTTCGACACATCGTCTTTTTTTATTGATTACTTATGTATATGGGACCATGTCGTATTAGCTGCCACATTAAATTGCAATCTATCTTTTCTCATAGATAGATCAGGTATGGAAACGGGTATGTATTTCGTGACTTTGTTTATGGCAAAAGTAAATTCTTATAAGAACACTGTAAATTAAAGTTTGTTAAAATATAAAAGTTTTATTTTAAATTCATGTTTGTATTCATATTTTTACCTTCAGTTTACAGTCTGCTTCTTACCTCAAATTACTTTTCTTTTATTTAACAATTGTGTTTTGCAAAAACAAGTCATAAAATTTTATTATTTTAAGAGAAGGTGATTTAAGCGCACATTCAAAATAACAGTCCTGCTTTTATTTTTATATGACAATTTTAACTTCGTCCGAGATCTGAGAAATTTATGGATTTTGCAAATTCAAAGCAAAATAAAATAATTTCAGAATTCAAAAGTTCATGATACGGAAAGGGCGTTCCAAGAATACCTCATATCCACTACTTAGTACTTACGCACTCGTAAAATACATTACTTATAAACGTTTTTAACAGCATCGTTGGATAGCATATCGAAAATGGGCACAACTACCACAGTAAATTTACATCTAACCTCAGTGAGCTCTATAGTCTACAGCACAGTCTACAGTCTACACAAATGAAAGCCCTGGATATAATTTTATGCAGCAATTTACGGCGCACTTTAAGCACTAGTTCGAATCGATCCCTGCGCTAAGCCTTTATATTATTAACTAAGCCCTTATTTTAAGCGAGTGCTGCCTACAACTTCCTGTAGATTGTTCGTGATCGCAGGTCGTTCCCAGTCACGTTTCATGAGAAATTGCTAAACGGAACTCCTTGTAATTGGGTTAAAACGTTATTTATACGAGTAGCTCTAGGTAGAGACGGTAGATAGCATCTATGCACACTATAATTTGCGACTCCTTTGTTTGCTTAATTTTTTAAATGTAAATCCAAGTGTTTTTATTAATTTAATTGTAACCTGAATATAAAACTTACTTTCAGGAGGCAGTTATTTTCCAATCTTTATTATCCGTCTCATTCTGTGGCGGCTAGACACTTTCGACAACACACCTTCTATTGTCTTGTCGGAAGCATGTAGTGACTAGTGCGGGAAGATTTTGAGTTGACCTGTGAGATGAACAGTGACCTTTTCAAAGTTTAATAGTCGTAGGTCAATCTATGAAACATAGATCCGGGGGATGAAGAAACATCTCTTTGTATATTTTGAGTATATTCGATCATTTTTATTTTTTGTCTAATTACTGCTATTTAGTGATAATAAAACATATTTTACTCATTATTGAAATATTACGGTTTTAAGGAATAGTAAATTATAATTTTATGTTATAAATATTATACCTATATTGCTAAAACTATTTTATATAAGTTCTTGATAATAATATATTCGAATGTTATCTACATACAGATATAAAAGTTTTTCAAAATTTTATATTTTTGTATTCTTCGTTATATTACACAATAATCATAATATACATAATTTTTAATGCTTTTCTTAACTTTTAAAATTCTACCTTAATTTTTATACTCTTACTAAGTAGCAGATAATAAAGGTATCTAATTACCTTTTGAATTACAATGTTGCACCTCATGGGTGATATGAATGTAAGGTTCCAGGCTCAGTGCATAAGTTAGGTGACCTAGAGTATTCCGGTCACAACAATGGCCGCTCAGATTTCTAACTCCCCGTCCAACCGGTCTGCGCGGTGTCTGCACTTCGAGTTTTCTTATTCTGGACATTCCAGAAGTGTGTGGGTGTTGAGATATTTCGCTGGCCATTACACGTTATATACTTAGATGTGCCCCTATAATGTAGAGAGTAGTTGCCTTGCTTATTTACAATATGGTACCAGGTGTAAGCTTGCAGCATGCAAATTGAAGTGCCAAGTAAAGCGTTGGTATATTGTTATAGATATCCTTACTAATAAAATGTTTACACGGATAAGATATTCAATGTTGCTGACTCTCAAGAGACTTTTCTAACACATCAACGTAATTTAACTTAGCACTCAAATATCCAATACGACATTTTTATAAAGTCATACCCGAGAAGATAAAAGAATTTTTGGCTTCTGATTTCCTAATCGTTATAATTCCAAAATAATCAATTTTATCGCTATCAAGTTATTAATACAATATAAGAAAATACTTATTACCTACCTCAAGGCTCATATAATAATTTATCATCCACTTTCATTATTATATCCAAATGAGATTACTTAGGTATCTAGAGGCTAGATTTATGGTATCTTGTATGATTTATGTTATTCTCAAAAACGGTATTCATCTGTCAATCGTGGGCCGAACAATACCAAACGCGGTTTCTCTATCTAGTAGGTACATAAGAAAGAGCTTTATTTCTCTTGTCATACTTTAGACAATATGGACGTCAATTAATTTTATAATTGGATATTGTTTCTTAACAAAAAATTAATATTATGTTTCAATAAATTATTTTATCAAAATTACAAATACAAATACAAATATTTATTTTCCAAAAAATATTTAACAACAAACGGTAAACAGATCCCCACACTAGGCAATGCCTGTCCTGTGGGGACATCCAGAACAAAGTTTAAATATTGTAAACATAATATTGTTACATAACGTTTAATAACCCATCACACCTGAAACCTAGAATTAAGTTTAAAACAACATGAATGCAATGTTATAATAATACATATAATATTTATAATTCTTTCGAAAGCCAATAACATCTCAACGAAACTTTTATGAATATTATTTAGTAGCTGTGGCCGCGACTTCGTTCGCGTGGTTTTCGAGTGACTTAAAACCGTTTATGCACGCAACGAAAGTCAAATGTGAATAATTTTCCCCGTTTTTGCAACATTTCTCGCTGACGCTTCGCTCCTATTGGTCGTCCTCTGTAAATGGATTATCTAACAAAAAAATATTTTTTCAAATCGGACCAGTAGTTTCTGTGATTAGCGCGTTTAAACAAACAAACAAACAAACTCTTCCACTTTACAAAATTAGGATAGATCTAAACGGTCTTTCATTCTATCCTATTCTTTTACGTGAGTCAGCCTAAAAAACAAGCGGTTTTGGTGCGGTAAGAGCTAGAGTAAGATTTATAAAACAATTTAAAGTAACCTTTACAGCTACTTTGTACTTGTTTATTATATCATCGACTCTATCTTTCTTATCAGTGATTGTCATTGCTATCGGGCAACATGAATTAGGGCAACGTTGCAATTTTTTGCCAATTATTTAGGTATTTAAGAATAATAAAATATCTAGGTATGGGTACGGATAAAGATTAAAAAATATTTTAACCTAATTATTTACACACAACAGTCGCAGTGCATATTTAAAAATATAAGGATACAGATACGGATATGGATATTAAAATATATCGGATTATCCGTTTTTTTCGGATAACTTCGGTTACGGATATTAAATTTTGGTTTCCTTTTATAGAAGCAAAACTTTCATATCGGATTCGGTTACGGTTACGGAGCTCTCTAACATCCCTGATACGTACAACAAATAATAATATTATCTATGTTGTAGCTACCACATTTGTAGTATAATATGGCTAATTATATGACCTGTGGTACCTATTTGTTATTCAGGGCCAAACGATGAGGTCAGAGATCTTTCATTTGTTTATTGAGATTTAGGTCTACTCATTATAATATTATGTAATATTATGTGTGTTGAGTTACTTATCGATTTTATAAACAAATTATTAGTTAAGTTCATAATGTTTTGTTTGTTTCATTGCGTTTATTATACGCAATAAATAAAACTACCTATAAAAGTAATACTATACGGCGTATGCTATACCTTTTTTCAAATATTTTTTAAAGCGATCCAGTAAAGTTATAAATACCTACATTTAGTAAATAACATTCTGTTATAAATAACCTAACTAAAAGCATTTTAGGGTTTTTCTAATGAGTATATATTATGTATAGTTAACTACACTTATTCCGTGTTTAACTGTGTACCTACGCATAATGCGTTTTTTTTTTCAATTTACTTCAAGTTACTGTTTGATATCCCCTGAAGCATTAAAATAGCAGTAGTCCATGAAAATCCAAAAAAAGGTATTCGCTGCCGAGTTGAAAACTCGAATAAAACCTATAGTATATCATAGTCATACAACTTCTAACACAAAGATCCCCAGATAAACGGTGACCTACAGGTCAAAGTCAGTAGGGTGCACCGCGCAGTCGAAAATGTCAAACGAACTCCAACTGTAGTGTGTCAAAGCTTTCTTTCATCGCGATTCCCATTGTCTGGCCCTTGTCTACACGTGGGCTCCGCGCATGCCTCCTAGTCCTAACTTAGTTAGTTCAGTATCGAGCGATCCTCCGTTAGAGGAGGTCATGTCGCAATGTCCGACGACCGCGACACTCCGTCGCCCAGCGGCCTACGCGACCGCGTCAGCTTTTTCGAAAAAGTGTGGACAGGACGTTCCAAAAAGGATGTAGTGGATGCTACGACTGACGTAGACGAGATAGAGCGAAAGATAGAGCAGCGTAAACGGCACACCGAGTCGCCGAAAATTGAAGTGAAACTTAAACACACCCGCGAAACTGTATCGCCGTCCAAGAGTTTCGAAACGTCGTTTCCTAACTTAAAGTTGAGACATGTAGATATTGACGAAGTGGACAGAGGCCTGCCGGTCGAAGAGGGCGACCTGGCGGCCGGAGTCCAGTTCGTCAAGTTCGAGAGGGTGACGGTGAGGAGGACCGTGACGGAGTCCCGGGAGGAGCGGGGATCTTCCCCCCAGCACGAGTGGTACTCGGAGTACAAACACCAGACATTGCACAATGCTCCCAGGAAGGAGTATATGCGCAGCAAATCGGAGTACGACTCCCATATTGCTGCAATTCGAGGTACTTATTTTATTTTGTAGGTAAATGACAATAACAAAATAAATTCAGGGATAAGTTTATAGGAAAGGATATAAAATATGTTGAAAAATACACTTTAGGAGTGTCATCATTACCATGTTTTTCTATATTCAGTCATTATGTATAATATGACTAAATACTTGAGATATTAATAGTATTTTGTACTAAGAAACAGCAATATTATAGAGTTACATTTCCTCATTCGTCCTAGAATTTTCTATGACCTTGGAACAATATTATGATGCCTTCGAACTTCGTAATGTCAACTCTACCAAAATATTCGCAAAACGTCCATACGAGGGGATTTAGTTGAGTTAAGCAAACAAGTTTTAATAATTTGCAGAATAAATTAGCGTGTAATTTATTCATACATAATTCAGATTCACGTATGAAGTAATCATGAGTTGAAAATGAACTCATAAGTTGATTTTTCGTAGGTTTGCAAACTATATAAATATATAAATTAATAGAAATTGAAAACAACTACATAACTAACCTATGTAATTTTAGCTAGCTACTTGACACTTTTCGGTACACTTTTAAACTTTAAGAGTGTAAGTAAATGGTCTCACTTAGTTATTTAATTTATTAATTTGTATTTAGAAAGATGAGAACTTACAGTTATATAATATATGTTATAGGTACAATATAATTTAAAAAAAAACATGCTTAGTAAGTTTTCACTAGTAGTATGTTGTTATTACTTAATGTGTGTGAATATCTTAGGACCTGACTATCTTACTAGTAATTATTTACACATCTATCATACAGATAGTATATAGGTTCGAGTATATTTAACTAAATTAGTAATCGGAGGAACATTTCTCCGCGCATCCCATAAATTCATTAACGTCCCGGCACTGACATGTTCAGTAAGTGCAGTACCGGAGCTGGTTTTAGAATATGCAAAGATTATTTCAAATAGGGAACAAACTAAATTATCCCTTTCTATTAAAAGTGTTGTTTATGGATGTACTAAAACATTAAAATACTTACTTATATAAAGTAGGAATTTGTTTATATAAAAAAAAATCTATTATGTAGAGCATCATTTTCATAAATTTGTTTATAATGCGATTTAAATGACATATTATTTTATTGGATTAGTAGTTTAATAGTTTATTAATAAAATACTTACATAATAATATTACTATATACCTAAGGATATCAGAAACTAGTCTTTCGTCAGTTAGCTAAACTTCTCAAACAAAGGGCGTTAGTTCGATTTGCAAACTCTACCTATCGGAAATCTGATAGATTTTTCTTGCAAGTTTTTGTACACAATTGCGTAATGCGTGCAGAAATTAACTTTTATTTCGCGGCATTGATAACTTTGTTCAATGTAATGTTGTCTTTATCATTAAAGGTGAAATTTGTATGCAGTGTTTAAAAGTCAGCTCGATTAACAAGCTAATCTTATCAATACTTGACGCGCATTTTTAATGAAATCACCAGAAAAAGTAAAAAACAACAATCAATAAATTAACAAAACCTTAGAATGGAAAAAAGAAGAAAATGAAATCAAAACTAAATTAAAAAAATATACCACGTATCGGAATTCGTACTTCATCGTTATAACAAGTAGCACTTATAATTATTATTATTGGTAGTATCTTATCAGTAACAAAACCAATTATAATCCAGTAGCAAATGTAATAAACAATTTGTTCATGGTAGTTTCTGAGTGTATCTATGCACATAATGTAGCATATTATAATAATTGGAAGTCTACCTGCAATTTGATAGAGTAAATTAAAAGTTTTATAAATCGAGAGCTTTAAATCTTTTTGGCTATAGCTATAATAAACTCAGGAAAATTACTCTTGTTTCGCTTACACCTAGATGACGCCAGTCATTGAATAAAATTACAATATTGTAGTAGATACTAGATAGTAAATATGTAAATTTAAATTGGTGTAGGTACATATAGTTCTTCAAATCATGGCATCAAATTACATGATATAATATTCTATCCTAAAGAATAGAAATCTGATCTAATAATACAATGACTGAGAATTGAATTTGCCAAAATGAAAACAACTTCAACTAATAAATGCAAATTAACGATTCAAGTCAATTTTAGATTACGTATCGTTAACTATGTAACATCATGGACCAATTATGTAATTGGTCTATGGTAACATGTAATAAATATCACTATGACAATGTGTCCGAGTTATTAGGTGTCGACTATCAAGTATCCTCTGTTGCTTAAGCACTCTTTGTTGTAAAAATAGCCGTGATGTCACTTGAGTCGGTCATGTTTATTAATGCTCCCGATTCGTTGAATATCGCAATTACTTTCGCCCTCTTAATAAAAAGCTACGATTAATTTATTGCTCTTTTACAAAGGAATTTTTAAATTCAGAATTTTCTTAATTTATACTTTCTGCGCAGCGCGCTGTAAATTACTCCACACAATTCACTTTTGCAATATTATCTGCGATTATTTACTAAAAGTAAAACTTGTTTAAAGGTACGATAAGCTATACTTCCGAAAAAAATTGAAGTTTACTAAAGAAATATGTAATTAAAAATTAATATAAAAAATGTAATTCCTTCTTATGATGCGTTTATCAAGTAGGTAGCTTAATATAAATAAGCAACACGATTTCGGTGTGGTCCAGTAAGCCCATACGAGGCGGCCATTGTTGTATTGTTACTTCGCAAACCGGTCTTCAGCAACAGGATTTAAATTCAGCATTATAATGTCAAAACGATAATAATATGTGTAGAAGGAAGGGAAAGACGACAAATGAAAAACTGGCTTTCTAAGACCACAAAATAAACAGAAAATAAAATGTTCTCAGAACTCAGTGGCCTTACTCTCCAAACTGATTTGATTTTGATTCAGATACGATCATGCCGCGTACTTCCTAATAAATTGACATTTCTTTATTTTGATTCTCAGTCGATTGATATGGTCGGGAGTACAAAAAGTTACGATCTAACAATTTTCTTTATCCTGATTAGTTTCAAAGTAATTCACCAAATAGAGTACGAAAAACCACTGATATCGAACGGATTCGGTTCTCGATTGTGTCGGGAGTAATCCCGCTGAAGTAGATATTAACTACCTATTAACTTCGTCCGTGTGATACATGAATGTATGAACAAAGTTGCCAATTTTAAGTAGTTAACCCCGAATTTTCAAGCAGTGAGCGAATTGATGATGATGCATTTTTGCAAAGAATATCCGCGATATTTACATCAGCTTTCAAACAAAAAAAAAACAAAAGAAAATCCTTTATTTCGCGGGGAAAAATACCGAGATACTGAATTGACCACAGCAATCATAGATGTAGAAATAATGTGATATTATACAATTAGGTACAATATACTAAATATATATCAAACTGAAGTGAAGACAGGCGACTATAATGAGGTCGCGAGGAGTGGATGCAATCACTCGCTACGGCTACAGTAATAATATCCTGACATTCAATGTCAAAAATCAGGGTAGCCAATGAAATGCTTGAAATGAATATCCTTGACAGGACGAAAGCGTCATTCTAATTAACGAGTTGGGGCAGTTGACCTAATTTAGCGTGATCTTTATCCGAGTTGAGTTATTCGACAACAGGTGTGAGGGGAGCCCTGCCCTTTCGGTGTTCGGGTGTAGAGATAACTGTAGGGTTGCTTGTAACAATGTCTGACATAACACAGTCAAACGTTACCACAAATTCGTACGGATAACTATAAAATCAAACAAACTTTGTTTTCACGGTAAACAACTAGATTCTTACATCATCGAGTAAAGATTTTGTTGTGATCATCACTGCATTATATAAATGTCTTGCTAATCGCTTACATACAAAACAGAATAAATTATTATAAAGCACTTATGAAGATCCAATCTAGCAAATATTATTATAATTGTATAGTACCTACCTTTGTATTTTCAAGATCTTGAAAGAGATAGATATATTTTCAGTGTTTAGTAAACTGCATAGCTTTCTGTAAAGAAAAAAAAGTGCTTCAATAATACGTTAAAATGTTATGTGAGGATTTATTAAAACTAGATATTTTAAGTTATTAACAGCTGATGTCAAGAATCTACTGGTTCTCTGTGACCAAACAATGTATGTTTAACCACAGCACAAATAATGATTATGTAAATAGAAATAGTAATATGCGAACTAGCAAGCGCCGCAAGTCGGGATAGAAACCTGATATTCGAATGTCACGGAGCAGTCCATTTTCATCGGTATGACACGGTAATATTTTTTCACTTTTAACCATCGATGAAAATAGAGTTTAACATGTCTTTTTTGTGTGCATATCCGGGACATCCTAGCTCCCAAACGGATAAACAGATTATTATTTAGTTTTTTAGTTAAAAGCTAATGTGACGAGAGTGTTCTTAGTTAATTAATATTCATCACTCCTTGGGAATTCGGGGTTTACAATGTTTTTTTATATTTTTGGATGAAAATTCGCTTGTGCAAGCAAATGCGGAATGGGTAACATCAGTCTGCATTAGTGCATGCAGTGTGCGTTTCAATTCCTTGTAAAATGAGACTGATACATTCCATTATTATTAGTTCTGTGGTTCAAACAAAGAAATGTGTGACCTCATTTTAAGGTTTTAAACTCTTTTTTTCTCTCGATCATTGGACAAGTTAGTGATTGTAAGATGATCTAATGTTAGCCTTGGCACGTATTACTGCCAAGTTGACGATTATATCAGCCTTTAGTGCATGTGACTGTAACTTTATACTTATATTGCTCTTAAAGGCAATAAAGCAATTACTAGTTTTTCTTGCCTTATTGTAGGTATATCGCTTATCTTAATTAATACAATCGCATTGCAAAAATTAAATAAAAATATTAATACTGAAAATAGCCGAAACTGTTCAGCCGTTCTCGAGTTTTAGCGAGACTAACGAACAGCAATTCATTTTTATATATAAGATGTGATAATTTTTTCAGACTTAACTTGTTAACTGAACTACTGTAACTTCTACTTGTAGGATGAATGAGATGTTTTAAAGAACATAATAAAGCACTTCCGTTCTCATTTCACCGTTGACGTAACAACTGACATCGATGGCTGCTCCGTGGCTGGAAAAAAGTCAAGGTTAAGGTTTCCATTTCAAAACACTATCACAACAATACATTGGACTCGATGTTTTAAAAGGGAATTAAATATTAACGTATTGCTATGAAAAAACGTAAACACGATACCCAGAGGAACAAAATTATAATGTACAATTAATTAATTAATGAACAAATAAAAATAATTTTAAACAAAAAAAAACCGACTTCAAAAGGTAAACTAAAAAGCAAAAAATAAATTTACCTACTTCGCACAAAGTAATACTTATTTTCACTTAAGTAAATAAATTTATTCTATAATTTTGAAGTCGGTGCCAAGTTTAGCGTTCTTTCATAATTTGTTTTCATTTAATATTAGTTTGTAAGCCAGTACTTTGGTAGGTACATAATATATAGTAATAGTTACATTGATAGTTGTATATTTTTTTCTGATTCTTTTTTTCTGTGATTGCCTACATATATTTAGTAATTTGATATTGTAGTAAGGTTGTTGAAGTACTTACTTGGCACCGACTTCAAAATTATAGAATAAATTTATTTACTTAAGTGAAAATAAGTATTACTTTGTGCGAAGTAGGTAAATTTATTTTTTGCTTTTTAGTTTACCTTTTGAAGTCGGTTTTTTTTTGTTTAAAATTATTTTATTTTAAGATTTTTAGTTATGGGTAGACTGACAGGTACTTACCGCCAGAGCAGCGCAAAAATTATATATATCAAGTTGACTATAAAATGATATACAAATTTTAATAATATCAAAGTCGATACCAGCCATACTGAATATGATTTATATATAACTCTTTTATTATTTTTAGTCGATTTACATTTCTTTATTTGGCTTATAACAATTTTTACCGTTTTAATATTTACCTATTTCGTCATATTGTTATGATAGTACCTATATATAGATACCTACTATCTGGCGAAGACAGAGGTGGTGTTGAGTACTGTAATTGATATAGTGGCATATGCTTGCAGTACTTTAAGCGATGTCGTAATTTCCAAACTTATAACTTCAAAGACTAAGCAGTCCTGTATGCCTGTTTCTGATCTATGTGGTATACCTTAACAATTGATTCAAAATTATGTTCGTTTTTAGTCGGATATGCTTATGGTACTCGAAAAAAATACAAAATTACTATGAGTGTTCCTATAAATTTCGAGGAGTTCCCTCGATTCCTCACGACACCATCACCAGGCATGCACTTTGATAACTATGAGACCAAGTTCGACTGTAATTGACGTAGTGGCGTATGCTTGCATTTCTTTAAACAACGCTGAAATCTTCAAACGTGTATCTCTAAGGAGTCAGAAGTTCTGTTCACTACTTTAGGTCCAGGATATGGTGCAAAATCTTACTATTTGGTAACATATGCTTGGGCTTCTTCAGAAAAAATCAAAATCGATATATGTTTTCATATAAATTTTGAGGAGTTCCCTCGATTCCTCACGGATCCCATCATCAGGTCACCACTTTGGTAAGCACTGGTACAACACTGTAATTGACGTAGTGGCGTATGCTTGCATTTCTTTAAACAACGCTGCAATCTTCAAACGTGTATCTCTAAGGACTCAGAAGTTCTGTTCAGTACTTTAGGTCCAGGATATGGTGCAAAATCTTACTATTTGGTAACATATGCTTGGGCTACTTCAGAAAAAATCAAAATCAATATATGTTTCCATATAAATTTTGAGGAGTTCCCTCGATTCCTCACGGATCCCATCATCAGGTCACCACTTTGGTGACAATGGGACCAAACGGGAAGCACCACCTTTCAAATAAAACAAAAATCATCCAAATCGGTTCACCCAGGCGAAAGTTCTGAGGTAACAAACATAAAAAAAAAAAAAAAAAAAAAAAAAAACATACAGACGAATTGAGAACCTCCTCCTTTTTTTGGAAGTCGGTTAAAAAAAAAAAGACTTCGCTGTGCTTAAACATCCAGGAAACAATTTTGACTGCACAATACAATAAAATCAAAACATAGGATCCTAGCTCAAGCCTTTAGCTTATAAAAAAATCTAAATCAGTTTAGTTTTGCAGGAAAAAACGGGTCCTCCAATCGTCGATTTCGTGTACTTTTAATATGTAATTTCAGTTAGAGCTGCAGTTGTCGTCTCTATCGTGCTAGTTCTGGCTAGCTAAGGCACTGCGAGACAGCAATAGATTTTATAAATAGGTACCTATTTTGTATTTCTCTCAACCGAGCTGTTTCCTCTTAATGACGATTGAGATGACAGGCCTATCTGCTCTTAAGTATATTATTAAGAATTAAGGTATAAAGTATATTATGAAATATGTAAGAAGAAAAGTAACGAAAAGTGCATTGTAAGCTGTGCATTGTAATATAATATTGTCCTTGTAATAGCGCTCAACTATTGAAGTAATATACAAAAATGAGATCGTTGGATTTGTTGTGAAAAAAAGATATAGGTATTCATTTACATTTTATACACTATTTAATTTAAATCTGTAAAACTCAGACAGG
This sequence comes from Celastrina argiolus, assembly GCA_905187575.2. NCBI lineage: Eukaryota > Metazoa > Arthropoda > Insecta > Lepidoptera > Lycaenidae > Celastrina > Celastrina argiolus. Next base: position 14,469,966 of record LR994579.1, read on the forward strand.
TATAATCTAATTGCCATAAAATACGGCATGTTATGTCCGCTTTTATGCCATGAGATCATGCTCATTCTTTGTAACTCGTAGATATTTTGCTAACATTTTGTAAAATATAATGAAAAAGTTATTTGTAATGTGGAGAATTAGCAGGTAAGCTTTGCATATTGGTACTGTGCATTGATTAAATATATTACCTAAATATATCTGCGATAACTTAATTTTATTATTGGTAACTGTGGCATTGGTAATTTTAATTTCAAGTTCAACCTGACTTACCGATGCTAGGAATGCGTTGTCATAAAAATTTTGTGTAGGAAATTGTAGTGAAAGTAAACATAGAGGTTTATGATAATAGCATTAGGTATAAATATAATTAGCATTATTCATAAGTATTTTCATTCGGGAAGATTATTGGAACCTATAACGCACCTTTCCTATATATAGGGACATAATTCGAAAAACATGATTAAAAAAATTGGGAAAACGCGTTTAAAGATTTTTGAGTCCCTGTATTTTCACAAAATTGGTCATAAATTAATTAATTTTTGCGGCTCCACAGTAGGCTCTGACTCTTTCTGTCAGCATTAGGTAGCCCCGTGGTAATTCTGCCCATAGGTACTTACGGTCTATATTATGAAAACTCGAAATCACAAAATTTTGAGTTGTGCCCCCTATAGTAGGAAATATGTTAAGTACTTACATTATGTAGGACACGTGTGGTGCTAAACCAACATTCACCTTTATTGTATGTCTCTTGTCTAATTCAGTTAGTTGATTAGGAAAGCCTTACAAAATAATATGACAATTATGCAAATTGTATGATTCGTTAAGTCATTAGGTTCGATAAATAAAAGGTTAGGGGAAGGAAATATACAAATTAGTAAAATTTTTAAGCTTTGAAATCCTCTTTTGAAATCCCAAATGAAAATTAAAATCGATAAATGCATTTTGAAGTACTAACTTATGTTTGTTTCATTTCTGCACATTTATGTGCACAAACATACCTACGTACCTACGTAATTGTAAGAATTTTAAATGTCATAAAGTAACCGTAACAAAATATTATTTATTATTCTTCAAAATTTTAAAGTATGTTACATACACCTCAAATGGTTCTAAATTAATTGAACATCGATATTTTAATATCCTTTTTGCAAATACTTTAAAATAACAATGCCACATTGGATTGACGATTCAACAAAATTAACGAAATATTTTGCTTTGCTGATCCAATTTTCATTCAGCAAATGTTAGTTTTGCAGTTTTGCTAAGACTTAAATGACTCTACAAGTAAGGCATTCGAGGCGACTCGAGTCAGTTCGCATAATGTAAGTACCTTGTTTACTATCGTATTTGGATGCCAGTCTGGACCAGTTTAGAGAACATGCCTTAGAGGTATTAGCCATAATATAGTTTTCATGTAATATATATATAACAAACATTATTATGATATTAGCAGGATTAGTTACCTAAATGGTGTGCTTAAAAATGCTCTATAATACATATATGACAAAAAGAAAATGCACGAAAGTTCTTAAACCTAGCGGCTAGGTCTATGTACTTTCGTGCTACGTCTTACGGCTCAGACAGTAAAACATTTTTCAATTATAAATATTAACAATGTAATATGTTAGATGAGAAGTTTATAATTCTAATTATGAACTATCTATCTCAGATTCTTTGCACTACATATAAGGATTGTCGGTAATTTTTTATATATTATAATGCGTTTAATTTTAACTTTTATCTTAGTTTGAATTAAATTTACTCGTACCTACTCATATGCTAAAACTCTGCCGTAGTCCCTAGAGGTCTGCCTGATCTGCCTCTAAACCTATAACTGAGTTATCCATAAAAAGAAAAACATATAATTGGGACTTAATACATACTTATTTACGTATGACTGTACAACTTGTATAAAAAAATACATTCGTTTCATCTTCTAGCCTTCGTAAAAAACCAATCAAACAAGTTTTTGGCACGTCATCACTAACGGCGAAACGGAAAGTGATTTTTATGTGCCTGCACTGGAATTTGATACATTGCACAACTGACAAACAGTCATCAGCATTATCTAACATTGATCAAATTCATGGACTGGATCATTCTATTATACCTACCACATGGATTCTTTTCGAAAAGGTATAGCAAAATTCACCGCGTCGATTCGACGACCTTAGTTCTTACCCATCAGCAGGACGAGAGGAATCACCGAAATAAACCCAGCGAAACTTTTATTAAAGGCAAACTCTGAGATTACAAATCTTCAAAACGAAACAAATCAAAAAGAAGGCACTTTATTGGAATTGAATTGTATCTTAAAAAATTAACCTACATTACGTTAGTTTTCAGAACAATTTAATAACCTATTCAAGCCTGCCATTAAATATACGCAAGTTAAATTTAACATCCTCCAGAGGTAGGAAAAACAGAACCACACGCTTAACCGATTTCCAAGAGAAATAACATATAGGTAGTTGTGACCAGCTGCGCAAAAATTCAACCATGTTTGCCAAAGCAAAAAGTCGAATTTACAATGCCCATTTATCACATAGATATGGCGATAACGTTTAATTCTTTGTGTTTTGGGGTAATAAATCTTTAGATACAAGTCAAACCACGCCATGTTTAGACTCCTAACCGCGCCTCTCTCGTCTGACCAGAGTACAAGGTCACTGCAATTTGGCATAACATTAAATAACATAGCGCCGGCGAGGTTCATGCAATAAATACATAACCAGTTTAGGTTTTTAACTTTTTACCCGACTACATTTAAACCAAATGGAAGGGCAATGATTTTGGAAGCAAAGTATGTATGTATGTTTGCTACGCGGCTGTACTATCTAAACTGCTTATCTGTTTTTAATAAAAAGGTGTCAATAGATTTGTAATAATAGCCTGGGTAACATGACGGGTAATTTACGTATCGGTTTAGTTAAAAGAAGGTATTTTTTTGCAAATATGTAAGTTAGACACCTACTTACCGAGATTAGCAGAGGCGCAGGAATGGTAAAATTTGAAAAGCTCGGATGACAGACAGAGACAATTTCCACTGCCCAGTAGCGATACGTCTTCAACCCACAAAACTAAATTCAAAAATTAAGTTCTTTCTACGTAGATCTAATGGATCGGAAATTAATAATAAATTGAATATATTGTATCTTCTGGTAGTATAAGAATAAGTTAAATATTGTAATGATGTGACAACATTATGTTTTCATCGGCCCAATGTTTTCGGTGACGCGTAATTTTCGGTGATGCGATTGTCATGGGAGGAAAACCGCGTTAATTGTTTGAAAGGATAATAATAATATTGAATATAGAATTGTGTACCACTCACGCCTCGCGGGAGATCAATACATGCTTTTACATTAGTGTGTCAAGCACTCTGAGCTGTGAGAAACATTTTTAAAGTCATAATGTATAGAATTTTTGAGTATTCATTAGTGTAAACGGTCAATTAAGACCATGGCAGGTTTAATCACCCACACTGCAATTAATTACATATATGTAAATATGTCGGAATAAGATATGTTTGAAAATCATAATAAAGAAGTGAAGGTTAAAACCGCTTTAACAAGTTTAATGTTAAACCAGTGGGTAAACTGTAGTGTAAACAAAGTGATTAGTTACCTAATGTTAGGTTATCTACGTACTCATTTACTAAGCCTTAAATGAAACTATTAGTAATATCTTACGTTTAATATTATTATATAACATTTTTCAGATGAGACAAGATGGTCAATCCGTAAAGATGGCCAGTGTCGAACAAAAATGCTTTTCTTGGATGAAAATATAGCAGACACCTCTACTACTAATTTATTATTCAGTTTAATTAAAACAACCCTCCGGCGTGCAATTTTAGCGAACGAAAATTATCATACAGCAAGGTCAATAGCGTAATAAAGCCTACGTGCCCTTGAAATAGTCGGCAACGGTCATTAAATCAGGTGGTCATAAAACAATTTGACCAGTTTAGACCCATTAGAACAATTTGACCTTCACTCATATATTTCGTACCACTTCAATCTGGTTCCCTGCTAAGTTTCGAAGAATATTTTCGTCAAACTTTTATATCATACGTAAAAATTTTACAATACAATACATGGCCATGACCTAGGGACATTAAAATCTTTTTGCTCCCTTGGTAGGATTCAAACCCGCGATACCAACAGCAGCCTAGTGTCATTCGAACCTAGGTGCACTTACTAGTGTGATCCCTACACGATCTAATTATAGCCTATCAGTTCAATTTGTCCCAATATATTAATATGATCGTCACCACGTCCTATAATATCAGGCGGGTCCTGACCCATTGATAAACGACTCACAATCTGTGCTCACAATAAATGACATCACCGCTACCTTGGCGCTGTGTGAATTGTCCGCGATTACTTAACTTGTTTGTCACCACTAACACAGTTGCGAATTCAGAGAAAAACACGTCAGCTATGGAAATAGATATTACTTTCAGATATTTCAGTTTGTTTGAATAATATTTTATAGTTAATACGAGTAAGCTCTATCACTGATTATGAAATATGATAATACATCAGCTCTGTTCACATTTGTCAAATACGAGTACACATTTCTGTCACTCCTCTGCGTCGCGCAGTCCATGCAACACAGATGATCTATGTAACAATTTCCGAAATCATAAAATATAATAATATGTTTAATTGACTCTACTATGAAAGTGCACTCTACAGAGTAGGTAAAGAGTTAACTATCTGGGGGCACGGTCGTGCCCCCGTCAAGACGAGCCAAGCGAAGCGCAAGGGCACTACCTACCTTTTCTCGAAAGGTTTCGTCGTTTTTTTGAACTCCCATAACTTTGCTTTGGATGATGCTAAATAGTTGAAAATTTCAACATAGTATAATGACACCAGTAAATACATGAATTATACAAAGTTTGAATGTCGTAGCTACTATACTTTAGATTTTATCGATGTGTAAAAACTCCTGATTTCGTCACTGACTCATTTATAGATCATCAAAATTTTTAGGTTACTTCCGGAAATCTTAGAAAGCTGAAGTTATGTATGTAAGCTGTTATTGCTACAATCCAATATGCTGGACCACCATATTGGATTCAAAAGGATGTTTATTATAAGGATCTGATGATCTTTAATTTATAAAAGGAATATAATATACAAGTACATAAAAAACCTACGACCTACTTTTTGTAGGACCCATAATCGTTCAGAGTTTTGTTCCATATAATTTATGTCCGACTTTATGTATGTTGAGTGCGTTGCACTACTGCAATCAGTATATTCTATTATTCATCTACAAAAAGTCGGTCACCAATTATTAATCGGTGACCGACTTTTACCGAAGATGAAAAATATATTATTATAATATTATTTATGAGAGGAAAATTTGTTTTTTATCCACTTATTTAAAATTAGCGCGAATATGCAGGCAGCTAATAGTTGTAAATTGCTGTCGGTCACAAAATAACTGTCGATGTATGGAACAGGTCCGGCACAAGCTCCATCTGTTGTTAAATTTCTTTTCTGTAAAGTTCTTTGTATGCTTAGCATTATTATAATGTGATTTGTAAGAAACTAGCTTGTCAGTGGCTCAAAATATTCTATAGAATTCCTTGTGCTAGTTACCATCATCACTACTACTATTAGATATAAGGTACTGTTGAAAATACTAGCTGGTATTAGCTAATATTAGCACCGGGCGTCGGCATGCGTCGCGGCGCTTGGCGTCGCGGCGCTGGGCGTCGGCAGGCATCGCGGCGCTGGGCGTCAGCAGGCGTCGCGGCGCTGGGCGTCGGCAGGCTTAGCGGCGCTACGCTAGGCGTCGGTAGGCGTCGCGGCGCTGGGCGTCGTGGCGCTGGGCGTCGGCAGGCGTCGCGACGCTGGGCGTCGGCAGGCGTCGCGGCGCTGGGCGTCGGCAGGCGTTGCGGCGCCGGGCGTCGTGGCGCTGGGCGTCGCGGCGCTGGGCGTCGGCAGGCGTCGCGGCGCTGGGCGTCGGCAGGCGTCTCGGCGCTGGGCGTCGGCAGGCGTCGCGACGCTGGGCGTCGGCAGGCGTCGCGACGCTGGGCGTCGGCAGGCGTCGCGGCGCTGGGCGTCGGCCGGCGTCGCGGCGCTGGGCGTCGGCAGGCGTCGCGGCGCTGGGCGTCGGCAGGCGTCGCGGCTCTGGGCGTCGGCAGGCGTCGCGGCGCTGGGCGTCGGCAGGCGTCGCGGTGCTGGGCGTCGGCAGGCGTCGCGACGCTGGGCGTCGGCAGGCGTCGCGACGCTGGGCGTCGGTAGGCGTCGCGGCGCTTGGCGTCGGGACGCTGGGCGTCGGCAGGCGTCGCGACGCTGGGCGTCGGTAGGCGTCGCGGCGCTTGGCGTCGTGGCGCTGGGCGTCGGTAGGCGTCGCGACGCTGGGCGTCGGCAGGCGTCGCGACGCTGGGCGTCGGCAGGCGTCGGACGTCGGCAGGCGTCGCGGCGTCGTGACGCTGGGCGTCGCGGCGCTGGGCGTCGGCAGGCGTCGCGACGCTGGGCGTCGACAGGCGTCGCGGCGCTGGGCGTCGGCAGGCGTCGCGGCGCTGGGCGTCGGCAGGCGTCGCGGCGCTGGGCGTCGGCAGGCGTCGCGGCGCTGGGCGGCGGTAGGCGTCGCGGCGCTTGGCGTCGTGGCGCTGGGCGTCGGCAGGCGTCGCGACGCTGGGCGTCGGCAGGCGTCGCGGCGCTGGGCGTCGGTAGGCGTCGCGACGCTGGGCGTCGGCAGACTTCGCGGCGCAGGGCGTCGGCAGGCGTCGGCAGGCGTCGCGACGCTGGGCGTCAGCAGGCGTCGCGACGCTGGACGTCGGCAGGCGTCGCGGCGCTGGGCGTCGCGGCGCTGGGCGTCGCGGCGCTGGGCGTACCGGTAGGCGTCGCGGCGCTAGGCGTCGTGGCGCTGGGCGTCGGTAGGCGTCGCGGCGCTGGGCGTCGGTAGGCGTCGCGACGCTGGGCGTCGGCAGGCGTCGTGACGCTGGGCGTCGGTAGGCGTCGCGGCGCTTGGCGTCGGGACGCTGGGCGTCGGCAGGCGTCGCGACGCTGGGCGTCGGTAGGCGTCGCGGCGCTTGGCGTCGGGACGCTGGGTGTCGGCAGGCGTCGCGGCGCTGGGCGTCGGTACTCGGTAGGCGTCGCGACGCTGGGCGTCGGCAGGCGTCGCGGCGCTGGGCGTCGGTAGGCGTCGCGACGCTGGGCGTCGGCAGGCGTCGCGGCGCTGGGCGTCGTGGCGCTGGGCGTCGGTAGGCGTCGCGGCGCTAGGCGTCGCGGCGCTGGGCGTCGGCAGGCGTCGCGACGTCTAAACACAAACGACATCTAAACAAACATTTAACAGTCGGTAACGTTTTATAATGATAACAATAAACGAAAAACAAACGTTACATAAAATTTTTTGTAGTCTAAATTGTAAAAACTTCGATACTCAAAGAAATTTGTGACCATAAATTAAGTACTTAATCGACTTTTAATTGATTGGCGCATGACAAAATTTTATAAGTTTCAATATAATAATAATAATAATAATACTTAATAATCTTTATTTCGGGCGGCATAGGCCCATATTATAAATACCTTATCACGTATTATGATCGGCGACGTGATGTGCGCATCGCCCAGGAACCTTCGGTAGACTACACCCATCGGCCAGAACTCCTCCACCTCGAAGGTAGACAAGCGATCTGTCGGTACTCTCACCACAAAAGAACTAAAGTTGACTTTATGGCGAGACTCCAGACGCTCGACCCTCAAGTTGAAGGACGTCTTCTTCAAGATGTAGCCCACGACATCCTCGACCTTCGTGGACCAGTGCAGGCGGGACACGTACAGCGGCGTGGTGGGTATTTCACACCGCAGGCGCTGCTCGGGTCCGCAGGTTGCGGTGCCGCGGTGGTTGCGGACGGCGGGCTTCCTCTTCTTTCTTCTCTCCACCAATGTGAAGCCCTCCTCATCGCACCTCCTGCTCTCACCCTCGTTTGATCGATAAGGTTCTGCCTTACGGCTTTCCTTAGCCTTGCGGCTCTCTTTCACCCCTTTCGTCTTCACCCCCTGGGGGGGTGCGGGGGAGCGGGCAGTGACACCCGCAAAACTTTTCTTCTGCTGGGTCGCTGGTTGACTCAGCTTCGGCTCGACCTCGAGGGGAAGGCGGGCGGGAGCGGCGGCGGTCGGTGACACGTCGGATGCCGCTGACGCGCAAAAGGTGTCAGCTTGCGCGCCGCGGCGACGCGTATTTACGAAGGTTGAATGCTCGGGTGACTTTTCATTTGCAATAATTCATTACGCAAATTACGGATGGTGGATTCCGATGCATTCAACCTACCTCGCATCTCGTCCAGCTCTGCCTTCATACTATTAAAGTTCTTCAGCAGGCTGGAGACGTCGACGTGGTCCATCGTTACCACCGGCAGCTTATGGAGATCTTTCGCCACAAATGCCGGTACGTCGTCTGGATCCGTCTGCTTCAGCAGGGAGATTATGTCCTGCACGCTTCTCTCGGTGCCATCTCTCCGTCGTGATGGCATATTCGCGCTCTGGCCGAGCGTTTCATACAGCAGCTGCTTGCCCTTGCAAATCTCCTCGCTGTTGAAGGTAGTGAAGGTAGACTTGCAGATCTGCATGATGCTGACCTCGTCCATGGTGTCGATGGCATGCTGGATGAACGCCAGCAACTCATTGGCCACGAGCGCCATGGTGAAGTGCAGCGGCAATCAGCCGCGCGATTCGCAGAAATATATATTAATATTTGTTGCTCGTAGCGCGACCGTTCGCTGGCTCGACACATTTAATTACACATATCAATATGACACGATCAATTTATTTATACAATTTTAGTTATTACGCCTCCGTGGTCTAGTGGTTTAGAGCCTGGCTCTCGACTGTGGTCGTCGTGGGTTCGATTCCCACGTTGGAAACACGTTTTAAGTTTGGTTTAGACAAGGCAGGCTGTCGTGGCCGTTTTATTTCACACACGATAAATGAATGCCTATAAAATCTTCGTAACGGTAGCAAAATGGCCAAGTATCACGTTTTAACTGAAATGTAGAGTAAGTGAAGCTAGCCTAGTAAAGTAAGGGCGCATAGATCAAGAACTTTGGTTCTACATGGGATTTGTCCACTTTTTGATAGATTTTGATCAAGGTGCTTGTGGATTTAGGGCGAGTAGTCTTTAGAGCTTGGCTTTATACGATATCTGATAACTTTTTCACAGGGTAAGCTATATAGACTCGTCTTGGCAACATTTTTACATGAAAATGTTTTTGGTGGGATAACAATTGTCGCCGAAACAAAATGTATAACTTATTTAGTAGGTATATTTATTTGGGTATTGCCGTATGCAAAATTAATGAAATTTCATATAATTTTCTAATTGTCTCGAAGTTTGTGTTCAATGAATGCGGTAACGTGGCGATGTCAAATCGTCAAGAAAATGTACAAAATATTTCAGTCATGTTTTCAACACATTTACCGACAGTTCGGTTGTATATATACGTACCTAATAAAGTAAGTCTTGCAGTCAGAAGCCTCTCGTGTCGTGTTTTACATAGCTTTCCATGAATTATGGATGGACTGTCTTGTTATCAATAAACTGAGCCAAAGTTATTCTAAAACATGTTTGACGTTTTTACAGCATTTCGCTTGTATGACGTTAACGATAACACCATTTTACTGTTGGATGAGATCGAGACTATTTTATGACCGAAATTGTATTATTGTAAGACTGAAATAGCGGAATCAGCCTTCTGGTCAGTTCGCCCTCAGCTGCCACTGATAGTTGCGGTTATCGGTTACGCGATACGATTCATTAACGTACCGTGACATTCAGTACATATTAACTACTAGCATACTATAATAACAGGTACATGATAGGTACTAAACATTCTGTATTACCTATACTTACATTAACATGAAATAACTTTCATAATTCCAACTTGATCTATCAATAACGCGTTTGATTTATTAACACGTTATCGACCGAAGGATGCTATTAAATAGATAAATTGCCAACTAATTCATCCTAGAAACCGGATGTCATAGATAGAGCATCACGTAGATCCAACATCAGATATATTCATATATGTACATACTAATTAGAACGACGAAAGTTGCAGTCACGGGATAAGCTTAAATATTTGAAATAAATTTAATAATAGAAACATACATTTTGCCATGATTTTATCCTTTTCCATGACGTATACTATTTATAGGCTTTAATATTAATGAGTGATAATACTTTGGAGTGCGTACGGGTCCCGTATATAGAGTTTACTGAGAAAGTACAAGCGCTAAAAGAAGTACTTTTTAAAATAATTTTATGGGAAAATGTATGATATTGGAGCATTTCTCATAGAAACATGAAGGTCAAAAGTATGTCTTTCAGCGCTGGCATTTTCACAGTAAACTCTACATAGGAGACACATACACACTAAAGTATTATAACTCATTTATTTACACCTTGTAATTATGTGCAGAATTTTATCAAAATCAATTCAGTAGTTTCGGAGCCTATTGAATGCAAACAAACAAATATTTCCTTTAGCCTGGTTTCAATATGAAAAGAAACTTTGTAGAACCAAGCTGAAATACACGCGCTACGCGCTACGCAGGCAGCTACGAATAATTATTAACTTTCTTATTTTGTACAGTATTAAATTAAATTTTCTTTTTATACAAATAAATTATATCACACTTTTGAATTTTAACATTAATAATAAAATATATAAGAACTAGTTTCTTAAATATTTAATTGGTAGTTTCGTTAAATTGTTAAGGTTAACCTTAACAATTTAACGAAACTACCAATCAACGACAAAAAAAGTCGAGGTTAGGTCTTTCGTAAAATACCTAGACAAAATTAATGTGCATAGGTATTAGGTGAATATAATATTTTTATTGCGGAACATATTTTGAAGTAATTACAAGACTTCAATTAAATAAATTATAATAAAATAACGCAGTATAAAAATTTATTATTTTACGATGGTGGCTTTAATGCTGAAATTATATGGCTATTTGTAGTTTTACTTGTCTAGTTTGGCGGAATCTTGCAAAATTATTTTTGGTAAGTAAACCACTTGATACAAAAGAAATGGAAGTGTTACGCCAACTGCCATCAGACTGATGGTAGCAGCATAAAAAGTAGCCACAATCTCTATTTCACAGCTACAAAACAACAATAACATAGCGTCCATACAATTGGTTCTCGAATACGTAGTTCACAATAATTGTCATTTCTTGGGCCTTTGAACTGAACACTAGAAAATCGTGTTGTTTACAACTTAGTACTTACTTATCGAAATAATTCCAAATATCTGCTATATGTTTAGCAAAGCAGGAAATAAGTTTAGAAAAGTATCATTATCATGCCAGACTGATAAGAAAATGGCTACCCCGACTGTCATAATGATGAAGATCGGTCGTTGCCCGTGTCAGGTGGTGCCTCGCGTGGAACGAAACCGACACGCAGACCCTAAATTGATGGGCTTCGGGAAGTTCTGAGAAGTTTAATGCTTCTTCGACGAAGGCCCATGACAGGAACGAATCATCTGTCACCAATTATTAACAAGTTCATCGATGGTTTAAAAGCGAATCTATTAAAAAAGTAAACAAAATGCGAGGATGCAATTTTGGTTGCAAAAATTGCAGTTTGTATACAAGCTATGGAATCCAAATCTAAAATAATATTCAACGTAATTTACATTAGAGGCTTTGTATCTTAATTTCATGAAATGTGTACCCTTAAAAAACCTAAAAGTAGATCACGGGGAAGCCTATAATAAGTTAGTTTTTGTCGTGGAAAAATGTACAGTTCCAGTGGGATTTATTTTTGCGCGCACTTAATTATTATAAGGCTATTACATATTTCAGATTTTATTATATACTTAAGTAGGTATGTATGGATAGGTCACGGTTGCCTAACACTACTTAGGTACCTAATTGTTTTTAGGGCACTGGTTCATAACACGTAGGCCGTAGGCAAGCAATAATTCTCTTTCATTTTTCTATTGGATAACACTTGGATAAGTATATCGAACTAATGTTGGATAGAACGTAAATAAAAACTCAACTTATTGTGGTAATAGTAGTAGTGGAATACAAAATATCTACTTACAGCTGTAAGTATGTCAGCAGTAACCTGATACAAATTGGCTCACTTTATTTACCGACTGTATTTTTATCGACAAAAGAATATGAAATTGGGTTACTAATATCACGAAAATATAAACATGCGATGGAAATTGCAGTGACAAACACGAAATCTCGCTTTTTTATTTGTAATGGATTTTTATTGATCAATGTTTTTTATTACTATTTTTGGTTGCCATTTATTGCCGGTGGAGTGCCTGGTATCAAATATTTGTATAAAAAAATGTGTTTATTGTTTTGCCCTTTATCTTGGTGGTCTCTAAATATAAAAAGCTACATTTAATATATTTATTTTATGTAATCTACTATTTACTGACTGAGCTCCAAAAAAATCATGATAAAAGTGTCTGGGTTTGAGTGGGTGGTTAGATATTTAATTTTTAATCTGCCAAATAGGGCTAACTCTGAGAGCTAACTCATCTGGCACAAGTGGCCATATAGGTATGTCTAGTTTAAGTAAGTATACAAACAACCCATACTAAGGGCATTTCACCATTCACAACGAAATCTTTATAAAACTTAGTTCTCACTAAGCGCATTTATAATTCTCGTTTTATGTCAAATGGATTTCACCATGTTTTTAAGCTAAGTGCGCTTACGAAAACTGAATTCAAGTAGTATATATTATATGTAAATATATTTACACATAAGTGTTTTTTAATTATTTACGTGTAGTAAGTTGCAATGACATACACAAATTAATGCTGTGTTTTAAAATACAACAATAACACAAATGACATGATGTGACATATTATGGTCGATAAAAACCTAAATTCAGATCTTTAGACTCGGCTCAGCTAGAAACGCGCTTAATTTTTGTTGGTGAAATGCAATTCCAAAAAGAAATTTGTCATCATCGAAGGGTTCAAACCAAAAATTTATCGAAGTAGAAACAAAGAAGTTATAAGGGTTGTAAGTTGGCCGCGCCACGATGGCGTGGCCATGAAAGTCTCAGGAACTACGTGGGTTAGAGAGAGAGAGACGAAATTATGGTTACCCTACTCTATTTTGACAAATTTCTTCAAAAATCTGGGCGAACATTTTCATCAGTTTTATGACTTGGCGGAGCAATCGTGACGCATACATAAACCGAGCCCAGCGTATACTGAGCGAGCTTAATTTCAATGGTGAAATCACTCCAAAATCTTTTCATCCGATCTATGCTAGCTGGTAGTATGGCCATAAATTCTGTACTTTATTTGCATCACAAATAAACTTGAGTACGTATTGTTGTTGGTTCGTCCTTAACTATAAATCACTCGAATCTCGAATTTGCTAATAATAAAGATTAGTAGTATGAAGTGTTTATTTGTAAGGTTTGGCAGATGCGTCGGGAGATGCATTTTATCGGTGCACTGAACTTGCCAGCCAATGAATCACTAATGTTTTCAGATTCACTGCCAATCGTTCCCTGTGTGTATGCACCATACATTCATACGAGTATGGACAGTAATTGTAGTTTTTACCTACGTAACTTCATAAGTATTTACTATATTATATATGTACCCTCCTATGACTAATCGCTGAGCCTAGTTTTTTATAGCAAGCAAATTTATATTAGCAAGTTTTTCTTAATTAATAATTATGTCACCATAGCATTTTCGATGACATACAAATTGTAGATCTTCGTCATCGTGAGTAGTAACCGAAACTTGCACTAGGCTTACATAAATGTCCAATATCAAGGTATTTTTGGTAGATAAACATTTCTCTCCCTAGCAACACAGTGGTAGATCCTTCTATACTTACCTACTATAAATGTGAAAGATCCCATAATGCATTTCGTCGTGGATACTCGGATAGTATGGAGCGGCAGGCAAAAGCTAGTTTTTATTATAAGCTGTAGTAGGTACATATGGCTTCTAGAGATATGGTACTTACGATAATCTAAATAATAATATTAATTTTTTCCTTGTTACAGATGAACAGGAGAGAGTACAGAAAAAGACGTTTGTAAACTGGATCAATTCACATTTATCAAAGGTATACTTACCATTTTGCAAATCAAGTAGGTAGCTATAATCTAGGAAACAGGTGAATTTTTCAAAAGGACATGATAGGCGATCACACACACGATAGACATATTGAAATAGCGAAAATAGAAAGTCAAAGCAATTCCTTTCAGAATTTTTCGCGATCTCCTATAGTTTTGGATATTCCCTGCTATGCCCCTTTTAAAGATACATCGTATGTATAAAGTGATTAAAGTCTCTTAAGCTGATCTCACATGGTCCCATAGTCAACGATCGTGAAAAAATAGAGATGAATAATGAATATTACTTTATACGTGAAAAATATGACTTGAATATGAGAGTTGAGCCTTACAGACCTGAAATTATAACGATGACTTTTATTCCAGCGCATACCTCCATTGAGGATCGACGACCTAATATACGACCTCCGAGATGGCACCAAGCTTTTGGCGCTCCTTGAAGTACTGTCAGGCGAGAAATTGGTATGTTTAATTAAGTCAAATACGATTTATTTTTGGACTTCACTGTACCTTTACACAATCGGCTAAACGAGAAAGGGAGTATTTCGATGGGCAATAATAATAATATCTATGGACGGCCCACACCACGTCAATCTGGCGCTGTGCTAAGTATCCGAAGAAATTGTGTTACAGGTACCAGACAACGGAAATATATTTAATACTTTTTATACTATACACATATTTAAGACTAGCTGTGCCCGCGACTCCGTTCGCGTGGTGTTTGTTTGACTTAAACCGTTTATGCAGCGCATGCAACGAAAGTCCCCAAATGTAAATTGTTTGTTGGTTTAAACGCGCTCATGTCCCGTATATGACGCCCAACGCCGCGACGACCGACGCCGCGACGCCCGACGCCGCAACGCCCAACGTCGTGGAGCCGACGCCCGACGTCGCGACGCCGACGCCGCGACGCCTAACGTCGCGACGCTGACGCCCGACGCCGCGACGCCCGACGCCGCGGTGCCCGCTGCCGCGACGCCCGACGCCGCGGTGCCCGCCGCCGCGACCCCCGACGCCGCGACGCCCGACGCTGCGACGCCCGACGGCGCGACGCCCGACGCCGCGACGCCCGACGCAGTGACGCCCAACGTCGCGACGCCAACGCCTGACGCCGCGACACCCAACGTCGCGACGCCGACGCCCGACGTCGCGACTCTGACGGACGCCGCGACGCCGACGCCCGATGCACGACGCCGCGACGCCGACACCCGACACCGCGACGCCCAACGTCGTGACGCCCGACGCCGCGACGCCTGACGCCGCGACGCTTTCGCCCGACGCCGCGACGCCCGCCGTTGCGATGCCGACGCCCGACGCCGCGGCGTCGCGACGTTGGCGTCGCGATGTTGGGCGTCGCGACGACGACGCCCGACGGCGTGACTCCCGACGGCGCAACGCCCGACGCCGCGACGCCCAACGTCACGACGCCGACGCCTGACGCCGCGACACCCAACGTCGCGACGCCGACGCCCAACGCCGCGACGCCGACGCCCGACGTCGCGACGCTGACGGACGCCGCGACGCCCGACGTCGCGACGCTGACGGACGCCGCGACGCCCGACGTCGCGACGCTGACGGACGCCGCGACGCCCGACGCCGCTGTGCCCGCCGCCGCGACGCCCGACGCCCGACACCGCGACGCCCAACGTCGTGACGCCCGACGCCGCGACGCCTGACGCCGCGACGCTTACGCCCGACGCCGCGACGCCCGCCGTTGCGACGCCGACGCCCGACGCCGCGGCGTCGCGACGTTGGCGTAGCGATGTTGGGCGTCGCGACGACGACGCCCGACGGCGTGACTCCCGACGGCGCAACGCCCGACGCCGCGACGCCCAGCGTCACGACGCCGACGCCTGACGCCGCGACACCCAACGTCGCGACGCCGACGCCCAACGCCGCGACGCCCAACGCCTTGACGCCCAACGCCGCGACGCCCAACGCCTTGACGCCCAACGCCGCGACGCCGACGCCCGACTTCGCGACGCTGACGGACGCCGCGACGCCCGACGTCGCGACGCTGATGGACGCCGCGACGCCCAACGCCGCGACGACCGACGCCGCGACGCCCGACGCCGCAACGCCCAACGTCGTGGAGTAGACGCCCGACGCCGCGACGCCCGACGCCGCGACGCCCGACGCCAGGACGCCCGACGCCCGACGGCGCGACGCCCGACACCACGACGCTCGACACCGCGACGCCCGACGCCCAACGCCGCGACGCCCAACATCGTGACGCCGACGCCCGACGTCGCGACGCTGACGGACGCCGCGACGCCCAACGTCGCGGCGCCCGACACCGCGGTGCCCGCCGCCGTGACGCCCGACGCCGCGACGCCCAACGTCGCGACGACGACGCCCGTCGGCGCGACGCCCGATGGCCCGACGCCGCGACGCCCAACGTCGCGATGACGACGCCCGACGCCGCGAAACCCGACGGCGCGACGCCCGACGGCGCAACGCCCGACGCCGCGACGCCCGACGGCGCAACGCCCGACGGCGCGACGCCCGACGAAGCGACGCCCAACATCGCGACGCCGACGCCCGACGTCGCGACGAAGCGATGCCCAATATCGCGACGCCGACGCCCGACGTCGCGACGCTGACGGACGCCGCGACGCCCAACGTCACGACGCCGACGCCTGACGCCGCGACGCCTAACGTCGCGACGCCGACGCCCAACGCCGCGACGCCGACGCCCAACGCCGCGATGCCCAACGTTGCGACGCCGACGCCCGACGTCGCGACGCTGAAGGACGCCGCGTTGCCCAACGTCGCGACGCCGACGCCCGATGCCCGACGCCGCGACGCACGACGCCGCGACGCCCGACGCCGCGACGCACGACGCCGCGACGCCCGACGCCGCGACGCCGATGCCCGACGCCGCGACGCCCGCCGTCGCGACGCCGACGCCCGACGCCGCGACGCCGACGCCCGACGCCGCGACGCCGACGCCCGACGCCGCGACACCCGACGCCGCGATGCCCAACGTCGTGACGCCGACGCCTGACGCCCAACGTCGCGACGCCGACGCCCAACGCCGCGACGCCCAACGTCGCGACGCCGACGCCCGATGCCCGACGCCGTGACGCCCGACGCCGCGACGCTGACGCCCGACGCCGTGACGCCCAACGTCGCGGCGCCCAACGCCGCGACGCCCAACGTATATCTTCAAAGACTAAGTAAAGTAGTAGTGGTATAACATTAATATTTAAAATCGATTCATAAACGACGAAGATATCCACGAACAAATATAAAAAAAAACATAATATATTTACGTATTGAGAAACCACCTCCTATTTTGGAAGTCGGTTAAAAATATTATGTTGATTATTTCATGTTACAATCTACCTTTGTGCCAAGTTTCATTTAAGTACGTTGAGTAGTTTGGCTGAAATACCGTCAAATAGGTAGTTACAATTTTTTGAAGATCCCACGGGAACCCTTTCGTTTTTCGGGATAATAATTTCCAATAATGCTCTTCAGGTCATAAGCTACCTGCCTGCCAAATTTTAATTTAAATACGTTGAGTAGTTTGGCTGAAATACCGTCAAATAGATAGCTACAATTTTTTTAAGATCCCCCGGGAACCCTTTCGTTTTTCGGGATAATAATTTCCAATAATGCTCTTCAGGTCATAAGCTACCTGCCTGCCAAATTTCATTTAAATACGTTAAGTAGTTTGGCTGAAATACTGTCAAATAGATAGCTACAATTTTTTGAAGATCCCACGGGAACCCTTTCGTTTTTCGGGATAATAATTTCCTATAATGCTCTTCAGGTCATAAGCTACCTGCCTGCCAAATTTCATTTAAATACGTTAAGTAGTTTGGCTGAAATACTGTCAAATAGATAGCTACAATTTTTTTAAGATCCCCCGGGAACCCTTTCGTTTTTCGGGATAATAATTTCCAATAATGCTCTTCAGGTCATAAGCTACCTGCCTGCCAAATTTCATTTAAATACGTTAAGTAGTTTGGCTGAAATACTGTCAAATAGATAGCTACTATTTTTTGAAGATCCCACGGGACCCCTTCCGTTTTTCGGGATAATAATTTCCAATAGTGTTCTTCAGGTCATAAGCTACCTGCCTGCCAAATTTTAATTTAAATACGTTGAGTAGTTTGGCTGAAATATCGTCAAATAGATAGCTACAATTTTTTTAAGATCCCCCGGGAACCCTTTCGTTTTTCGGGATAATAATTTCCAATAATGCTCTTCAGGTCATAAGCTACCTGCCTGCCAAATTTCATTTAAATACGTTAAGTAGTTTGGCTGAAATACTGTCAAATAGATAGCTACAATTTTTTGAAGATCCCACGGGAACCCTTTCGTTTTTCGGGATAATAATTTCCTATAATGCTCTTCAGGTCATAAGCTACCTGCCTGCCAAATTTCATTTCATTCTATACAGTGGTCTTAGCGTGATGCGACGACAAACATTCCCATATGGACAGACAGACAGACAGACAGACAGACAGACAGACAGACAGACAGACAGACAGACAGACAGACAGACATTTTTTTCAAAAATGTTATTTTTAGGTTCTGTGGCTCTTATAGACCCCCTTTTTTTGATTTTCACTTAAATATTCTTAATGTACAGACATGACCCCTCTACAGATTTATTATATGTATAGATTTTCATTATATTATATACACAAATTCAATACACATCCATGACCCAGGAGCATTTTGAAAAACTTTTTGTTCCCTCGGCGGGATTCGAACCCGCGACCTCACGCTCGAGTACCAACGCGCTCAACCACTGCGCTACGGAGGTCGTCAAATTAAGTCAAATACGATTTATTTTTGCACATTACTGTACCTTTACACAATCGGCTAAGGCTAATCGAGAGAGGGAGTATTTCGAAGGGTTATTGGGATAACAGATTTTACATATGTAAGTTAAAACTTAAAAGCTACCTATTTCTCTGGTGTTGCGGATTGCCTTGTCAGTGGGAATCACAATCATTAGTTATTAGACAATGGTTTGGTCGTTTGACAGTTATTAAGTTAGTTTATAAAATAGAATGCAATTTTTTTTAAATCCTGATTTAAATTTATAATCTTCTCACTTAGGTATTACATTTTGTGTAGTATAGGTATTAACTTATACTACACAAAATGTAATACCTAAGTGTACGAAGAAACAATTTTAATTCTAAATGAATTAAAGTTGGTAGAGTAGGAACGTTATTATCTAGTGATAGGTACATTATATTTAACTCCTGAGTCCGGAGTAAGAGAAAAATCTGGATTATAAATTTAACCCGGATTGGCACAAGTGCGATAATCCGATGATATGAAGATCTCGCGCTGAAGTGCGAAGGTTATATTAGGCAACGTTTTTCGATACAAACCCATATAGTTTGGGCCCGTTTGATTTGTAATGAGTACTTTGTCGGTATAAATCTTGTATTTAGTAAAAGTATTTTTAACCGAATTCCTTTCGACTATCGTTTATTTTTGCTTTAAAACATATTATTTCTTCTTTTACTTTATACATATTATTTCCGATGTATTGATAATGGCATTCGTTGCAGCCGATGGAACGCGGGCGCGTGCTGCGCAGGCCGCACTTCCTCAGCAACGTGAACACAGCTCTACGTTTCCTGGCCGGCAAACGTATCAAGCTCGTGAACATCAATGCCGCCGACCTGGTGGACGGACGACCGGCCGTCGTGCTCGGCCTCATCTGGACCATCATCCTGTATTTCCAGGTAATCAATGATATATCTTGCACACAGATAAAACAGGGCCACTCGATAACCCCGCCTAATTTCTATTATATTAACCCTAACTTTTATTATAATTTATAAAGATTCCATTTGAAACGAGTGCGTCTCGGACGCCCTATAGAAATCATAAGTTAGACAAACTAGTGTGCGGTTACACTAGAAGATATCACTTTAAAATGTTGGCTTTGGAAATCATGGAAAGTATATGGCTACAAGAATATGATGTATGTTAAATTAATATGAATGAAAAGAACACTAATTTAGCAAGTAGCAACTAAAACAAAGGACAGGGAATTACATAAGTGTGTATCTGTATGAAGTAAAATATAAGTAATTATTATCATAATAAATTACAATCATAAAATCTCTTACTACACACTTAGTGGAGATAAATTTAATTTCATAGCGAACATAAAATCGAACTCTATGAACACTAATTTTATAACGTTTATGAATCAAATCTCAAAAGAAAGGTCGTATCCAAGACATGTTATGATCTTATCACAATTCACATTATTACGTTGGAAACGAGCAGAAGGTGTCATACACCTTACCAAGAGGTGTTCATAGTTGTATTAAGTACTTACATAGTACGTTTTAAATATTACTTTTGAATTTCGTATAAACAAATGAAATTATGGCCTCAGTTTATAATTAAAATCGAAAATATGAATGGAAATGTTAAAGTAATACTACATACTGAATATAAGACATTTTAAGCGATGCAAAATTATTTGGTGTTTTAGATAGTACAAACCATTATTATTTGCACTAACAATATACGTATCTACAGTATAACATTAATGATAAAAATATGTACTTTATTTGTGTAGTTCGAGTTGAGTTAAAGGATCGCAATTAGTGTTCTCTACTTTTTCACTAGAGCTAAAAAATATTATGATCACAATTAAAATTTGGCACTTAGAATAATTTTAAAGGTGTAGAGTAGTTTTAAAATCTTACCTGATAATAATTAGTAACTTGGTTATTTACCTTTCAATTTATGCGTAGATACCTACTACCATGGACCAATTATATAATTAGCTGATGCGATGTTCTAGACGTCTAGAATCTAGATTATCGTGACGCGATGTAGTGCAGTAGTTCAATATAAAGTTGCCACGGGCCAATCACCTCGTCGTGGATCGAACAAGGTCTTTTACTAAACTTAACGCGCAATTACACAAATATAGTAGGTACTCGAGTTGAAATTGTATTAGTACCTAATACAAATAATTTTATTACAAATACCTATTAAGTTAAGTATTTAATAATTCAGTTATTTAATACAAATAATAATAAGTCGTACATTTTATCAAATTCCCAAGTATTGGGAATTTATGAAGTATGGCAATATTAATTTTATGTCCTCCAAGCTTCACACGAATTGAATTTAAAATTAAACAAGGTTACTACGGTATGTTATAATACATAATATTATTACATAGGTAGTTCAGAAATCTTGAGAAGGTATAATAACGCCACCTATCATATAATATTATAACTGTATTAGAATTGTTGAAGTCGTTCCATGATAATCTAATAGATGGCACTTTCAATTTGAAATAAACAATTGACCTTGACTTATTTTGAAGAATTGATACTCTTAACGCCATCAAGTGGTCAGTGATATAACTAACAATAATTGAGGAACGGTCATTTATTTGGGCCTTGCAAGTCTTATGTAATTGGTCTATGCCTACCTATATTATAAGCCCAGCCATCCTTTTAGAACAAAGTCCTTTTACGTAACGTAGACATACGATACATTAGTGTTCCAAGTTAATTACTGCTAATAGCATTACACTTTATTACATTTGTATAACATACTTTTAGAAAGTACCAAGTGGATATAAGTGATATTTTATTTAATTATTTAATCAGTGACTATGTATACAATTTAAACAATTTTAGCCATATTTAGGAAGTACCTGTATTGATTTTATTCTAAAATTTGTTCAAATAAAGGTTTTACAAGCTATACTAAGAACACATAATATTTAATTACAGTAGGTATGTATGTATATATGGTATTTTCCAAATGCTTATTTATAACTTCGTAATATCCTAATCTAGTCTACTTTTGTGTCTAAATAACTTCTTGGCTCTAAACATAAACCTATTTAAGCTAGATATAGCATGTAAATGTACCTACCATACATCCAATTACAACCCCTATTAATCCAACATTCTATATCGATCAGGTTTTATTTATGTAAATGTTTCTCGTTTCATTGGCTAGAATATTGTTTTGTTTGCGCAAGCTTCACTCAATGTATTGGGTCTACAGGACAAAGAACGCGAGGTGGGTGTAAACACATTATAGCTTTCTTCCGCTTCTTATGTAGATAGCAGTAGTTGAACACATTACCTATGTACTTCAGTATGATTATTATTCGTCTGTGAAGAAGGATAACTGAGACCCACTTGCGCCAATTAACACTGCGTTAATGTGTAAGATATTAACAGTTACGCCTCTATAATCGAATAATTATGGGTTATTAATTTAGTCACCAGTCGGTGAAATATATCACCGACTGGTGCCTGGGCCTAAGTAAAATTTATATTTTAGTGATCTTAAAATTGAACGAGCCAAATTGGATGTAAGATGTCTATGGTAATTACAATCTGTGAGATATACCTACCCGCTAATATCAAAAAGAGGAAATATTTATTTGTTTGTATGTTTGTTTGCATTGAATTGCCGCAGACATAGAGTAGACTACGGGGAAGGACATATCGCGGCAAAATATACGGATTTCCTAAAGGACCTATGTATGAAGTCGATGCGACTGCGAAGTTGCCCACTTGTGGTCTAAGTACGAGTAATAAAATTTGTAAAAGTAAAAAAGTTATAGATAGATTCTTATCTAGTGTTCGCTGGAATTACCCACTTAAGTAGTTAACATATTATGCTTATTTAATATCTTGTTCAAAATCGTTAAATTGTATTATAAATGTTTAATGTACTAGAAAGCACTTTAGTTAAGTACTTCTTGTATTTAAAAACGACGGTAAACATCGAAAACTTTATTATTATGTATATATATTAATTGTCATGAAAATGTTGTCTTAAAATAATGTATCCCAAATCTCTATCAGATCGAAGAGAACAGCCGGGCTTTGGAATACCTGGGCGGGTCGCGGTGCGCCTCGGTCATGTCGCAAGAGTCCGGAGCGGCCACGCCCACGCACAGAGCAGAAGACAGATGGAAGCAAGGGGCCAAGAAGACCTTGCTGCAATGGGTCGCCAATGCTTTACCTAAGTAAGCTATTCCATCTTCCATAAACTTAATTTAGAATAGAAAAGTATTTATTTGTACACAAAAAAAACACATACGACAATCATAACACAATGATTGTTGTATGTGGTCTTTTTGTAATGGCAATTTTTAATATTATCTTCATACTTGCTGGTATTAACAAATCTTTACAAATAACATTTTATATATAAGTATATTATCTTGTTCAAATTAAATTTTAATTTTGTCCCGAAAATTACCTACCAGCTGTTTGAATACTGGGAAATTTTGATGAAATAGAACAATGACATTCTAAAAATAAAACGTAGGTAGGTATTAACATTAATGGTGGGAAATTCACGAGTGAATTGAAAATTTTAAGATGAAAACAAAACTAAACTGAAAAATTTTGATTGTTGACCTACCTTAATATTTTATAGATGATATTTTTTTAATTTATCAGAGACTCCAACATTCAAGTAACAGACTTCGGTCCTTCTTGGAGAGACGGTATAGCATTCCTCGCCATCATCGACGCAATCAAGGCAAACCTTATTAACCTTGCTGAAATGAAGCGCAAGACAAACAGACAGCGTCTGGAACACGCTTTCGATGTGGCAGAATCTGAACTGGGCATTGCCAGACTTCTGGATGCTGAAGATGTGGATGTTGACAAGCCAGATGAACGATCCATCATGACATACGTGGCTCAATTCCTTCATAAATATCCTGAACCTAAGGTAAATATTATGTCGTTTAAGTAAAGTATCTAAATATTATATAGGTATACCTAATTATATCAAACGAAGTCCGTCTAGACCTAGAACTCAAGTTAGCTCTAATTTATTTAAAGTCTACAAGTAATCATGATTATTGATTTTAACTTTGGCATTTAGGGTGCCAATACATCAACTTATCGGTTATAATATGGACGAACTGCAGATTGGATCAACCAACCAATCGCGTCGAGTCAATAATTGGACGATAGACAATATAGTGCATTGCTTCTGTAATTGGACGAAAATATGTTGAGTTACCTATTTGATCTTCGACCGTTATAAAATATACCATATAGAATTTTCAAAAATACCCAAAATAACCAACAATTATTATAATATTGTGTTACCGAATACTTATTTGTGACCTCGTATTATTTATAGACCACTGGGCCTGATGCAGTGGCGGCAGTACAAGAGGAGTATGAATCTCTAAGGATGTGGCTGACGGATCGCGTCTCCCTTATCCAGCGGCAGTATGACACGAGGACACTCTCGAGAAACTACGAGGACTATGTCCGCGCCGAAAACGATCGTCTCGCTAGAGAGCCGATTTATCAAAAACTCGAAAAACTTATGTATACACAAAGCCTTGTGGCTATCGCTCCGAAATCTTGGCGAGAATTAGTCACGCTATGGATAGAATTAGAAAGACTGCATAGGCGATGGCTCTGGCTCTTGGACTCGGAGCTCCCAGGTGATTTCCGAGTCATCGGCGAATGGCTAGCGAAGGCTGAATATTTACTATATTTCGATGAAATACCGACTGATCTCGACGATAAAACCGCTGCAATTGTAAGTGAAAAATTAGAGGAGCACAGTATCTTCTTCCAAGATCTCCCCGAGGTTATCAACAGATTCGAAGCGGCCTTACGATCACACGACGCATCGTTGATACCAGGGGAGAGGTTACAAAACATGCAAGAGCGATTGCAATCAGTGAGTCGGAGTGCACCACAAAGAAAAGCTAGATTAAAGTATTTAGAACACAAGTGTTGTATAGTTGCTTTTACACAATTGACTAAGTCGAAGCTCTCCACGTGGACCGGCAAATACGGCCGCGTAGATCACGTCCGTGCCTTATTAGAAGATTATGACAATTTCGTGATTAAAAACAAGATTTTCCAAGAGTTTGATAAAGCGTACATTGATATTAAGCAAGTGGTCGATGAATATAAGAGAGTATGTGAAGTTGATAGATCTGAAGCGAGAGAAATTGACAATTTCTTAAGAGAAATATCTGAAACTTGGCGGCGAGTAGCTACGGACGTTAGGTGTGCACGTAGTGTTTTGGAAGAAGTAATTTCACATTGGGAAAAATGGACTATTCTAACTGATGACTTCACAATTTGGTTAGACAAAGCTCAGCATATGTTGAGAGTATCTGAAGATGAAAGATTAGAGTTCTTCCAAGATTTGACTGTATGGAAAGAACGACACCAACTTTTAGGTGACACAGCAGGATTTTTAGCCGCTACCTGTTCTGACGAAATAACATCTGAAGTCAAAAGGAAATACATTGAAATTACTGAACGTTGGGAAAGGATTTGGGAAGAAGCTGAACCGTAAGTTTTTTCATACTAATTAGCACTGGTGGATTACATTAATCTATGTGGATTACAATTATATAAACTAAGTGAGTAGGTACTTTGTGTACATTAACGTATCTATTAAATCGTTTAAATCATGACCAGTGGATAATTGTTTTAGATACGTTCGTGGTGGCGATGCACTTCGCCATCGTCGTCAATTGGCATCCGGTATCCAACAACTGGACGCGTGGCTTCTAAGCGCTGAAAACTTACTAGCAAGACAACCTAGAGCCAATACCCAAGATATTCAGCAGTACATTGATCAGCTGTTATTGCTCAACTCTGAGATTGAACAAAACGAAGAGCTGTTCAAATCTATTAGCAGGTTAGTACCTATTTAATTTTTATAATCACACAAGTGCGTCAAGTTTGTAACAAACTCACAACAGAAACAAGACACAACCTTAAAGGCTAGTCAAATCCCAAATAAATCGTCAATGAGTCAAGTCAGTAGATTCGGCAAAGTGAGAGACGCTTTGCTTTACTAAAACTACTGAAGGATTTCAGTTAGGTACTTCACAATTTTTGAAGTACCTCTTGTCCACACTAAACTTAATTATACGCACGTTAACGAATATTTGAAGGGTTTAATAATAATCTATCAATGATAAACAATAACCGAAATAATACAACTTATGACTTTTAAAGATTAGTTAATATAACAATAGCTAACAAGGTCACACTCACATTTTACATATTTATTTTCCCGCTACTTTTTGATTTTTACATCACAAGTGACATCACAGAGTAGGTACTTACGTTTTTTTCTTAGAATAAAGAATCCTATGGAACTGGCATATGCATGTACTTTGCCTGCTCACCTAAATAAACAAAACTGCCGACAAACATGGCGGATTAGAGATGCTCACTTTCTTTCTTTTTAAGAATATTGCGGATTTTATACCTCACAACTGAGCTAACTCAAATAATTTGTTTTTTAAACACTTTATATCAAATAATTAGTTTATTTGCAATAATATTTACAATATACAACAATTTAAATAAATGTTAGCTACTTACCGGTGATTTTGCATAGGCCACAACTTACTACAGAGCCCTTCGTGTTACCTAATATAATGAATTCAGAATTATTTTACAGTTTTGCGCAGTAATTAAATCGAAAATCACACAAAAATCTCACAATAACAACGTTTGACATGTAAACAAAGTGATAAGTAAAATGGCGTCCGTGACAGCAGAAGTATGGGCGTGTTCCTTTAAGCGCTCTTTTTACACTGAACGCTCAGATCATTCATAACGCACACAGTCGATTCTTTAGCACTGAAATTTTCGATCTGAACGTTTCAACAAACTTAACTGCTAGTGGAACGACTGACAGATGTCAAAATTTAACATTTCCTTTTTATCTCATAAATTCTATTTATATTTTAAATTAACAATAATAACTACATTATAAAAGAATCTATAATAAATTTGCTCGATCCATAACTTAAAAATAACATCGAGATCAGTGAAATCTAAGTAAACGTCAAAAACAAGATGGGATCATTCTGAGCGTTTTGAACAGTTTTTGACAGCTGACACCTGCTTGTGGAACACAAGTAAGAACAGTTCAAAACGATCATAATGATTCTTTATAGTGCTAAAGAAACGCGAATCTGAACGAAAAAAACGTTATTTTCGTTTACTATCAGCTCCTGGAACACAGGGTATATCAAAGCCAATGAAGGGGGCGTTGATAAAAATAGTGTAGATATTTATTTCTTACTTAAAACTCTTGTTGTAAGAAAGAGACAGGTAGCCTATTATTATTGCCGTGTGAACTATTAGTACAATTCCATAAGATTCTTTGTTCTGAGGTTTTTTTTCACTTTTTGACAGGTATTGACAGTTCACACTTCACATTTTTTAATTGATACCGTAAATTTGTTTGTAAACAACATATTAAGTAGGTACCTACCTATTTTTCATTATATTTGTTTTTTTTTATTAGTTATGTAGTTTGCAAAACTTTCAAATATTATAATATTATATTTGTTTAAGTTATTAATGATGTTAAATCGTAAATTGATACGACTTAGCGCATTACACATAACCATAATTTTGATGTGGAGACAAATAATTAATGTAAGCTGCGATACGCATTTAAAAATATAGGAAAGTACTATTGAAGTAATAAAATAAATAAATATTATTTCTTACGTATAAAGGACCTTCCAAACCGCCATATCCGAGCTCCCCCGCGATGAGGTGGAATCGCGAATGGCCCAGTTGAAGCAGCAAAAGGAGGCACTGGTACGTGCTCGAGCAGGCGTTCCGGTACGCTTACACCAAGCCCGACAGCTGCTTGTCCAACATGAGTCGCTAGAAGCTGGTCAGCGCGAACTGCAAGCTTGGCTGGAACGAGCTGAAAATGTTTTGAGACCACAAATCGAGACAAGAAGGTAAATGCCATATTAAAACAATTCCTATCCCCAGATCATAGAAGTAGTACCTACTTTTTATACTGTAATAAGCTATAATAATTATTAATCTAAGCTACAAATTTCTTAGGTACCGACAAATTAATTGCAGTGTTTATAAATAATCTTTTTGCAATTATGTAAAATCTGATAAACTTATAAATAGTACAACTAAATAAATATATCTTCAGTGATATGATATGCAGTTTTTTAAATCAATTTTCTTTCTTTAATTCCAGGGAAGTTATTGAAGAAAGGTATGAGACACATAGAAGTTTCTTCTCTCGTACTACCTACTACCGTTCCATGCTAGAGAGCAAAAACAAAGTTTTCCAAAACATTGTTAAGTCAGCAGATGCAGAACGTAGTGCTGATGTAACTGACCAAGTGCACCTTATGAGGGATCTCAATGAAAGGTATAATATCACATGTCTACATATATGTATACTACTACTCTTACTAATAAAATATTTATATGATTAGCTATACAATGTAGCTATCTTTGTCTGATAGAAATCCTTTATTGGAAAAGTGACACTTGATAGACTTCAAATAAAGCTAATGAGTTGTGTAAATATTTTTAATAGTCAGTGGATAATGTAAATGTAACTATTGAGGTTTTTTTATATTTTTTTATTGGTTCCTGTAGAAAACTTTGCAATAGCTACTTTTATGTTTTCAACTGATGAACAGTATGATATTTAAAGAAAATATGTTGTTACAAGATTTTAGTATAAAACAATACATGATGCAATTTTGAGAGGTGTGTCAAACACTGCATACTTTTGTTTTCCATTATAAGTAAAATATTTGTAAACGCTGAGAAACTTTTGTGGAAAAATAAACATTTAGTAGTGGTCATATTATATGTTTTACTATTTGTGGAAAAATTTACATTTCATTCATTTCGATTTTTGAAATATTTCATGAAATGAAATCTATCCATGTATACCAATGTAATTTTTATATGATAACACACAACAATTCACCCCTTTCACCTTAAAAGACACAAGAGTATTGAAAAGTTATTGAAATCACAGAATTATGTATAGTATGAATGACTACAGTACACAGATTTAAAAGCCACACCTTTTATAATGACATCAAAACCAAAGTGCATTATATAACAGTGTCTTATGCTCTTTATGTCTTATCTCTTTTCTGTAACAGCTGTTTTGTGTAATAAATGAAAAACATTATTTACAATTTACTACAAAACTTCTATGTGATAACCAAACAAGTGGATAATTAAATAATAATATCATTAGGTTCGCTCATGTCTCATCTGAGGCAACTCGAAAAGAAGCTGAGCTTCAGCGCCTTGTACGTGCTTGGGAGGACTTTGAAATCAAAAAAAGATGTGTGGAAGAATGGGCCTCCAGGGCTGAGGCACTTTTGGCCGACAACCGTGTGGACACAAAACAAGCAGTAGACTTCCATAAAAAGTTCTTCCAGGAAGCTGACGAAAAGGCAGTTTCTGAACTTGTAAGATCTGGACGAGAGCTTATAGAGGTACAGTGTTACTTTAATTTATAATTGAAATTGTTATAAAGATTATCTTAGAGTTTGTAATGGTAAGCAATTTAGATTTTTTAAATAAATAAATTTAATATACAATGAGAATGATATAGGTATATTATTATTATCTAATGTAAATGATATGATATCTATGGACCTTTTCAGACCATGTCAATCTAGTACCATACTAAGTTCTGGAAGAACGAATGCTAAGGGTACTATATAACAGACATATTAAATTAAATACTTTATACTTTACATAATAATTATATTTAAGATTATTAACACTGTAGACTTTTTTGTTCCTTGCACCAATGCAATTACTATAGTTTTTGAATAACCTGTAAATAAATCCAACAATTACTAAGTGTTTTGCATTGCTACAAGCCGCCATTTATTTAAAATTATTTGTTATAGCTTAATTGGCTCTAAGCTAAGCTAATTTAATTAATTACCTTGTTATAGCTTGTCAGTGAGGCAGATAGACCACAAGTGGTGGCTACTGTAGAGGGACTGCAGCGAAGATGGAAGGAACTGTTAGACCACGCGCCGCCACATCTCATGCGCCTCGAATTCCGCCTTGATGAAGCCATCTTTAATCACTGTATAAAAGACATAGAAAAAGAAATTGTCTATGAGGAACAAGTGAGTTATTTTGGAATATATCATACATTATATATATCAAAAATGTATATGCCTAAATTTCAAAAGAAAGTATATGAACATTGGTCATATTATATGTTTTGCTCTTTTAAACTTTATTAGTTTTTCATTAATAAAAAGAGGAAAAAGTGTAATAATGTTTGCATTATTATTACTGTGTAACACGTCACAACTTCCACCATAAAACTACAGTAAAATAGGGTTCAGAACATTTACAAGGTGCTGATCTAAATTAAATGAACCTGAATCTCATCACATATTTCAGTTCTTTTGAATCATCTGTTACTTAGAACCATGGAAACACTATATACATATATGGGAGTAGTGTTAATATCGTAGCATTCTCATTAAACATCAAATACAAAAAACCATTAAAGTAAAACAGATTGCCCATGTTAACAAGAATTTTCTGATGTTTTCCTGGCTTTCGAGTCTAATTTTAGTTTTTTATGTATAGTTTACGGATTAAGACGTTTATTCTCATAAGAATTTACATAAATTCACTTACATGAGAAATACATGAAAGTAGCACTACCTATTTAACGATATATAAAATCAAGTGTGTTGCTAAATTACTTAAATTAACACTAAAGCTATATTAAAATTAACATTCCAATACGAGATTACATTCAAACACAATGATAATTAAAAATGTTTTAAGTGAGTATAGTTGTCATTTGTATGACAACTATACTCACTTAAAACATTTTTTGTCACACAAATTTTTATTTAGCTATACTTTAGTTATTAATCTGGGTGTAGAAAATAGATAGAGAAGGAGACAGCTTGCTCAGAGTCTTGTTTCAGCTACACACTGTCCCTACACTACTAGCTACACTATATATTAGGAAAAAGTTCCTCAAATAAGACTAAGTTTTAAGTAACAGAAATTAATAAATATAAATGTATAAAATTCTTAGAATTGTATCTTTTTCATAAATACTAACGTTAATTAAATATTTTACAGGCGTACAATCAAAGCGACGACGCAGATGGTATTTTAATACGAAACGAAGAATACTTCTCCAACCAAGGCAAAGTGATGCAAGTGGAACACTGCTTGCAAAATCTTAAAAAGATATCACAAAGCTACACTCACCAGACCAATGATATTACACTTGAAGAGTCTGTACGAAGATGTGAACAGATGTGGGAAGCGACTGTCCATAGAGTAGAACATTTCAGACAGCACCTTCAGCGTATACCAGCTAAGTGGGACGCTTACCGCGAGAAATTCCGGGACATGGAAAAGTGGATGGATCACGTAGACCACACCATGGACAGCATTGTCAGAGAAGTTGACTCTGCTGAAGCTTTTGAGAAGGAGAAGACAATATTCCAGGTAAGCAATATTTTATTGATACAAATAGTTTAATTGATATATGTCTTAAATTTGTTACGATTTTCTTCCTATAGATATAAGATTTAGGTGTTATAGATAGTTTAAATTAAAGGAGGATTACATGCAGCCGATTTTATGCA
Organism: Celastrina argiolus; assembly: GCA_905187575.2. Lineage (NCBI taxonomy): Eukaryota > Metazoa > Arthropoda > Insecta > Lepidoptera > Lycaenidae > Celastrina > Celastrina argiolus. The sequence continues at coordinate 14,501,518 of LR994579.1, forward strand.
ATTTAAAATTATTTTGTAAATTTACTTATTACATGTTTTAGAGGTCTAAAGGATGCTCAGAATATAGTTCTGTTGTTATAAGAAAATAAAAACCTTGAATTCAATATTTGATTTTATTGGTTTAGGCAACACATATTAGGCAAGTTTTTGAAATAAATCTAAATAGCAAATATCTCATAAAAAGTAATAACGGCCATAAAATGTTCAAGTGGTGAACCTCCCAGATCTCCATCGCTACATTACAGACATTCACATACTGTCTGTTCTATCAAATAATCTTTATTATAATATTACAAGTAGTTAATAAATATTATAATATTCTTTAATTATTTATAATAACTTTGTATTTTTTTGCTTGCAATTGTCAGCTTAAGGAGCTTATGGTAACTATGCAATATTATAATTTTATACAACAAAGTAGATAATATATTTTATACTAACTTTATTTAATTACCTATTATCATCATATATTTAATTGTATCACTTTTTGACCTATTTCTAAGTAATAATAATGAAAACACATAACATAACATAACATTCCTTATTTGTTTTGCTTTCAGAATATCTGCCGTGACGCTGATCGCAAACGTGAAGATATGAAATGGCTTGTTCAAACACTTGACATGCTTTCAAGTCACTGTGCCGACACAGAGGCTCAAGAAGAACAAGTCAAGCTAGAAAATCTCATTACGAGATACAAAAATCTTATACCGACCATAGAAATAACAATGATTAAGACTGAAACCTACACTCGTTGCTACACCTACAGACGAGAGGTACATGAAGTAATTTGTATTTTGGAAGGAGCAAAAGAACATGCATTGGTTGAACCTGAACCACAGTCATTGCAACATGTGGAACAATTAGTCCTAGAACAACAGGTTGCAGTACAAAAATTAGATAGGCAGCGTCCTTCTGTTATGTCAATGCTACAACGTGGCAAGGAACTTATCAAGGATGCGAATGCTCCAGCATTTGTGAGAGAAGATGTCAGAAACCTTGAAAGTGGTTGGAATACAGCATACGAATCGAACACTGATCGTCTTCACAAACTTCGCGATACACAAAAAGTATGGTCTAATTATGAGTATCAAAAAGAGGAGTTACTGTCTGATATCGATAAAATTGAAAGTTATGTAGCTCATCCAGGCTTGGAGATTGGTGTAACAAATATAGCAAGAGAGTTACAGGATACAAAAATCATAAGTACAGACTTAGAACGTGCGAAATTGGAACGTTTGCCGCAGTTGCAACGCGCCTACGCTGAGCTTCAGTCTCTTACGGCAAATAAATCCAAACCCGTGATCGAACAAGATTTAGAGACCATAGAACACAAACTGGGCAGGGTGCAAGAAGAAGTGAAAACTAAGGTAGATCATTTAGAAAAATTCAATACGGAATGGGTCCAAATTGAACACAAATTAGAACATGTGCGGGAGTGGATAAAAAAAGAAAGTCCTGCTTTGATATCTCAAATACAGTCTGACACTATTACACCTGAAGAACGTCTAGAAAAATCCCAATCTTTACAAAAAATTATATCAGAAAAATTAGAAATTATACGAAGTGTTGCTAATCAAGGAAATAAGCTAGCAGCCGAACATAGAGTTCAAGACGCAAATAGACTGAAGGGAGAAGTGGTTCTTTTAGAAAAAATGGTTGCAGATCTACAGCGTTCGATGGAACACCAGTCAAAAGTAGTTGAAAATGATCTTGCTAGCTGGCAGAAATATCAGAAAGGAGTTGCTGAAATAAAGCCTTGGATAGAAGAAGCGGAAATTAAACTAGGAAGTGTTCCAAAACCATCATCTTTACCTGAAGCTCACCAACTACAACAACAGTCTAAAGCTTTAGTTACAGATTCTGACAAACAGTTAATGAATTTGCAAATACTTTCAAGCGTTAGTCATCAACTATCAGGTAAAACTACTGCGCCGGATGAGGTGGACGCTATTCATTCTAGATGGGCAGTCGTTCATGATTTGGCAGATCAATGGAATAGTAGACTTGAGAAACTAATAACTAATTGGGAAAACTTTGAAAAAGAATCTGAAAAACTTGAGACTTGGGTTGAAGAAGGTGAAAAGCTTGTAAGCAGTCGGAGCCTGTTGATTGAAACTCCTCAAATCGAAAAGCTTGATCGTGAATTAAATAAATTAAAATCTTTTGGCAATGAAATTTCACAACAGCAGGCAAAGATTATAACTCTTTCACAAACTTGTGATACCATTTGTCACAATATTCAACCAGAGGGAGCAACACTTTTGAAAAATAAAGTGGGAGACATTAAACAAAGAACAAATTCTTTGGCAGAAAACGCAAGAAGTAGAATAAATGAACTATCAGATAAAATTATTGTTCGCCAAGAATTTGTTGCGAAATTACACAATTTCGATAATTGGATTACAGACTTTAAAAGAAAGACAGATAGCTATGATCAAATTAGCGTTGACAAAGTAGAACCATCTCTACAGTCTATGCATGTATTATTACAAGAGCATGCTGCAAAGGCCCCAGAGTTTACAGACATTTATACCGAAGTAAAAAATATGACTTTACTGTCTCATCCAGAAGAAACCAGATCTTTGAGCGATACATATTCCAACATTGCTGAAAACTATCAAGTCATTGAATCCAATATTCAACAAAATAAGGGTGTTTTGCAAAAATGGTCTGAACTTTCAAATTGGTTTGAGGATAATAAGCAACAGCTAAACCATATTCAATATCAGTTAGATGGGCCTAAATTAACTTCTGAAAGCTATGACGTTTTAAGACAAGAGTTAGAAAGCATTCTTCACAAAATCCCAGAGTGGAAGAGTAATGTTGCCTTATTAGATGGTCCATCAAAAATAAAAGTTACAGATCAGCATACAGGCCGTATAATTTCCCCAACAAGTTTGGTTAAAGAGATTGAAGTTAAAGCAGATTCTTTGCTTAATCAAGTAACAACAAAGAGAGACCTAGTACAAAAAGTTGGAGCACGTTGGGATAAATTCAACTTGCAACATAACGTTTTGTCGCAAGTATTACACAACATTCAATCGACTCTCAATGAGATGTCTCAAGTACCCGTACCGTTAAGTGAAGCCACAATTCAAGATATAACAGAGAAACTTGACAAGCTCGATTCAGATCTAAAAGAAAAGCAATCTATTCGCAAAGAACTTCGAGAGGAAGGTTTACACCTCATGAGGGAAGATCAACCTAACATGGGAACAATCCAAAACGCTCTTACAGCTGCTGACAACAACTGGGATCAGCTTGTCAATACTGTGCGAGATACTAAGAATAAATACATTTTACTTTCGTCAACTTCGCAGGAACTTAATAATTTCTCAGTTGCTTTTGACAGAGAGATGAATCGCGCAGAGCAGTTGTATGATAGTTGTAAAGAAGCACCCAGCGATTATATCCATACATCTCAATCATTAGAAAAAGCTAAAAAGGCTTACGAAATATTGAAGAGATCTAAGGGTTTATTGGATCAAATGGACTCAATAAAACAATCTGTTTTAAAGCAAGGATCTTCGCTTGGTGGTTTTGACACTAGTCCTATTGAAGAAGCTTTTCTTAATTCACAAACAAGATGGGAAAAAGTAAACGATGCAGCTATTAAAAGAATACAAGATTTAGAATCTCAACTAATTGTCTGGCGTCAAATAGATGAAACAAGAAATCAAATTGTGTCTTGGTTGAGTGAAACAGGACAGAATCTAGTAAATGCTTGTGATAACTTGGAAATAAGATTCGGTCAAAACCATCTTACAAAATACAAGGAAGAGTTACCATTATACATTGGACTAAAAAATAGTATAAAAGCTAAATGTGAACAAATAACTAATCTAAATAAAAATATACCAACAAGTCAAGTTGCGTCTATAACAGATTATCTTGATAATGAATTCCAAGCATTGGAATCGTTAGCTGGTAATTTAGAAACCGCTGTTTCTTCTTTGGAAAGTAAAGAAGGAAAACTTAAGGAAAGTATCAAAAAGCTTTCTGATAGTGTTAGTAAGATCCGAGACGATATTATTAAATGTGACGATATGTCAGGAGATAATGCGAAGATTTTAGATCGGTTGAAAAAATGCCAGTCGTGCAAAGCTGAACTTCAAACTCTTAGCGATGAAATAGATAACTTGACTCAAGATGTATCAGAAATGAATTGTAACTATCCTGGATTTTATGAATCGTTAGTGCCAAAAGACTTAATTACTTTGCAAAAACGTTTCGAAAGCGTTATTTTGCATGCTAATAAAACTGAAACCACGTTACTCACATTCCTACAAAAACTTTTTACGGACAAATTAAGTATGCTTAATAGGAATTTAAAAATATTAGACGATAAAACAAGGTGGTGTATGCCCGATGCATCTACAGATAAATATAATTTAGAAGTAAAGTGTGCAGCGCTTGCTGATGTAGAAAGTGGTATTGCAGATTGTCAATTAAAAATAACCGAATTAAAAGACTCTTGTAATATTTTGAATGCTGTAGCAGAACCTGTGTCTGCGGAAGAAGCAGCTGCGCAAACTGAAAAAGCCCGCAAAAATCTAGATGTCTTAACTTCCAATTACGAAGAAATTAAAAAAAGGCTTCAAGAAAACATCGAAACTTGGCAAGACTACGAAAAACTTTTGGAAAACGTTTCTGAATGGCTTAAAGACAAAGAAAATCAAGTGAGACAAGAGGCTGCAAAATTAATCGATTTAAATAATATCGATGAAAAAATTGTTGAAATCGAAGAAATAAATAAAGAAGTAAAAGATTATGACAATCAAGTGAAACATCTTGTCGAAGTTGGTAATAAAGTACTGTCACAGAGTCCTGATTCGCGAGTTATGCAATATATTAACCACTTGGAAACAAGATATCAGACAGTTGGTAAATTTATGGATAACCAATTAAATCGGCTAAAAGATTTAAAGAATGATCATACTAAATATGACAAAGCTATAGCTGACTTCAAAGCTTGGATTAAGGGAATAAACGAAAAAGTATCAGAAGTATCTGCAATGACTAAACATACAAAACCTACAGCTGCAGACTTAGATAACATAAAAAAATTAAACGAGAGTAAAGAATTGGGCCAGAAATTCTTGAATTCTGCTATCGAATCTGGAGAAGCGCTTTTCAGTGGTATTACACCAGAAGACAGAGAAAAGGTGCGCAATGAATTAAGATCATTAAGAAGCGCTTTTGAAGACTCTATTGATTCCCTGAATAATGTAGTAAAAGACATTGAAACTACTATTAACAAACGATCATCGTTGGATGACACATTTAATCAAGTGAAAAAGTGGATAAATGAGAAGGAGGCTGAAATAGGAGATCAAAAATTATCTTCAACTCTTCCAGAGAAAAAGGCTCAGCTGCATACAAGTAAAATTTTATACCAAGAAGTAGAATTATATCAGGCAATGTTGTCGCAACTAGCTGAAAAAATAAAGTTAATGCCTGACGAAGAAACTGAAAAAGTTCTTGAAAACATATTAGACAGATATAAACGCATTTCTAATGAACTTCATGACAGAATATCCATCTATGATACACACGTGTCAGAACATGAAAAATATGTGCAAATGTTTGAAAATGTACGGGATCGTGTCAATCACGTTATTGCTGAAAACAGTTTGGTCAATTATTCCATAATAGCCCAAAAGGATGATATAGACTCAAAAATTTCGTCGATTGATAATATCATATCAAAAGGATCTGAAATAAAACGTGACATGAGTGATCTCAAGACACAATTGCATACAGTTTTAGAAACTACAAATGCAAATGGTCATCCAGTTCTTATAAGTGAATTTGAACAACTTAAAACATCTTGGGATCAATTTGCGCTCCAATGTACTGAGCACGACAAAAAGCTTAAGGATACTTTGAAATTATGGTCAGAAAATCAAAAGAAATTTGATGATTTAGAAGAATGGTTAAAAGTTAAAGAAAACCAATTGAGAGACCAGAGTTTGAAAAGTAATTTAGAGGCTAAAATTGCTCATTTACAAAAAGTTAAGGAAATACAAAATGAGCTAGCTTCTAGAAATGTAGAATTTTCTGAACTCACCAATAAACAAAACATAACAGCAGAACCAGAACTGTTGTCTAGAACCTCTAAACTTGCTACCATGTATCATACTTTGAGCAATCTTGTGAATGAAATTATTTCGAAGTATGAAGTTTTCGTATCGGAGCATCAGGCATTTGAATCTGAATACGTGGAGATGGAAAAATGGCTAAATAGTATGCTGAATGATTTACAAGATTTAAATGAAATTGTGGGAGACTACGCTGTTTTACAAGAGAAACAAAATAAAGCAAAAGAACTGTATGAAGTAAGAAACAAAAAAGCACCTGCATTTGAAGAGTTCTTAGGACTTGGTGAAAAGTTATATACACACACGAGTCCCGATGGAAGAGAAATAATTCGACAGAAAATTCGTAAAGTGAGAAGTCTATGGGATACCTTTGGTGATAGTTTTCAGGAAACTGTTAATAAATTAGATCAGTGTCTTTTGCAATTTTCTGACTTTTCACTTGCCCAAGAACAATTAACAAAATGGTTAAAAGATGTAGAAAAGGCTATGCAACGTCACACAGAACTCAAAGCCTCGCTTGAAGAAAAGAAAGCTCAGCTCCAAAATCATAAAATAATGCACCAGGAAATAATGACGCATCAACAATTAGTTGAATCTGTGTGCGATAAGGCTCAGCAATTAGTTGATCAAACCCATGATGCTTCATTAAATGTATATTTGCAATCAATTAAACAGCTTTTCCAAAATATTGTTACCAAGTCACAGAATCTCCAAGACAATTTAGAGGATTGTGTTAGAAAACACGAAGATCTGGTGAAACTGATTCAAAGCTACAAAGATTGGCATGGATCGCAATCTGAAAAAATATTAGATATCGAAAACGCGGTCGGTGAAAAACCAGAAATCATTCGAAAACTTCAGTCTGCCATTGCTATGAAGGAAATTGAAAAGATTGGTTCAAATAAGCTAGATGAAATACGTTCAGTTTTTGCAACTGTTAGTAAAAGTACATCGGAATCAGGAAACGCTGTTATAAAGTCTGAAATAGATAACTTACATGATCAATTACGAAAGGGAGTCGAAAATATCGGTCTATCAGAACAAAAACTTAAACAGACCTTAGAAGTTTGGGATACATTTGACTCTTCTATTGAATCAATCTCAGAGTGGTTAAAGGACATGGAAACCAAATGTCGTGATCAGGCTTTATGTTCAACACTACAAGAGAAAGACGCTCAAATGCAAAAAAGTATTAGAATTCGCAACGAAATTCATGCAAAAGAAAAAGAAATTGACAATTTCGTAGACGAATCTCATAGTCTTATACAACTCAGCGGTGTAGAGAGGTTAAAATCCTTAGTAACTCAAATCAATAACCGATACCAGCAGCTCCATTTAATATCTAAAGAAATTGTTAGTCACTGGTCTGAGTTAGTTGTAGATCATAAAAAATACAACCAACTTCGTATTGATTTTGACTCATGGCTTAAACCTCTAGAAGAACAGCTGTCACAGATGATTGCAAAGGAAGACAAGTTTGATATTGAAAGCAAGGGCAATAAATTGCAAATATTTATACTAGAAAAAGATAACGGGGAACATAAAATAAATTCCTTGACTAATGCTGGTGACAAAGTTTTACCAGAAACAGCCACAAATGGTAGAGAAATCATTAGAGGTGAAATAAGAGATTTAAGGGCGAGGTGGGATACATTTAATGATGGTATAATGAATCAACAAAAAGAATTTGAATCCCAAACATTACAGTGGTCAAGTTATCAGGAAGTGTTGCAGCAAACATTAGCATGGTTGGATGAAAAAGAAAAGTTAGTAGAAGGAGAAGAAAAATCTGTACTTAATTCAGCGCAAGAAATAAAATCTAAATTGCTCAAGTATAAGGCGATTTTACAAGAAATAACATCTCACAAGAGGGTTATAGAAACCGTTACAGAAAAGGCTAAAAGTATTGCAGCTAGCTTACAGGCAGGACAAAAGGAAAGCGAGGAAATGAATTCTACAATTAAATCCATTTGGGACCGTTATAATCGTATTACAAGCAGACTTTTAGCAGTCATCGATAGACATGAAAATCATTATGAAATTTATCAACAATTTATGGAGCAGCAAAAGGCTCTTCAAGATTACCAAAAGCAATTGTGGGATCGACTTCACGTTTTATCTGATTACACTGGAAATAAGGCTGCACTAGTTGGTAAAATGGCAAAAATTCAAGAACTGCTAGACGCTGTCCCTAATGGAAACACTAAACTTAAGCTGTTAACTGATCTTATAGAAAATGGCGGTGACAAACTATCGCCTCGAGGCAAAAAGGAAATGTCTCGTGAATTGGCTTTATTAAAGGCAGATCTGGAGAAATTTACCGCTACTGCGCACGATGTAAAACGTGGACTTGAAGAGAAAATTCAACAATGGATTGAATTTGAAAGTTCAAACGATCGCTTACAACATTGGTTGGGTGATACAGAAATGACTCTGAAGAATTATACTCCCAAAGCAACTCTTGAAGAGAAGATAGATCAACTAAATAAATACCAGGTATGGTTTTTTATCTTTTACCATGCTCATTATTTTGTATTAAACATTAATTAATGTAAATTTTGAACAGGATGTAAATAAATCTATCGATAAACACGAATCTCATCTAGATGAGGTCAAAAAATTGAGTGAACCGTTGGATCAAGTAAGAACTTCTTGTAATGAGCACTAGTGGGTGGTAGTCTAATTTTCAGTAGTGAATGGTCTAATCTCACGAACTGGATATTGTAACTTAGTGAAGTTTTCAAGTAGGAATAATATTACTATTCTCATTTAAAGGACGCCGGCAATCACATAAAGAGTCAGAGTAGATTAACATGACATGATTTTTTTAAAGTAAGAGCATGGACGGAGATTTCTATTAGGAGAGTTCTGTAACTAATAGGTATTTGTCAAGTTAATTCTAAAGCCATTGCCCACTTTCGTTCAAAATTGTCCACACTAAATATGTATAATTCCTAAATAATAATTAGCATAGACAGTTACAATATTATTATAGGGTAAAAGTAACTTTAAAAATTTAAGAATTTTCGAGAATACTTAATTAAAATAAGAACGTCATAATATTATAATATGAAACATAATAGATTTCATAAATTTATTTATATTTATAATTTTTGTACTTGAAAGGGCATACAGTCAGAGGTATGGGAGATGAGATTAAGAAATAATAAAATACTTCCATCTTATATTTAGTATCGAATTAACTAGATCTTATTATAATATAGTTATGGATATACTCGTACATGATAGTATGTTTCACCAAGTACATAATATGTTAACGCTTTACAACGTTTCTTCATTATTCAGTTTTGCTCGCTGAGAGTTGATAAATAAGTTGACAAAATATGTCGAATACGTAGAATTATAAAATAATTAATAAATTATTAAATGCCTAATTTATAGCGAATTGTAGTTACCTACTAATTATTAAAAAAATACTAACACATTTTTGCAAACAAACGCAAAATGGCGGCGTCCTTTATGCTGTAATTACTAAATTTTCATTAGGTTTTATAACCTTTTAAAATTATTATTATTATTTAACTAATAGTTTTAAAATTGAATATTGTACGTAGATTTATTTTAAAACGATAACATTTAAACTAATTCAAAATAAGTGTTTAATAATCATAAAATGATGTAGCTATTATAATTATTTTTGTGTTACAGGCTATTTTAGCAAACCTTAAAAAGACTGAAAATGATGTTGACAAATTAGCAGACGAATTTAGTGATTTGATTGAAAACTGTAACGATACCAGAATTACTATGAATTTACATCAAATGACATCGAGATTTCAGTCCGTACATTCAACAGCGAAAGAACTCGTTAAAAAGTGTCAGCAAGCTGTTAATGATCATAATTCTTACCAAGAAAAATATAATCAATGCAACGATTGGATTAAAGCTGCTCAGTATAAGTTCGATGAATGTCAGAAAAATATCTCTAATACCCCAGACGCCATTAATGTAAAACGTGAGAATTTGAAAGATTTATTGAGCCAGCGTCGTAATGCTACACTTTTAGTAAATAATACAGTTGAACTGGGTGAAAAACTTTATCCGTCGACGTCTCCCGAAGGGAAAGAATTGATAGAACAGCAACTTCATGAAATTCGTCAATCTGTTGAAAATATGTTCGAAAGTATTACGAAAGCAGAAAATGATTTGGATTCTGAACTCATCAAATGGTCATCATTTAATGATAATCTAAAGGCTGTTCAAGAATGGCTTCTGGTAGCCGAAACTAATCTTCCAAAGGAAATTGAGCTGAAGGCTACTTTAGACGAAAAACGTGAACAACTTGACTTATACAGAAAATATCTGCAAGATGCCATAACTCACCAGCAAGATATTTTAGAGTTAGAGGGAAGAGCTCATAGTTTACCTGATGTTGATAAAAATATCGCCAAAGATATGGCTCAATTGAAGAAAAGACATAGCGTTATACTTGAACGAGCTAAGAAATTCGTAGAACAATATGAAGCAATCGTAAACAATCATCAGCAATACAGTAAAGCTGTTATGGACTTGCAAGAATGGGTAGAGGCTACTCATAACACTTGTCAACTTTGGGGAGACGTTAACTTAGAGAGAGTAGCCTTGAGTGGCAACATCGAGAAACTTAAATCTCTTCAAATTACACTACCCGAAGAGAAAAATCGTATCGATAAGATTCGTATTTTAGGTGAGAAAGTTTTGCCCGATACAATAAGTAGTGGTCAAACAAATGTGCGCAACCAAATTGACTCCTCACATCAAGAATGGGAAGGCTTGGTATCTTTCATTAATAAAACCATTGAATCTTTGGAAAATAAAATACAACAATGGAATGAATATGAAAACATGAAAGATGAATGTTTGGCATGGATACGAAATACTGATAATCAAATTCACGCTGTAGATCTCAAAGCAACACTTCCAGAAAAACAGGAACAATATAAAAAGTTTCAAGAAATGCAAGGAGAGGTACGTGCAAAAGAACTTGAAATCGATAGTATTACCGAAAAAGCGCAACAACTATACACATCTATGCTCGCATCTCGCAGTTCTCAAATATCTGATCTTACAATAAAATATCAAGGGTTATCACAGAAGATTAAAGATGTCACTAACAGATGGCACCAGTATGTCAAAACGCATCAAGAGTTTAGTACTAATATAACGGAATGTTCACAATGGATTGAAGAATTGCGAGACAAGTTAGACTTTTGTGGAGATCTTAGTAAATGCTCTCAAGACGATCTTGAAACAAAGCAAGTTTTAATACAGAATATTTTACTCAATAAGGATGAAGGTTTCGCAAAAGTACAAGCGTTAGTTGAGCTAGCTCAGAATGTTATGGCAAATACCGCCCCATCTGGTCATGAAGCCATTAATAACGCATTAGTGGCCTTACAAGAACAATGGTCTGCATTAGTATCTAGAATGGTAGAAATCAAAAACTTATTGGATGATTCAGTTACTAAATGGGCTGGATATTTGGAACAAATTCAATCTATTGAAAAAAGCAATAATTGGTTAGAAAGTATGTTACAAGAATTGACTCCATTTGAAGCAACTATGTCTGACAAGCGAGCACAACTTGATAAACTTAAAGAGGTAGAAGAAAAAGCACGTTGTGAACGCTTAGATGTTGACACCCTTAAAAGTAAAGCAGCAGAAATGTTAGCCTCTGGTCAACAAAATCAAGCAGCTTCAAAAGCTCAAGAAGTTTTAAATAAATCTGATTCGTTATACGACAAAATCAAAAAGCTTCTAACCGACCGTGAAGAGCAATATAAAGACCATAGATTATATAAAGAAGCACACGATGAACTTATTCAATGGCTTGGCAGAGCTCGGGAAAAAGTTCCTTCAATGAAATCTAAACCGTTGGGTGATAAATTGGCTATTGAAAATTCTGTAGCTCCTTTAGATGCCCTCATAAACAAGCAAGCTCAAGGAGAACTACTATTAGAACATTTACAACATACAGGGGAAGTTGTCTTAGCAAGTACTTCAACGGAGGGACAACAAATAATTAAAAATGAAATGAAAGCTCTTAAAGAAAGTTTTGATCATTTATTTAATGAAATTAAACAACAAAAGAATCAATTAGAAGAAACCGTAAGTCAGTGGCGCGAATACAAAGACGAATATGAAAGAATATCAGATTGGTTACAGCAAAAAGAAATTCTTATAAAAAATCACAAACTAGCATTATTAGGAACCGCGAAAGAAAAGGCTAATCAAGTTAAAGAAGTGAAAGAAATATTAAATCAATTAAATAAGGGCAAAAGTGATATAGATAACTTTAATTCGTCTGCTGCTGGTTTATTATCTTCTCATTTAGATACGTATGTCAATAATCAACTTAGACTTTTAAATTCAAGATATCAAGTTGTTGTTAACATGGCAAATGATGTTCAAAAGAAAGTTGAAACTAATTATGAGCAGCATCAAAACTATGATGACAACTACGCTAAAACTAAAAAATGGATCAATGAAGCTTGGGAAATTACGAGAAGTGGTGGTGAAGCGGGCACCAATAGCAGTAAAGAAGCTTTACAAAAACGTTTAAGTCAAATTGAAGACTTACTAAAACGCCGAGAAGAAGGTCAGAATCTTGTACACGCTACTGTGAATAGTGGAGAAAAGGTATTGCGTAATACAAGATCTGATGGCAAAGATAAAATAAATACAGAACTTAAAGAACTTCAAAATGAATGGGATCGACTTGTCAAAAAAATGACTACGGCAAAAGTGCACCTTGAAACGTCACTACTTCAATGGGCTGACTATAGTTCTAGCTACTCGCAACTGCAGCAATGGATATCTGATAGAGAAGCAAAACTTCAAGAAGTATGTGAACAAAAAGTAGCAAAATCTAAAAAGGGACAGGACCGTCTTACAGGTTTAACGACTGGTTTAAGTCTCGGTGAACGAAAAGCTACACTTCGCCAAACAAACAATATTGTTCAAGATATAGTTTCGTTTGAACCCATGATTCAGTCTGTAACTTCTAAGGCTTCGGAACTTATGCAGCAAGCTCCAGCATCTGAAATAACGAGTAAATATGAAAGCTTATCTAAACAAGCAAAGGACCTATACGAAAAACAAAGAGAGACGGTAGAACAGCATCAAGTTTTTATAGATGCTGGTACAGACTTTGTTCAATGGATTAGAGCAGCTAAAGAAAAATTGGGCAAATGTTCAGACGCTACAGGCGACAAAGAATCTTTAAGTAGTAAGATGTCTCAACTTAAAGTCCTCGAAAGTGAATTACCCGAAGGACAAACTAAATTGCAAAAGGCGTTAGAACAAGGTGAAATATCGTGTAGCTTAGCTGATGACGAAGACAGGGAGGAAATTGAAGAAGAGGTGGCCTTAATGCAAGAAGAATACGATACTTACGTGTAAGTCGGCAATTGCTATCAACAAATATAGTTAGAGATTTTTTTTAGTTTTAATTGACTTTAAATGAATATTTATTACTAGCTGTGCCCGCGACTTCGTACGCGTGGAAAAGTGATTTAGGGCACTTTAGTATTTTTAAATATATTTTTAGTTTATTGGCGCAACCGCTGAGAACTTTCGCTAATAGGTACTTCCCAGTGCATCCCAGTGTTGATCCCGATCCAGCAAGACACGTACCCGGCAAGCCTCTTGGTATGCAGGGTATAATAATAATATATTACTATCCTTTCGGAGCTCGGCAAAAGAAGTAGGCCTTCGAACAATATGTAGAAGTCAGCAAAGGTATTCGAAGTTAGGATAATATTATTCGAATGCACCGTATAGACCCAGACAATTTTTCACGTTAATTTAGTAAAGTATTTAACTTCGATGTCCGTCTGTCTGTCTGGGTGTCAAAACTTTAACACGTGTAGGTATCAAGCTAAAAATCATATTAAAAACTCAGCTCTACTGTCCCTTCTGGCTGTGAAAAGAAACAGGCATCTTGGCCACATCTACCCAAAGATTCAGCCGTTTATATCGCTAATTTTCGCAATTTTCGACACGCCAAAGGGAACCAAAACCTAAAGGGTACTTCCCGGGAATAGAAATTTGATATGAAGCAACATCTTAATGCACTATTAAAATGTTGCTTCATATCAAATTTAAACGACATAGGATAAATTGCGAAACCATAAAAATATTTTCAATTTTTTCAACTTATTACCGTTTTTGTCATTAATGTTTTGAAGTATTATTAAATTTAAACTTATATTGCAATTACTAAGGTCTTTAAAACGGAACTCTCGGTTAGACATGGGCGCAGCGGCACGCCCGGCCCCGCCGAGGATCCAGCAGGCTTACTCTCGACACAACTGAGAATAGAATCAGTTCGATCTTAACGGTTTTTGGTGTTTTATTTGGTAGATTACTTTGAAATGAATTAGGTTAAAGAAAACCGTTAGAACGTAACTTTTTGTACACCAGACCATATCAATCGACAGAGAATAAAAATAAACAAACGTCAATTTCTTCGGGAGTATGCGGCACGATCGACTCTGAATTAAAATCGAATCAGTTTGGAGAGTTAGGCCCCAGCTCGGCGCGCCGCGCCGATCGGCTTTAGTAGCGTTTTTTATAACCTACCCTAAGATTAAAAATAATAATAATATAAATAAATGAAATTTTGTTTTAAACAAAATATAAAATAAAAAAAGAATAAATTTGAATGCTTGAAGCAGCGCGGTTCCCGCCGCGCTTCATACAAACGTCCAGTATTTTTTTTATTGTCATATATCTTCAAATCAAAGCGACATCTATATAAATTCATACTACCGGTACTGCCTGTTAGCACATTTTAATAGTATTTTTTACCCAGCAGTGGGGTGGAGTTCCTTTGGTTGACCTTCGCCAAAATTCCTACCTACCAGCATCTGATACCTACACTACACCCCGACTCGGATGTAAGACGTCACGCATCAGCCTGTATCGCGCGGCGCCGCGGCCCGCGATGCGGCGCGGCGGTCGAATCACGGCGAAACGATTTTAATTTTGCTATATTATCTCCTAAACTATTAATTATACTTGCTAGGTATAAAGGGCAAATATAGTCTTCATGAAATTCTTAAGCCAACTAACGTATTAAAAATGATGAGGATTAATACCGTGATGGTATAAATAGTTTACCAAAAACCGCTTAACTGCCCGTTTTTTTAGATTATCGCGAAAGGCTTTCTTTTAATAATACAGTTAATTAAGTTGATTTATACAATAAATGATAATTTATTTCAATTTGTGAAGCAAGTTCAAAAATACAATTTTTATATTATTATGACACTGTGGAAACACTCTTCTCAGAAAAAAAAATCTGTTAGGTACTTATTTCAAGTTCTAATCTACTTTAGTGCCACATTCTATTGCTTCGCGTCACTGTGTAAGCGATCCCCCCGCGCCCCCCGCATGAACCGTTCGTCCGCAGCCCGCGCGCGCGAAATTCCTCCGACTTGCTTCCAATTTATCGTCACTGCTCGGCTCCTATGTATCGTAGCGTTATGTTATATAGCCTATAACCTGCCCAGGAATATGGGCTACAATCGTACCAAGTTTGGTTAAAATCCCTTCAGTAGTTTTTGTTCCTATCGCGCACATACAGACAGACAGACAGACAGACAGACAGACAGACAGACAGACAAAAATTTTACTAATTGCATTTTTGGCATCAGTATCGATCGCCAATCATCCTCCAATATGTATTTTGAAAAAATATTCAATGTACAGAATTGACCTCTCTACAGTTTTATTATAAGTATAGATATCTCTCACATTTTTTTCGTTAATGTATGTGTATTATAAATATTTTAATTTAAATTTAAATTTACAGAGAGCAATTGAATAATACGAAGGCACTCATTGAAGGTGGTATCGTAAAATGGACAGAATATGAAGAGCAGTATAAGGAAGCCTTGGATTGGTTGTCAAAGACTGAAACACTGGTGCAGTCATTCAATAAACTGCAAAATAATTTAGAACAAAAGAAAGTAGTTCTTGAGGAGTTCCAGGTATTTTCTATAATATCAAAATATTAATTTCTTACTATTATAATAATAGTTACTATATTTTTTAAATAAATACATTTTTTTCGTCAGGGTCATCTACAAACGCTTTTTGATTGGCAAACAGAATTGGACAAACTGAACGTACATGCGCAGGCCTTGTTAGAAACATGTGCCGATACCAGAGTTTCCAATGGAATAACACAAATTACTACAAAATACAATGCTCTGTTATCATTAGCGAAGGAAGTAATGAAGCGCTTGGAACTTCACTATCAAGTAAGTACTCGGATTATTCTTGTATTTTTTTTATTTGCTCTGATGTCATTAAAATTAGTTTTTTGACTGCGTAATATTTTTATCAGGAACACCAACAACATAATGCTTTATACGGTGAATGTCAAGACTGGCTTGACAGAACACGTGAAAAACTTAATCAATGTGCCGAAATACCAAATACACTTCAAGAAGTAAATAGCAAGCTAAATACAGTGAAATTGCTACGTCAATCGCTAGAACAAGGGCAAAATAAACTAAGGTATCTCCTTGAGCTTAAAGAGAAGGTTATTATGAACACAGAACAAGCAGGAGCTGCAAAAATTCAAGAGGACACTGATAATTTGAAACAAGAATTTGATAAGTTAATCGCTGATTTACAGGATATAAGAAATAAGTTAACGGCTAGAGCCTCTCAATTCGATGACATTTCTAAGGTTCGTATTTCTTTCTACTCATTGATAGAAAATACATATAAACACCGTTTTAAATATGAGTGTATTATATTCAAGGATGTCCCTTGAATATCAATTACTTTCCTAAATGTAACGGTGAATTATAATGGGTTCGAACATAGAAAGTCCACGTGTAGAATCACCATACATAATGGCTGTTCTAAATATGTCGGTTTTCTTTAAAATCGCATGGTTTACGAGTATATTTTCAAATTCGTCGTTTCTGCTACTACGTCTACTGCTGGACATAAGCCTCCCCTAAAATATTTATCGCAAATTTTTATCCCACGTTGGATATTTCTGATACATTTATTCGTTACGTATTATACAAAGTGTATAAAACTAGCTCACCCGTGCCCGCTTGGTTGAGGATATAAACAATTTTACTTGTGAACAAGTTCAATTACACCTGTAACCCGCAACGGGCAACTCGCAACCCGCAACGCGGAGTTCTTATATTATATACCAATTGAAATCTTTCTGCCACAATTACTTTAACTTCAATAACATTGAAGTTTAATACCAACAAATGTCCCTAGTTTTAACCCTAAAAGGTGGATGATTTCTTATTATACATTAATAACATCAAAAGGATACTACTTCGATACAAACTTCAAATAAAAAATTGTAAATAAATTATACATAATACCTTTCTCGATTCTCTTTATCTACCGGGGTGAACCGTATTTAAATCGGCTTCGTAACTTCTAAGATTATGCTGTACCAACAGATAGAAAATTCGAATGATTTTTTATAATATTATGCATTGATGATTATGTATGTTCATATCAATACATTTTTGTAATAAATATTTGTAAACATTTTTTCAGATTCATAAATTGTTAGTCGAGTGGCTAGACGATATTGACCAGAAGATACAGTCAGATGATTCACTTCTAAATGATCTTTCGGAAAAGAAAGCTAAGCTTGAAAAATTCAAAACATTTAACAGAGATATTGATTCACATAAAGATGTGGTTGATAAATTAAACAATAAAATAAAAGAAGATGCATCATTGAAAACAAAAGAAATTGAGGATACTCTAAAACGATATGATGAAATCAAAAAATCTGTAAATGACACCATAAGTGTAAGTATTTTGTAATATTTTAAACTAGATATTTTTAATTGTAATTTGTAACTAAAAATTTGATAATCATTGCCATCTTTATTTCTTCTTTAGACATTGGATGAATATGTTAACTCACACATTAAATATAAGGAATCTTATGATAGCTTTTATGATTGGATTCGAAATTGCAAAATTGAAATACAAGAGTGTTCAGACTCACACGGTGATAAAGAAGAAGTTCAAAAGAAATTAAAGAATGTCCAAAAAGTCCTAACATCTTTACCTAAAGGTGAAAAACTGCTTAAAAAAACTATTGAGCTGAGTGACGCCGTTTTGAAAACAACAGGAAATGAAGGAAAAGATAACATCAACCAAGAAATAAAACAATTGAAAATAGAGTGGGAGAATGTTCAACAGATTTGTAAAGACACAAAGAAATTACTTGAAAAATGTCTTACTGCATGGTCAGACTTCCTAGAAACCCTGGATAAAATGACAAAGTGGGTTAAAGAATTCGATAGTAAACTCAACATCTTACAAAAAGTTGACAAGATAACACCAGAATATCTAGAAAAATGTCGGGTAAGTCGGTACTGAAAAGGCTACATTATATTCCTCTGGTCTTTAAAACCATTACTTTAATGTTGTTTTCAAACTCATATTTGATTCTATTATTTTTCAGGATTTACTTTCGGAAGCTTTAGCAAATAAACATGTTCTAGAAGAACTTAACGATAGATGTGAAAATTTGATGGAGCTAAGCGCTTGTTCTTGGGTTCGCGACAAGACTGTAAATTTGCAAACAGAATACACTAATCTTCTTACAAAAATTCAGGGCTTAGTATCTAACGGTGAAAAGAATCTTTCTGACCACACAGAATTTATTAAGGCAAAGGATGAATTACAAAAATGGTTGGAGACAGCACATGGAACAATCCATGATTCTATTGGAGTAGGAGATCTCGATACTACAAAAGATAAGCTAGAGACCGTTAAACTCGTTAGTAACAGAATGACTGAAGGTCATCATTTACTAGTTGTTTTACAAGAAGCTTTTAAGAAAGCGCTTAATAACACTCCAACTGAAGAGCAAGATGGCCTAAGAAATGATGTTAAAGTCTTACAAGAAAGTTGGGACCAATTAAAAATTAACTTAAATTCAATAACAGCGCAATTGAAGGCCGCTATTGGTAAATGGGAAGAATTTGAAGATTCTAAGAATAAAATGAATCAGTGGATAAAAGACACAGAAAATAATCTAGATAAAGTACCAAAAACCGGCGGTGAGTTAGGTGAGATGAAGACTCTTCTTGAGAAATTCAAACACATTGAAGATGAAATCGATAAAAAGGCCCCCGAACTTGAGAGATTGAAGTGCGAAGCAGGAGAACTTAGCAGTTGGGCCCGTAAACCAGCAGTAAGAGCGTCGGTTGCTGAAATAGAAAAGAAATGTGAATCTCTTAAGGCCAAATGCGCTGCGAAGAAAGCAGAACTTGAGTCTGAAATTAAAAATTACAATCAGTACCATCAATCTCTTCAAGACACAGAAAAGTGGCTTCTTCAAATATCATTCCAGCTCATGGCTCACAACTCTTTATATATAGCAAACAGAGAACAGACAGAAGAGCAATTAGCTCAGCATGCTATATTGTTAGACGATATTCAAAAATATCAATCTACATTAGATGACTTGGAAGGCAAAGGACGAGCTCAGATTGAACGTTATGAAGCAACAACACCATCGATTCGCGATACGGTTGGAAAGCAATTGAAAAATGTTAGCGACAGTCATAAGAGTCTCTTGGCTACAGCGCTGCAAATTGAAAAGCGTTTGCGAGAAGGTCTTGCTAAATTCAAGGAGTATGAAGACACGCTGGAAAGCATATTGAACAATTTGGACGAATGTGAACCAGCAATTACCGAATTGGATGTTCCAGTTGATGGGTTATCACACGGCCGCGACCTGCTTGAAAAAGCTAGGGTAAGTGGTTAATTTCGTATACTGTATTTAAACATTGATTAAAATTGGTTACCATACTTCATATATTTTATAATCCGACACAACTTGTTCATTGATATTAATGACTCGAAACAGTGGGAAATGATTTGACGTTTACAATACAGGGGTTGCATAACCGCCTGCAAACCGAAAAGGCTCGTCTCGGCGCGGCAGTGGCGGCTTGTACCGCTGCGGCCGCGTCCGTTTCTCGGCCATCTTCGCCAGCCGACACAGCACCACCGCCCATACCGCAGAACGAGCTGCGCGTACGTGCGAGATTAGAAGACCTCATTGACCAGGTATTGGGAGCTTCCTCCCAGGTTCTTTCAGCACGACTGCTTGATTGAACTGAATTTTTCAGCAAAAGTGACCGCACTAAAGGCGCTCTCTTTCTTATCTTCGCCAATAAGAATGACTTACTTATTCGTTTGGTTTTGAAATTATTGAAACTATATCCGTGTCTTGAATACCAAGTTTGGTTACTAAACGTGAAGTAATGTTTAGCTTATATTTTTGGGACTATGATATAAATTACAAAACAATATTAACAATGAACACAGATGACAATGATTCCTTGTAAGTATATATACAAACAACATTTCACGTTTATTATAATAATAATACTTTTAATCTTAATCAAGACGTTTATTACTACTCACCGCAGCATCAATATTACCTTTCATAAGTTTTAGTAACTTAACACTGACAGCTTTGTGGTTATATCTTTTGTTAAATACAATATTGATGCCGCCTAAGCCTTCTAAGATTTTCAGATGTTTGTAACTACTAAATCAGAATTTAAGCTGTATTGCCAGGTCCAAAAATTAAACCAACGTGAATAAAATTGAACTCTAAAGTAAGATGAAGTTTAAAATAAATATTGTACAAAGTGTAGCTAAATTTTGAGTAGTTAGATAAGCTTGTCGTTGGACTCGTATTTTATGCACCTGGTAATATTGCGAATTTCAAATGCACAGATGTTTTATGTTGCCTTTTCACGACCGATTCAGCTTTTTAACTAACATCATAAAATCAACTCAACTTGAATTGAGTAGATATAGAAGCAAAACTGCTCTAAATGTACTATTGATTTCTTATGTTAACGCGAATATTTTATTCAAGTATACTTGAATTTCACTATAAATTTTAACACTTATAGATTAGGCCCAGCAATTTTAAAATACAAATATCTTTTTGTTTAATAACAGTTTAAATCAAATGTGGTGAACTCTAGAAGATTATTTATTTATGGCTTTTTATAATACGCAATGACAAAATTTGGAAAATGAATAATATGAATAATAACAAAAAATATATATTTGTAAATACATAATATAATTAAGAAATCTTTTGTACAAAAATAATCACTTTTACTAACTTGCACTGGTGTGATGCATGGTTTTGTTCATAGAAGCATATTAGCGACGTTGGCAACACTCGCATCGATGTTTTACTTAAGAGTCTTGAAGCTCCTGAATACAACGAAAAACTGGTGGCTTTAGAGAAAAAGGTAAGTGCGTTGCACGGTTTGTTGTGATTGTAAGATTTTTTGTGTAAATATTGCACTGCATTGTTAATAATATTAAATTTTATCAGTTTCGAAAAACCGTACATTTCATATAACATTTAATATTTTATCTAGGTACAAAGCCACTTGGAAGAGCTTAAAGACACTGTCAATGGAATGGAAGAAGCCATGAAGCAGGTGCTCGAAATCCAGGAATGGATAAATGTGCACAAGGCTTTGGCTAATGACTGGCTTTCCAATCCCTCGAAGTTACGCCCGGAAGCTGCTAAACAAGACATGGCTGCTATGAGCGACGCCTTATCTTCAATAACAGAAAAGAGAAGTAGGCTATTAACAGAAATTCCTACTGAAGGTAATATTTTTATTTTGCTTTTACATTACTGTCAGTTATATTACACATTACTGTCAGATTTGTTAGAAATATTAATGAAGAAATAAATATTTTATTAAACTGCACATCATGTCAATTTGGCTAATGTCATACTTTGGTTACACGGCACGGGCTTTCCGTTGCCTGGTACATTCGTATATTTAAGATTTATATTGCATTATCCATTAAAAGCTTTCGGTCTCCTCGGCGGGATCCAAACACGCGACTCCGGCCTGTGCGCCGACCCAGTTATGAAATAGGAATTAATAATGACTTTATTTATATTTAGGACTAGAAGATGAAATTGACTTGGAAGAAGACTTAAACGAATTAGAAAAAACAATAGCTCAATCAATTGAAAGAGAAAAAGCTAATCAAGCTATAATAGACAACTTCCGACACAAATGTCAAGAGATTCACGACTGGTTTGATTCCGTACTAAAGAAAACAAGTTTAGCCGATAAGGGCTCTGGTCTCCCTTGCCCGCAAAAACTTAATGCTATTCAAGAACTATTTACGGAATTTGGGCAAAGTGGCAAAGAGAAATTAAATACTATTAAAGATGTAGGAACAAAAGTTATAAACATTGTCAGTAATCTTGAGTCTCAACAAGTAGAAGAGCAAGTAAGTATTTATGTATGATATTAAAAATCAAATTACTATTATACTTATAGTTCCTTTAATAATTTTATTTTGTTTTATTCTCTTTTAGATGAAATCGGTCGAGCGTAGATACAACGACATTTTCAAACGCATTCAACGTAAATTACAAATGCTTGAAATAACACACAAGGCTATCGATGGTACGAAACAGGAGGTAGCTGCGCAAAATGAATGGCTGCAGAAAGAAATTGATGGCATAGTCCATCCAGATCCATTAGGTTATGACAGTAAGTCTGCCAAAGAGAGGCAAAAGAAAGCTGCTAACCTTTTGAAGGAAACTGATGGTAAGAAAACAGTTATAGATTCATTGGAAAAGAAAGTCAGCAACATTCAAGGTGAGCTTGAACCATCTGAGCAAATGCAACTTGAATCAGAATTAGCTGAACTAGCTTCAAAACAAAAGCAACTAGCAACTCTCATAAAACAAGAAATTGACAGATTAGGTACCTGTGTCGAAGATAGAAAGAAACTAGAAAATGACATTGAAAAGGCTAAAAAATGGCTGAAAACCAAATTAGCTGAAATTAAAAAATTAGGAGGACCCATTCCATTAGAAGTAGCTAAAATAGAAAAAGAATTAAATCTATACAAACAACATCAAATTGAACTGTCTTCATTTAATAACGATACACTAAAAGAAATAATGAGACAAGGTAATACCGTGCTCAAAGATTGCTCACCTGAGAATAGCACAAAATTGCAAGCTATTCTTGAAGACCTTAACAAAACATATACAGGAGCTAAAGTAGATATTGATGAGAAAATAGCAGCTCTCAATAAAATATTACAAGCTAGAAATGAATTTGAAGCTGATATTGCAAAGTGCCAGAGTTGGCTTAATGAAGCTGAAGTAGCTGCTTCACCTGAGTTACGGACGACAAATCTTCAACTGTTAGAAGAACAATTAGCCAAGTTTGAAAAACTTAGCAAAGAAGCTGATGACATTGAAAAGGTAATAAATAAAATTAAAGACAAATCAAAAGATATTATTGAGTCACTTTCTGATTCTAACAAATTACAACTTAAAGAACAAGTTAATGTTTTGTCTGATAGATTTGCTAGAATTAATGCCATGATTAACGATAGGAAGAATATTTTAATGAAACATATTAAGGACTATAAAGACTCATCAGCTAGAATTGCTGCTGCTTTAGAATTCTTAAATGAAATTCAAAACAAACTCAAAGCACTGAATAAACCAATTGGAAACAAAGTTGAAGATGTTCTGCCTATCATTCAAGCTTACGAAACAATATTAGAAGATCTGAAAAACAATAAAAAAGTGCTCAAAGAGCTTCAAGGAGGCAATCTTCATGACCTACAAGACATTCTTGCAAAACAAGATGAGCTTGAGAGCACAATCGACGATCAAATGTCTAAGCTCAAACAACATCTCCTTCAGCGTGAGCAGTTCTTCGCTCTCATCAAGGAAATTCGAGATTTCCTTACAAAACACACCGACCTGGTATCAGACATAGAAAAATCTAACGATTCGATTGAAGACAAAATCAAACGTTATGACGACCTGATCGTAAAGATTCAAGGATGTGAAGGTTTATTAGCCACAGCAACAGACAAGGGGCAACAAATAGCAGCTGAAGGAACGGTCATAGATAGAAATAACATAACAGAATTGTTACAATCTTTGAAACAACAATTATTATCACTTAGAAGAACTGTTGAGTCTAAACGCCAAGAACATGAGAAAGCAGCCGCTGAACATAAAAAACTTGCTACAGATTTATCGGACATATTGCAATGGCTTCACGATAACGAAGCCGCTGTTAATTCACGCCCTCTTTTGAACAGGGATGTTGCTAGCGTTGACAAAAAACTTATTGAGCACACTACACTAGCCAAGAATGTGCAATCCTATTTAGACAAACTTACAAAAATTACGGATATAATTAAGAATGATGACGGTGTTCCTGGAAGTCTACTGGAAATGGTTTCAGAAGCCAACTCTTTGAAAACGTCTTTGCCAGCTGAATTAGTTAATAGAGAAAAGCATTTGCAAGATAATAAGAAATATAGGCAACAGTATGCACAAATGGTCGAGAAATTAAATATTTGGGTTAACGAGGCCAACATAAGATTGGGTATGGGTAAAAACGGCACGGACTTTGAAAACATTGAATCTGATCTTGAGGAACATAAGACATTCTTTAACACCTCTGAGCCTGAAATGAAAGACTTAGTTGGAAAGCGTATGCAAGATATTGTCGATAAGATATGGCCATCGCTGACTCCATCTGAACAAGAGGAGTTATCTAAAGAACACCAGAAACATAACCAACTTCTAAAGAATACTCTCAATTCGGCGAAATCTCGTCAAGCCCAATTGGAACAGGATCTAGAAATCTGGAAGGACTTCTGCCAGCTTGTGGAGAAGATAAAGGCAATCCTGCAAAAGAACACCATCGAAGATGAACCTATGACAAGTGTGGAGGCGCTGAGAATGCACGTCGAAAAGCTGAACCACGCCAAGAATGATTTGGAGGTAAGATTTATTATATTGATTTAAATTATGTGCTATCAGCGAGTACAACGTACATAAAACATAATTCATGCGGATTAATTGACAAAGAAAAAAAGATGCAGCAAAAATATATAAAGATAGTATTTGATAATAATTAATTTGAATCGCAAATCAGCTTTTTAGGCGCGTTGCCTAGAAAGGAAATATACAACGTTTAACAGAAATGAGTAATAAACATTTTTAAGGCGTTATTCGTGAGTTACGCTTATCTGAAATATAGCGGCAAACATACATTATAAATCTTACGTTTTTGAAGAAAAACGAATTTGAAACATAAAAAAAATATTTGAATTACAGATCTAAGTATGACTGATAAAACAATTATAATATACTTATATGTGCTTACTATTTATTATCGTTATCAAAGATACGTATAAATAATAGCTCCCCTCACCGATTTCGGTGTCGGTAGCCGATTTTATTGAAACCAGGCCAGCTACGCAGGAGTCATTTTATAGTGCCCAAGTGTGTGCGCAATACTCAGAAGCATTCTCTCTTCCTTTTACTCTCATAACCCAGTGGGATGGTAAACCGACACGACTGGCGATAGATCAGGCGCAGGACCGACTTTTTACATGCCCATCCGACGCATGGATCATCTTTTTTGTCAGACAATTAGGTGATCAGCCTGCATTGTCCTAACCAAACTTGAAAACACCATTTTTTGTTGTTCCAACGCGGGAATCGAACCCACGACCTCCGGGTCGAGAGCGAAGCTCTGAACCACTAGACCACGGAGGCGATACGTATAAAGTTACAATGCTAAGCACATAAAAACGGCAATTGACGACCTCCGTAGCGCAGTTAGTTGAGCGCGTTGGCGCTCGTACGAAAGGTCGCGGGTTCGAATCCCGCCGAGGGAACAAAAAGTTTTCAATGTTCCTGGGTCATGGATGTGTATTAAATTTGTGTTTAATATAATAAAAATCTTAAATATGTGTATATTATAAAAGTATTAAATATATTTCCGTTGTCTGGTACCTGTAACACAAGTTCTTCGGATACTTAGCACAGGGCCAGATTGACGTGGTGTGAAGCGTCCATAGATAAAAAAAAAAATACAGAAAATTGTGACCCAATTTTAGGGTTCCGCTCGTCACACTTTCTGTGAAGTCTCTTTTTCTCAGAAGCACGTGTAGGTATCATATCAAAATATACTCATGTCTGCTGTCCTTAAAGGTATTCAACGATAAACTCACAATCTTGAATTTTTTTAGGAAGCTTCGTATTATAGCTCATTAATACTGCTGTTACAAAATTGAAAATTGTATTTCTACAGCTTTGCAGCTATTTATGAAAGTTTAGTACTTTTATTTCACCTTTTTTAAAATAAATGTAACAATGTATTAACATACTTAACCAAAACCAATTAATAAAAAAGGAATTTAAAAGGAGATACAAAAAGAAATCACTCGACTTAAAATATTATTAACTTCTCTTGCGTGATCAAGCACCGGCGCCGAAGAAATTATCATACAATGCGTTAACCCGGTTTATTTTACCGAAATGAATAATTTTATAGCAGGTTTAAAGTAAATCTGAATAGTCTGAATGGATTTTAAAGTTTTCCAATTAATGTTTTATGTTTTTTATTCTACCTTACGGTAATATACAATTATTGTCAATTATATAGAATACCAATTGTAATAGTTATTCAAAATTAATTTGTAACTAACTTGTGACATCTCATTCCTCTTCATCTACAAGGTGTAAAATAAATGAGTGATAATACTTTAGGGTTTGTGTGTGCCTACTATGTAGAGTTTTCTGTGAACCAGCGCTGAAAGACTTAATTTTAATAATAACTTTTAATATTAATAATAATATCTATGGACGCTTCACACCACGTTAATCTCGCCCCGTGCCATACAACGGAAAAATATTTAATACTTTTATACTATACACATACATTTAAGATTTTTATTATACATATTACGGGCTGTGCCCGCAACTTCGTTCGCGTGGTTGTCGGAAACACTATCACGATTATCTTTTGATTGGTTGGTTTTTGTTGTTGTGATTATTAAAAAGGAATAATTCTTTCCTGCATATTTTTTGAGTAACTTAAACCGTTTATGCATCGAAAGTCCCCAAATGTAAATAATTTTACCGGTTTTTGCAACATTTCTCACTGACGCTCTATCTAAGATCGCTCCTATTGGTCGCAGCGTAATGTTATATAGCCTAAAGCCTTCCTCTATATGTATAATGGGCTATCCAACAAAAAAAGAATTTTTGAAATCGGATCAGTTGTTCCTAAGATTAGTGCGTTTAAACAAACAAACAAACTTCTTAATATTAGTATAGATACACAAATTTAATACACATCCATGACCCAGGAACATTGAAAACCCGCGACCTCTCGCTCGAGCACAACGCTCTCAACCACAACGATCTCAACCACTGTGTTTAAATTTCATGTTTCTATGAGATATGCCCCAACATCTTAAATTTTCCCATACAATAATTAAAAGCAAAGTAACTGTTTAAGCGCTGGTACTTTCACAGTAAACTCTATATTCGGGACCCATACACACCCTAAAGTATTATCACTCATTAATCTCTCATAAGGCTGTAAAGCCTCTACTTATAATATTATGTATAGTTTATTTTTTTGTTATAATCGAGCTCTCAATTATTCCTTTCAGCATTTTGATTCGCCTATCATGCCCATATTGAAAATTTACAATATTGTACTTAAATGGAATTATGTGTTACATACGTGAAGCAAAAACTTTACATAGGTACTATTTAATTCTAGGCCATTATATTAATTCTTACCGAAATTTTCTTCCCCTGAACAAGTCATTTCAACAACAAGTTCATTCAATAACTTTCAGTCTATATATTTTTTAAAGCATTGATGCAAAATAATTATTGCATATTAAAAAATATTTATCTTGCTTTCCTCTACAAAGTTTTTTTTTAGTGGCCGGCTATTTAGCATGGTCCAAACTTGTGTGGATCGTTAAGAGGAAACACCACGAATTTTTTTCCATACAAAAATAGAGGTCTAGGGCATTTCTATTTCCTCCCTGGATAATTAGTCTAGAGTAACTATTTTTTCCATGAATATCTATGAATAATATTTGTACGTCCCTATTTTTTCCTTTTTTTAATAAACTAATTACATAAAGAGATATGGACGTTCAAAAACCTAAAAAAAACCGCCAGACTCTCCGCCGTGTTTAAACATCCAGGAAACAGATTTGACTACATTATGCAACAAAATCAAAAAATAGGAACCTAGTTAATTTCTTTTTTTAGCTAATAAAGAAAGAATGATCTAAATCGGTTAAGTTTTGGAGGAGGAAATAGAAATCCCCTAAACGTCGATTTCTGGTACTTTTAATAGGTAATTTCAGTTCTAGCTGCAGTTGTCCCTATCGCACTATGAGGGGCGAGGCTTGAGGTAGGGGGACGCGGACAAATACGTACACACACGCGTGATGTGACACGTAGTTGATAATGATATCGATAAGCTAGTGTTGTTTATCGATATCGACATTTCTAGTTTCTTACATCTTTTTCGTGAAGTCTATAGCTTTTTTCATATTTATTATTAAATTATTATACCTATTACACTAACTTTATTTATAAATAAATTATATTCAAAAAACAAAAAACTATTATGCGTCCATCATTCTCTCATGCTTACTGCCAAATAACGAGGATCGTATTGGGCCATAACGTCAAATAGCCGGTCGACCAAAACGTTCGGTTGCCTTTACAACATTATAACTGAATAATTACAGCAATAATACTCTAAAAATGTTAGTAAAAAGTGTCCAAAATAATTTTGAGCTCGATTTGTATAAGTCTTAACTAAAATACCAATTTTATTTTTGGAGAAATAATATCTTATGAATGGACCCCAGTTGGTGTAAGTGTTTTGAATATTTTAGATGACATTATACATTTAAATTTTTTGTTAAAATAATTGTTAAGATTTCGGCTTGTTTGTGAGTTATAATATTGTTATTTTAAAGTCAATATATTTTTTAAATACTTTTTTCTATGTCGTTGAACATACTCCAGCGACTGTGGACCAATATTAGTTTTTTTTTGTGTTTATGAATATATACTGAAATAAATTCTTTAAAATTGTTTATTATCGTCAACTTATTAATTTCCTACGGCCGGTCAAATTTAAATTACTACGATAGACTTACATACTATTGAAAACAGACGCTTATATCTTGACTTATTATACTTATTCAAAATTATATATAATATTATTGATGCTCCAAATCTGCTAAGTATAATTTGCTCTACAAGTTTAAAAATCAACATCCCATTTTTTTAATTCATTGACAGGCAAGGAGGCTCTATGACAACTCTCATTTACATAACTTTCTTGTAGAAATAATATACTAGCTACTATATAACTTTCTTTTAATAATAAATAAGCACAAGCTCATTTCTGGTGTTGTAGCCTTTTTGTTGTCTTTCCGAAAATAGCTTGTAAAGTTTCATTTCTAAATAAAATATTGTGAATTTTGAATTAAGTAATACATACTACATATAAATAAAACGATCTCAACCTCAACCTCAAGTCAGTATTTGAGATGACAGTCGAATTAATAAATAGTACTTAAGCACTTAACTTAAAGACGGTGTCTCAACTGAGTATGAGCGTGAAAAACTGGTTTTTAATGTAATAATTAAGATTAAAGTCTCTTTTTGATATTTATACTACAAAATTTTGTTACATTCATTTACAGAAATATTGATAAATATTATATTTGTTATGAAACTAATAAATCTGCTACTTTTAAAAGTATAACGAAACGTTATTTTACTAGTCACACATTAAAGAGCAGTTTTGAAAGGTTAGATCTTAGTTGAAACAGCGTTCCTAAAACCGGTTCACCTAATACGTCCTTGAAATCAAACTATTAATCAAATGAAGAAGCTAATCTTAGTATGAGTTTGTATCAACCAAGAGAGTCCTAGTTTTACACTTCTTTATTAATACGGTCATAAGTGTTACAGCAAGTCTGAGATACTTAATATATTTGTAATAAAAAAATAAACCGTTAAAAAAAGTGGGAAAAACTTTTTTAAGCTTTTTTTAATTACAATTTTAAACCAATGTACCCTAAGTTCAAAAAGTAACAAATGCAATATATAAATATGCAAAAGTAATTTTGCGTTGACGCTAAACAATTTACCACGGTTATGATCGCTCGCCGAATAATGCTTATAAATATTTTTTTCTGTGTTCCTAGAGAATACTTAATACTTAGTTACTTAACTGAAAATTTTCAGTTCGACTCACTATACATTGCTGTGTGTAAGCATAGCATATTTGTTTTCATTGGCTGGTTACTTGAATTTATGGCCTAGACTTCTATGGAGCATGATCCATATCCTTTCGTGTTAGACTAGACTACCTAGTATGTAGAATAAAAAGCATTTTAAACTTCTATAAGTTTAAAATGTTTAAAATACTGCGATTAAAATTACATAATATGTTAGGTTAGCTTATTCGATCCAATGATATTTAGATCATATTGACCATTTGATAATCATAATGATCGTAATGATCACAATGAAATTTGCCCAAAAAAAATTCAAAAGTTATAAATAATTAACATCTTCAAAAATAGTGTTTGGTTTGTAGTTATTTATTCTATAAACGGACATTATTTAAATATTTTTTAGTTTAGAACGATAACGGAAGTTTGAAAAAAATATTCCTCCTCTTGAAGGAAATATCCTTCAAGAGGAGGAATATTTTTCAATAATAATTGAAATATAATTTTTAAATGAAAAAATCCGACAGAAATCAATTCTTGTGAGTATTTAGATTATACTTTACATATTTTTATATTTTTCATTTAACTCTAAGTACTTAGGTACCTACTTTAAAAATATTAACTGACGCCTAAGAGGCCGTCTGCATGCAACAATGGCGCGGAGGGCTATTTTCAGCGTTAATTTAAAAATATAAATAATGGAGGTACAATTCCGGGAGTGTAACCTTTTTTTGGTAAATTTCCTCCTCTTTCAGGATATTTTTTTCAAATTTCGTAAATATTTATAGTTATCGAACAATAGCCTATAAACCAAACATTATTTTTTGAAGGTGTTTGAGTATATAAAACTTTTAGATTATTTAATGGGCTAATTTAATTGTGTGCCGAAATAGCACAATGATCTAGACAATTTCGGATTGAATGAACCACATACTTTAATCATAGGATGTAGAATTAACACCATAATATTATGAAACTATGGACTTCACTAGTTATTGTATACGAGCATCGACCATTTCTGGTACTAAGTACCTAGTCGAGGTAAAAACAAAAAAGTGTCTAACGAAGATTCCATTTCTTGTCATAATCATAAAATATAGGTAGTCCGATTTACTTTAAGCATTTTAAGTAGCGAGAGGCCCGCGTGGGCGGCGCGCGGCGCCCGCACACACAGACGATCTCACTCACACATCGATAGCGGGCGTGAACCACGTGATCAAGGCGCATTGGAGACGGCAACAAACTTTTCAAATACCTATTTTTCATTTCTCTCGTCCGTGTGGTTTAATCTTAAGATAGCCATAAGATAATCTTAGTTTAAGAGGCGTCGAGTTTTTGAACCGACTTTTAGTTATGGTAGCAAATATCTACTAGTTTTTTAGCTGACTACTAGATGTATCTTTTTTAAATTAGGACATAAAGTTATAAATACCTACTTTTGTAACTTTGGGAGTGTAACAAATGGCTCCATTTTTTTTTAACAAAAAAAAAAATATTATTTTTATAATTTAATGAATCGATAAAGCCCAATTGACATCAGAATCCGGGTATAAGATACTCGTGCGGTTTTTGAGGGTGCGACCACGACTCTACATTAACCATTTTTGTACACGTGCATTTCTGGATTTTTAAATTGAATTAAGTATTTTCTTGTTTCAACGTTTTAGACCCATTTTATTCGAAGTCGGGTTGCAAGTTTTTTATATTTTATATGTATCTAACTATACATGACCCAAGAACATTAAAAACTTTTTGATCCCTTGGCGGGTTTCGAACCCTCGAACTCCGGCTAGTGCGCCGGCGCTTTAACCACTGTACCACGGAGGCCGTAAAATCTGCGTTCATTACTCTATTATCTTACGCGATTGTTAC
This sequence comes from Celastrina argiolus, assembly GCA_905187575.2. Classification (NCBI taxonomy): domain Eukaryota; kingdom Metazoa; phylum Arthropoda; class Insecta; order Lepidoptera; family Lycaenidae; genus Celastrina; species Celastrina argiolus. The sequence goes on from LR994579.1 coordinate 14,533,647, forward strand.
TTTGTTAGCTTCTATGTCATTGTCATTGCGAGTGACCTGTCAGCCTTGATTATATTCAAGACTACCTCACCGCCGCTTTAAGTGTAAGGTCGTACAATCAGCACCCCCGGTTTCTGAAAGGCAAATCAACGTTCAATCAGTGTTCAAATCTCTTGTCAAGTTTAGGACTGAATTTGACAGCTGAGAAAAGACTTGAACACTGATTAGTTTATTTGATTGTCGATTTGCCTTTCAGATACCGGGGGTTAGACCCAAAAATACTGACTATTGAGGTGACAAATTTTATATTCTTCCGTTAAAAGGAAATCATTGTTCTTTTTCTTGATAAGGAAACAATTCAATTTACTCCTAAATAGCTTATTAAACAGCCTTGTTTAAATACCACTTGGGCGACACCTAAACTTCTCTAGCTGAGTCTTAGCTATCTTTTCCCACCGCGGCAATGCTGATCAAATATTCTCATATGCGTTTTCTCACTGCGGTTATCACGAATGACTAAAGATAAGATATAAATATACCTGTGCGTATTGTATTTGCAATTTAGAGTTATGTAGCGAGAAATAAGACATACTATAAAAAATACACGCTTTCTGTCAAAAATAAAAAAAATACCTCTCATAATTATACAATTATTATTTATTACTTTATTGTGGTCACAGAGTAGGTAGGGTAGGTAAATACTTAATACTAGTATAATAATACTACTTTCAAAGTGCTAAAATATTTCAGAAATAAAAAGACATCGTACATAAGAAAATAAAGAAAAAGCCTATCGAAGCTGAACTGGTCATTTGCTCAATAGTTTGATAAAGCGCAAATGAAAATTTAAGTAAAACAGTGTGTCAATCAATCAACATTTTACTTCTAATATTCTTGAACGTCCATGCTCTGGGCCCTGGGTGAGACATAGACTAATTTGGAAATGGAACGTGCAAAAAATTATAAAGGGTCTAAATAATTGCACAATATCCGCGCACGTTCCCCTTAACGAATGATGTCATGCATCAGTCAAGGCCTCCACCGGCAGTCATCGCTAGCACACAGAGCAATGAGAACGCAACGCTACCAAAACATACATATTTTTACCGCTTTCTTATTGTGCAAGTGCAATTACGTGACAACTTAATTTTATTTTTTCAAACGGTTAAGTTATTTATTAAAAATTCCGCGCAAAAGGAAGGTAAGTGCTCGGGTTGGAGGGCGAAGTTGTTTTCGTGTTTGGCAGCTCGCGTCGTGAATACAAAATGTTGTAAACCAATTATTTCGGTGCTATAATAACGTAGTGCTGAATCTTAAATAAATACTTCTTTATTATTAAGAATCAAACTATTACTTATCATTTAATTTTGCTAAAATATTTGTAATTATTAAAGGTGTGTGTAAAGGTTCGAATATTTTCAATTTTTTTTCCATGAGGAAACATTTAAATTTTCAATTCGATTATGTTTAGTATACGCAGTTTTTACTTTCTCAATCACTATTTCAGTAATTCTATTACCGTGGTTCCTGAAGCATAAAGAGACCACGTTTTCGCCAGTCATTCGTTGTGTGATGACCAATTTGTAATGAATCTCGTTAGTTTTTATCGGGAAACATTTTTCTTCCTTTACTTTCCTTAAACTAAGATGAGATTGTAATAAAATATTTATTACTGTGTTGTAAAAAAAAATGTTAAAATGAAACAGTTTTAGTTTTTCTCAAAATCGGGCTTGGAAATACTTTCTGAATTGTTCGCAAATTTTACTATCAGATTTCGCTAGTTTTACATTACTTACCTTTTTAATAAAGGCGGTACTTAAAGTAATGTCGGTTTTAATTGGTCTTTTTAACGTTTACTACTTTAGTAGATAATAAAAACTGCAATTATTGTAATAATTAGCTGTATTAAGGCTAAATAGACAAGTTTACTTGAATATCTGGCGATTATGATTATATTTTAGACATATGGTGTAAGTAGTTATATATTTGAAGTGTCCACAAAATACTTGCGCAAATATGTCACCATAAGTGGCATAAAGTTAATATATAATTCAATAACAACTGTTCAGTCCTGCAACTGCATTCAATGAAAGCCAGTTTGATAAGTTGCATTGCCAAATATGCAATCGGACCGGTGAACGTGTGGTTTTGCGAAACGATATTGTTTATATATCGTTGCCTTGTCAACCTAAATGCACATACTTATATACAAATCAATGTATGTCTGTCTGACTCACATCCAGGCCGTGTCACACTGATTGACCGATTGCGATAAAACTTTGTCAATTAATTGTAGGTTTAATTATACAGTGGGAAATTTTCAAGTGGCATGTTAGGAAAAATTGCAAATGAAACACGTTTAAAGAAATTCCTAACATACACAGGTAAATTTTCTTAGAAAAGCGAATGACACATTTTTGATATAATATATTGTATGGTGTGTTCTAATTGTAATGAAATAATTATATTAACGAAATTTTCAGTCACGTTCCTGTTTTTGTCGGCTTCAGTTTATAAATAAAAAACAGAATGTGATTGAAAATTTCGTTATTAAAGTTATTTCCTTGCAACTGGAACGCCTAATTTGTATCTATCTATAGCTAATATCTGCTACATAGTTTAATAAGATTTCTATCGTTTATGCTTTTATAGCTACTCGAGCTAAATTGTCGTTTAAGCCATAGACGTGTGCACACTATGTGTTCCACATGTGATTCCCTGGTGTAACATATGACTGAGAATGATGTGTCATGTTTGCAGTCCTTGAGATTCAATTGATCAATTATACATCCATTTAACACTACATTCTTGATATAAGCCTAAAAGTATGACTGACCTCAACTTACTACTTACTAACTTGTATTATTAAATAATATTATAATATCTATGGACGCTTTACACCACGATCAATCTGGGCCCATGCTAAATATCTGAAGAACTTGTGTTACAGGTACCAGACATAGGAAATATTTTTTATACTTTGAACTACACCCGATTAATATTTTTACTATCATGTATAGACACAAATAAATACACATTCATTATCCAGAAACACAGAAAACTTTGTTCCTTCTATGTTATTAGAACCGAATGTTTTGGATGTTAATTAGTCTATAATTTTAAAGCAAATATTTCGGTTTTATTCATATTCATAACGTTTTTTGTTTCTAAAATAATATTGCCAGCTTCTCAGCCACATCGGATATGTGCATAATGTCACTTCATATAATTTAACTACAAGTCATAGCAAGCCATGTGTTTTAAAGGACTTACCTACAGGAAAATGAGGAATTTCAGCAGTCATTTTAAACAATGTGTGACTAAAATATCTATAGCTGGTTTTTATCAAAATCGCGTTAGCAACTCATTTCAGAAGTTTTTTGCTGTTCATTAGTTTCGTATACCATGTCATGTCCACTTAAATATTTACCCTGGTAGGTACCTATATCATGATAATATTAACACGTCATATATACTAAAATAAGACTTAATTATGTTGTAATTTAACTAATTACTTTAAATATAAAGTAATGAGTTCACATTGCCTTCAAAAGATACACTTATATGTAACTAACAAGTGTATCTTTTGAATTATAACCCTAGAGTCTAAGAGATAGATGAATTTGTTAAAACAATGTAAATTCTGAGTAATGTTGAACCACCAGTATTAGTATAGTAATTCGCAGGTTAAGAACCAGACAAGTGTAAGGCCAAATGACAACTTTCCAGGAGAGCCGAAAAACGACGCAATTTTACCTATTGTTACCTTCATTTAATTTGAAATGCAATTTTTTTACAATGAAATTTAAACATTATATCGATCCAGTTTTTTGGCACATCAAAGAACAGGGGTTTAAAAAGCAAATAGTGAAAAAAAAATTGTCATACGCTTGTCTGGGCCCTCGACTATAGTACCTCATTTTGTAAACATAGCCAGACTGGGCAGCTATAAATAGCCCAACGATTTACCATGCAACGGTTCAAGGTCTTTTCCGCAGATGTAAGCAACATTTTCTCACAAACTTCCCTATTTTAGCAAACCATTTATGAAATCGGGTGAACCTTCTTCATATTTGATCAGTGTTGTGCATATTGATAATGAAAAACTTATATAAACTAGGAAATTAAATTTTGTTAAACATTTGCCGTAAAAATATTTCTAGTGCAGTTGTTTACGATACTTATCAACGTAATCTCTGATAACATTGTAAACAGCTGATAAACGCTTAACTGGAGTTTATTACTTACTATTCAAATTCTTAAATACAATTTTTCGCATTTGGCGGTTATAGTGAATTTTAATATTATGTTTTCACGTCAATATTTACACGATGGATAACTTATGCAATGTTGCTGTCTTTGTCTGTCAAGTGGATTTACAAGGTATCAGATAAATACAGCAACATTGTATAAGGTATCCATTATGTAAATATTTTTATTAGTTAAAAGGGTAAATCTATAGATCAAAAGACTAGATAGACTAGGTGTATCTAATTCATCCATGACATAATTTATTTACTCGAATCTTAGTTTATTTAAAAATATACTAAGTGATGCAAAAAAAAAAACTGTTGATGAATTTTAGTAATGTCTTTATTAGCAGGGAGTTTAAAGAATTGATGTTCTACCCCCTGGTTTGAAAGGCATTTCAACGTTCAAATCAACTAATCTCTGTTTAAATTTAGTATTATACTTGACTAGCTGACCATTGCCCACTTCGTTGAGCATAAAAAGAGTTTATGATAAAATTCAACTAAAAAAAAACAACGTGGGAACCCGAAACCCGAAACGCGGGAACCCGGAACCCGCAACGCGGGAACCCGGAACCCGCAACGCGGGAACCCGGAACCCGCAACGCGGGAACCCGGAACCCGCAACGCGGGAACCCGGAACCCGCAACGCGGGAACCCGGAACCCGCAACGCGGGAACCCGGAACCCGCAACGCGGGAACCCGGAACCCGCAACAGGGAACCCGAAACCCGCAACGCGGAACCCGGAACGCCGAACCCGCTACGCGGGAACCCGGAACCCGCAACGCGGGAACCCGGAACCCGCAACGCGGGAACCCGGAACCCGCAACGCGGGAACCCGGAACCCGCAACGCGGGAACCCGGAACCCGCAACGCGGGAACCCGGAACCCGCAACGCGGGAACCCGGAACCCGCAACGCGGGAACCCGGAACCCGCAACGCGGAACCCGCAGCATGGGAACCCGAAACCCGCAACGCGGGAACCCGGAACCCCCAACGCGGGAACCCGGAACCCGCAACGCGGAACCCGCAACATGGGAACCCGAAACCCGCAACGCGGAACCCGGAACGCAGAACCCGGAACGCGAAACACGGGAACCCGGAACCCGCAACGCGGAACCAGCAGCATGGGAACCCGAAACCCGCAACTCGGAATCCGGAACCCGCAACGCGGAACCCACAACGCGAAACCCTAACGCAGAACCCGCAACGTTCACGGAAACGCTGTCAAATGGAATAAATAGTATCCTATGTCCGTCTACTTGCTCTAAGCTACTTCCTCACCAATTTTCAGCCATATCGATAAAGCCGTTCTTGAGTTATCAATAATTTAACTAACACGACTTACTTTTATACATATAGATGTATAGATTACTCCTACTAACATAAGCTAACGCCCGGTGAATGCTCTCGTCACAGTCGGTCCAGCCGATTCGGTGATCATTAGTTAGATGACGATGATGATGATGATGATGATGATGATGAAAAGTAGCCTAAATTAATCCTTATAACTTTAGCTATCTACCAGTGAAAGTCTCGTTAAAATCGGTCCAGCCGATCCAGAGATTAGCCGGAGCAAAGAGACATGCTTTTTTTCAAATTGCATTTTCGTTTTCAGTAGATATCGTTTAAAATGTCATAAGCATTTAGAAAAACGTTGCTAATTGAAAGTTACAAACTGACACTTCAATTTTAATTATTTGTATAGATGTATAGATTTGGAAAACCTCCCCGTTATGGGCCCGTCTATAAGGCTACGTTTCCACTGACGCGGAGCGGGGCGATAGGAACTTAGTGGTACCCAAGCAGAGCGGATCGGAGATTTCGAGCATAGTGATTGGTCAATTCGGGTACCGCAAGCTCCTCTCCGTCTCGCTCCGCGTCAGTGGAAACGCAGATTAACGTCTATAACGTCTAACGGTTGTCATGGTAACAATATTGTTTACAAATGGAAAACAAAAATTATGAAATAAATTTTGCTATAAATACCGTATTTTTATCAGCTTATACTATTTGGATTAATATTTTTGTTAATCTAAATAGTTTTATGAATCCAAATAGTTTAAGCTTATGTAAATACGTTATTTATAGCATTTTATAATTTTTATTTTCCATTTGTAAACAATTTTGTTACCATGACAACCGTGTCATATAGACTGGCAACGACGTGAATCGATCGAGTCTAGGTTCAAACCCCGTGTGAAATACGTATATTTTCTTCTTTTTCCTAATTTTTTGCTTATTTTTTTCAACATTTTCTTTCATAATAACCTTTTTATGACAATAACGAACATACTGTAAAAAAATTTGCGAAATCGGTCAAGCCGTTGTCGAAGCGCACACGATGTAAGAAATTTTGAAGGTCGTTTTTTACACTTTGGGCTAAATTTTTGGGGTTTTAGTAAGAACCCTATTTTTGTTGAAAATATAATATAGCCTATGTTCAGCGCTAGGAATGTAGCTTTCCAACGGCAAAAGAATTTTTCATATTGGTTCAGTGGTTTCAGAGCCTATTCCATTCAAACAAACAAACAAACAAACAATCAAATGTTACCTCTTTATAATATTAGTATAGACAAGCGGGATTGACAGTATACATTTTTAACCGAATTCCAAAAAGTGTTGTTGGTAGTTGGTTTTTTATAATGTATGTACACCGATTACTCTGAGGTTAATGATCCGATTGGCGTGATTTTTTTTTATTTACGCAGAATAGCTGCCATTTGGTCCCATAAAAATTTTGCATAGTTTGACCTTGTACTTTTTGACACCGACTTCAAAGAACATTGATTGTAACTGCATTATAAAATTATTATTTTATGCTATTTAGTTGTTGAACTCGGTTTTTTTAAACGTACCTAGTTTCTTTTTTTTGCGTCTCTAAACCTAGCTAATAATGTTTCCTTTTGTTTTTTTAGAGCCAACAGCCGCTCCTCGACGTGGTCCGGGAGCGGGCGCGCGAGCTGAGCAGCGGCGCGGACGCAGCCAGCGGCGAGCGCGTCGAGCATAAGACCAGGGATCTGGCTGAAAGCTGGAACGTCGCCTGCGAAGGTACTGCCATCCTTCCATACATCGTCGTCGTTTCAGCTATGACGTCCACTGCTGGACGGCCGCGTTTAAAATAATAGCAATGGCCGCGGAAATTTCCAGATATATATTCCCCTTTTGTCGCCTTTTACGACACCCACGGGAAAGATGGGGAGGGAGTAGGAGGATAAAAATTTATAACATAAGTATACATATTATTATGCTTATACTTATGGGGCATTTCACGTCAAGTGGGCCAAAAAAATAAAGACAGATCTTGGATATTGTTCATAATTGGATCAATTGCACTTACCTGAATATATTTACGTAGGTACTTATTTTTCTTTTTTTTACACTTTTTTGACTTATTTTGGAAAATAAGTAAAAAAAAGTATTTTAATTGATTTTCTAGAGAAAACAGCTTTCGAAAAATCAGCTTTCAAAATTTTGATGATTTTTGAGGGCGCATAAATTCGTAACTAGGCATAAAAAAAGAAAAATAAGGACGTATATTATTCAGGTCCTATTGAAGTGCAATTGATCCAATTATGAACAATATCCAAGATCTGAATTTATTTTACTGTGGTCCGCTTGACGTGAAATGCCCCATATTATAAATCAAAGTTCTTTGCAGCAACTGTCTGTCTGTTTGCGATAAACTCAAAGACTACTACTGATCCGATCTCCATGCTGTTTTCATCTATGGTTCAATTCGCGCATTTTTTTGGCAACTTGAATAATATACTTACCATATACGTAGAATCAAAAGACCATATGACATCCTTATAAGTTTTATATTATCTAATACAGGAAATCATAGTTATGTGGGTATAAGTTTGTCAATGTTCACATATTTTATTTATGAACACTTAAGTAAAAATTATGTAGGTAGAGATTAATTATTCAGTTCAGCTCGTTTTTGGCCTCATCAGCGTACCAACCTTTTTCATATTATATTTGGCAAGTAAATGAATATAATATGAAATAAATATATATAATAAATATGAAATAAACACACTTCTGTAGTTAGAGGTACTCTTGAAACTAATTTTAATGGATTGACATTGGGATTGGATTGGAATTCGACAGTTCTCTAACCAAGAGTTGATCCACTGGGCCTTTTTTTAAATATTTTACTTTTAAACTTCTAAATTTCCGAATGTGTACCATTATAACGCACATTAAAGTAAATTAACCCAAAATATATTCAACTGTACGAGCTGTTTGACGCCGTCATATAACCATAGTCATTCAATTAAATAAGTTGATTCAATTAGATGACTGCGCATATACATTTCTTCCGTTGCCTTTTACGACACCCACGGGATAGATAATAGGGAGGTGATATACTTTCTCCGGCATCCAATGGATCAATTTACTAAATGAATGTTTATTCTCGTCCAGGTCTAGCGAAGCGTGCGGCGACCGCAGATAGCCAGCTGCACCGCTGGACGCAGCTGCTGGACACGCAGCGAGGCCTGGCGTCTGCCGTCACCGCCGCCGCCGACCGCCTGCGACAGCTGGACGCCGCTCCCGCCACCAGGCGCCGCGCGCTCGACACCAGGCACGCGCTGCAGGTACGACCCTTTCTCTAATCTCTATTGTTATAAATGTCAATGTCCGTTTCTTTGTTACGAAGCCGCGGGCTAGAATAGTATAAATAAAAACTGGTATAGTAATAATAATAAATATTATTAATTAGAGTAAATTTTACAAAAAATGTTTTCTGAACGTTTCTATGTGATGCCTGCCACCGGTTCAGGAACTAGCCCAGCAAGAAGAACCAGCGTAAGATTCTCGCATAGGGCTATATTTTACCATTATATGCTCCCACACCGATTTCGGTATCGGTGGCCAGTATCGTTTAAATCAGACAACTACGCAGAAGTATTTTTGTTGTGCCCAAGTGTGTGCGCAATACACAATTACGGTCGGTGCTATCATGGCCCTACAAAATCTGCTTGCATTGACGCCAGTCTTGAGTCATGCCCAACAAAGCTTGTAATTATGTTGTAGCTGATAGATAATTCCTATTAAGCGAATGCAGTACAAATTAGAAGTCTACAGTGTATATGGTCACATTTTAAAGGCTAGCTCTAGTAATCGAGTATATCGCAATTTACAGCTAACAACCACGGTTGAGAGAAATACAAAATAGGTATTTATAAAATCTATTGCTGTCTCGCAGTGCCTTAGCTAGCCAGCACTAGCGCGATAGAGACAACTGCAACTTGGACTGAAATGACCTATTAAAAGTACCAGAAATCGACGTTTAGGGGATTCCTGTTTCCTCGTCCAAAACTTAACCGATTTAAATATTTTTTTCTGTATTAGCTAAAAAAAGAATTGAGCTAGGTTCCTATTTTTTGATTTTGTTGTTGATTGTAGCCAAATCTGTTTCCTAGATATTTAAACATAGCGGACAGTCTGGCCATTTTTTTTAGGTTTTTAAATGTCCATATCTCTTTATAATAATTAACTTATTAAAAAAAGGAAAAAATAGGGACGTACAAACAATATCCATAACTATTCAGGAAAAAAATAGTTACTCTAGAGGTATTATCCAGGGAGGAAATAGAAATCCCCTAGACCTCTATTTTTGTATGGAAAAAAATTCGTGGTGTTTCCTCTTAAGAGACCAGACTTTATCTCCTCATTTCGAGCTATTAAATTAATTAGATGACTACATCCAATTTGTTACCTCTAACTGAGGAGAATATAAACTTCAAGAGCCTTTTATGACTGGAGCTGTATGGTTATTTACTGTTGCATAAAAGAATAATACATACTCTTATAGTATCGCAGCATATTTCTAGTTTAAAAATAAACCCTCGAGCGGTAATCTTGTTAGAGTATTCTTTTTAAGACCGTAATGAATACGATCTCATAAAGGGAAGAGATTCTTGCGGAGCTTGTTCGTATATAAATGTAAATTGAAACCTTAATTTTAAATTAGGCGTTGAATTTAAACGTTGAGAAATATCTTTAAAAATAGAGCCCGAAGTTGAAATGTATTTTCAGCAGATTTGATAAAGTTTTTTTTTAATTAAACGTGTATCGATGATGTTTTTTTTTTGTGCAGGAGCTACAGAGTGACGTGTCGGGATTGGAAGAGAGCAGGGATGATCTGCTGGAGCACGCGGAGTTTGTGGTGTCGCTACTGAAGCCGCACTCCAAGCAGGCAGCAGAGGAAACTGACAGAAATGTCAAGGAGGTCGTCGACGCTTATGAAAAGTAAGTTGTGTGTGTCTTTGCCAAATAAGGAAGTAATTTAGGTTTAATATTAATCTTTAAAGCATGCTCGACATGTGTATAATGTCTTTGATTTCACAGGTGATTTAAAATTTTATTATGTCAATTTGTTGTTGAAATGTTTACAGGAAATGTGTTTTTTTTGTGTAATTGTCTTACAGATACTCTAAAGGACAGGTAAGATTTGTTTTAGTCAATTTGACTTAGTAATTTAACCCGCGTATTTTGTGTAATCTTCAAAATTAAAACGTAGCATAGTGGCGTAGCGGAATTGCAAACATTGAACGGCCAAGTAAACGAGTAGGTAAATTAACGTTCACAAATATTCTTATCGGTGGTTTTTTAATTCGGTTTAATATATTTCTGTAAAGAATTTACAGTCAGTTTAGAAACAGTACATTCTATCTTAAAATACTTGTTTAATATAGATAAAAATATACTGAAACTATTTATACTCACACATTTGAATATTTTAAATTCTTGCAAAATTGCGTTTAATTAGGTACAAACTGTTCAGAATTTGGACTCAAAATCAACAAAGTTAATATGCCTACAGCTATAGTTGGCTGCAATACAACAATTTTTATTATCCGTATCCTAGTCCTAAATGTTTTTTTAATAACGTTTGCATTTCCTAAATAGTAGACGCTAGAGACAATTACAACTAACTAATGATGTATATTCAAACACTACAAGTTCTAATTAGTGTAAACGGAAACCTTACAATTTAATAACATATTTAATATTCATTTACTTAGTAAGTTAGTCTTAGTCAACAAATGACTATTTTCCTGTAGCGACTTTCAGCCTTGCAAATGGTGACAAACTCGCGGACAAAAAATATGCTCGCGAAGAGGCCTCTCAGTTATGTCTAACCCCAAAAAAATATTTTAAATATGCCTTTTTTATTCCTCTATATCCGGAAGTATGTGTGAATTCTTGGCACTGTTACAAAGCGTTGACAAGTCATGTTCTCGCTAATCATCTGAAAAAATGACGTATACAAATAACATCCCAGTATGTTACACGCTATGGCTTATAATCGCTTAAACTTAGACACCTATCACCGACTTATTTAATAGCGTGATGTCATATGCTGCTATAGAGCGATGTTTAAATAATTGGAAGTTGAAACACTATAATGGTAAATATTTGTTGCGGTGGATTTCACTTTTAGTTCCGCTTAGTTACAATTGAATCATTTCACAGCTGCTAGTCGGTAGGAATAAAGAGAAGGATGGGTTAAGGCTGAAATTACGTACTTACAGTTCATATAAATTTATAGAGGATATTATAATGTCTTTGTAAAGGAAAATAAATATCAAAATATTTTACTACAATAAATATATGTCCTCATGTTCTCAAATTTCGCAAAAAATATCTAGTTTTACTCAAAGTACGAGGAAAAATAATGGTTTTGTTGTAACAATGACAAATTATCTAGACAACAGACAGAAATAGCGCCATGTTTTCATCACACTAAACAGTTCCACGTTCTCAGAAACGTCTGCTAAGAAAATTAGTTTACATATTCTGTCAAATATATTCAGTGCGAATATTGTTCTTAATTAAAATTCCGCGGACACAATCGGCCATTGTTATTTCATTTTTAAATAGCTAAGTATCATTCGAAGAGCAGAGGATACCATTTAAAGAAAATGCTTTTTGACCGGCGCACACGTTTGGTTCTTGTAAATTATTACTTATTTATATGGTACTAAGGTTGATGATGGAAGATCGTTCTGTTACCAGCGATTTATTTGTACGGTCAAGGGCAGTCAGAATAAATGTTCAAGCGACACCGACGCGCCGCAATAAAAACTTAAAGCGGACTTTTAACCTCGTCTGTGGAGTAAAAATATTTTCTACCGGGATTAAACTTGAGCTCTATGATTCACAATTAATTTTATAAATTCAGCAGAATGCCCTATTTCTTATTATATCAGCGCAAAAATAGTCAATATTGACAACTAGACACCTGTCGTCGCGTGTATCGAGTTTATTTCAAAAGTAATCAGTCGACAATTATTTGGCTTTACGTTGTAAATGAAAATAGCTTTACAAACGCGAACTCTAATTTTTTTTATAAAAATGGGGCAAACGAGCAAAACGGATCGCCTGGGGCCTCACTGTCCAAACTGATTCGATTTTGATTCAGATTCGATCATGCCGCGTACTGCCGAATAAATTGACGTTTGTTTATTTTGATTGTCAGTCGATTGATATGGTCGGGAGTACAAAAAGTTACGATCTAACGATTTTCTTTATCCCGGTTAGTTTCAAAGTAATCCACGAAATAAAATACCAAAAGCCGTTGAGATCGAACTGATTCGATTCTCGATTGTGTCGGGAGGAAGGCTGCAGATCGCTCGTGGGCGTACTGGGTGAGTCGCTAGTGCGTTGTGGTTTTTATTGATCCACTACTTACCTATTATAATCTATTAGACAAAATTTAAGTTATGAATTACTGACCCTTATGTCAACGATAATAACAGACCCATGACGTCAATATAACATCAATGACAAATGAAATCAGCAACGGTTTTACTTTATTTCGTCGATGATGACATCATTTCATGCTTTGTTGATGAAATCATTATCTATTCCTATGCTATCTGACCTTGGTAACGTTAAATAGGAATAAAAAATAAAGCTAGATTTGCTCCTAGTACCTACCGTCCGGGATTTTTTAAATAACACCCGGAAATCCCAAGAACTATATACCTATTAAGCGTGAAGTGTAAATAATAGAAAAGCCAAGGATATTTTATAGCTTGAGCTGCTGAGTCAACTTTATTTTAAATTTCTATAATGTTGCAGTGCAAATGAGGTAATATGTATTCTTGTTTTATAATCACTAGGTAACAAATAACTTATAGGTATACTTTTAATAACTTCTGTTGGTAAAGTTACGTTAATTGGTAAAAAAGTGTACTTATGTAATGAAATTAGTAGATAAATGCCTATGCAAATGCGAATAGAAAAATAGTTTAATAATTAAATATACCTACTAACGTAATACCTATATAAATATTAAAACATAATGTAACCAATACAATAGAAAAGTTAAAAAAATTAAGTTGTAATTGAATGATATTGATAAAACTAAACTTATTGTAGGGCCAAATTTAAGAGCAACATAAAGAAGTGAAGTTATTATTTCTAAAACATGTACATATATAAGGAGATAGCGTTAATCAATTCACCGCTATAGCCACTGGATACCACGGGAATGATTTAAAAGTAAAATTATGTAGCTAAACCTCCTCCGCATAAGATTCTTTTTCCATCGTCCACGTTTCCAGACGCCCGCGTGGGGATGTAATCGTTATGTATTCCAAGTGGCAGACAACTATTTCAGAAAGCATGGCGCATGCGTAGTCCGCGCTTAATGGGTCATGGCCTCCCAGCGCCGACTGCAGGATTATACATAGAACGACCGACCGGTATTACTCAGCGCTAAACATACGCGAAATATAGGAGCGATGCGAAAGGAAACGTCATACAGTATTGTGCTTAATCCCTGTGAAATTGTCGATAGAAAAGTATTTAAAGTGGTAAAAATGCAACACGTGCTCGATGTAAATTAACTTTTCTCTTATTACGGCCGATATTACGTGTTTCATATAATATAGGTGAGTCATTGTGTCGCGTATTATATACAAATGCGTAGTTTTCGAAATCCCTGTGAGCCGCTCGTAGTTGGCAGGCGCTCTGTAGATGTTTACTTCGCCCACCTGCACGTCACGGCTTGCGGCGCCGGCCGGCGATGGCCGGCTAATTTCAATGGCGCATGTCCGAAAAGTTGCGCATCAGCTGTGGTGTTATATTAATTTTTCCTTGTCAAGTTAAACGCAAGGCCATAAACGTCACACTTATAAACCTTGCAAACGTCTCCGGCGAACGTAAACATTATTGCACATAAAAATTAGATGATGTCAGAGCAAACAAAAGCGCGTATTAAATTTAGATTCAGCGAGCGTATATATCGGCTCCGGCTCCATTGAGCGACGAGCGGGCATAGCGAGCAGATCGCCGCAAGCCGCTGTTACGAACGATAAGGTAAACGTGGTGCACTGCGACCCGACGACCTTGCGGCGTCACGCCGCGTCATATTATGTACCTCGCTACTGAATTATTTTCGTCGCGCTTTGGCAGCCGTTCCCCGTTAGCCAGAAGCTACATTGACGCGACTCTGTGTACGTGCTTTAACTGAAATCATTTTTGTTTTAGATTGCGACAAACGATAGCGGCGAGACTCGCGGAAATCGACGAGATCGTGTCGGACTTCGATCGTGTGTCAGAGAAGATAGAACAACTCAGACAACAGATAGAAGTTTACGTCGCTAAAGTCGGGACATTCTACGTGTTTGGGGACGACGGCACCGAGGGTATAGACGGATTGGCTAAAGAAGTTTTGAGTTTGGTGGATCAGACGAAGGCATTTGTGGACGAAAGTAGAAGGAGATACGGTGGCAGTGCGCCCGCTGACGTGGCGCAGGAGCTTTCGTCTTTAGAATTATCGTCCGAATCATTAGCCGCCGCTATGGAAGAGAAAGAAAGGGAATGGAAGCGTGCCCGGACTTCACGTACAGATTATGCCACCGATGTCGATAGTGTACAGGCATGGATTCGTGCCGCTGAATTACTAGCGAGAGATCGCACTCTGCCGCCGGAACCTTACAAAGAGCGACTAGTGGCAACGCGATCGGAAGTACCGCATGTTGCAGATCGGGTCGAACGGCTTACGCGCAATGCCCGCTCGATTGTAGAAGGTAGCCGCGACCCTACTGAGCGGCAACTCATACAGTCAACGGTGTCAGCGTTGACAGAACAGTTCGCCGCCATATGTAGCGAACTCGAAGCTAGACAAGCTGCCGTTGAAGATGCGTGCGATGCCGTAGCGAGATTCCTTGCTCTGCTAGAGAAAGTTTTACTATGGGTAGAAACCCAACGTGCATTCCTTGCACGACCACTCCCGTTGGCTGATTTGCAAGAAGCGCAACAAAAACAGACAGAATATGGGGTAAAATAAATACCGTGTAAAATTATTAGAATCGTAAAACATTATAATTTTTTAATCGTTTTTTAACTTTTGCAGAACGCGCTCAAAAGTTGCAAACAACAATCTAAAAATCTAGCCGATATGGCAAAGGAATTGGAAGCTATTGAACGAATAACTAGTCCGGGTGATTTACCGTCCAGACTGGAAGCGGCCGAAAACGCCACAGTAGATGTCGAAAAGAAATTAGCTAAAACGGTTTGTACGAATGTAAATATGCAACTTTCGGTAACTGTTGTAAAGCGGTACTAATTTTTAAGTTTATTTTCAGAATGGACTGCTCCAAGAGTTGGCTGAAGAATGGGAGAGGTGTGAAAAGAAATTGAAAGATGTCGGACACTGGTTGGAGGGTACCACGAGAACTTTGGAAACGTCACAAACAGCCAAAAAGCCTCTCAGAGATAGATTGGCTCTCAGAGAAAAGTTGCTAAATGATATATCAACACAAAACACTAAAATTTCATACGCAGTCGAAAAACTGAATGTGAGTTAAATTGTATATCGGGCGCAAAACAAACTTTGTAATTACTAAAAACTTCCAGTTAGCGGATATCGAACACCACAACGTGTCCTTCGGTCGGTGGAAATAATGGTTACACATGATCAACAGGTACACTTTGGGCCCGACGGCGTGGCGGCT
This sequence comes from Celastrina argiolus, assembly GCA_905187575.2. NCBI lineage: Eukaryota > Metazoa > Arthropoda > Insecta > Lepidoptera > Lycaenidae > Celastrina > Celastrina argiolus. Next base: position 14,549,858 of record LR994579.1, read on the forward strand.
CAGTCGCGTTTCCCAGAAGGTGTACAGCGGGCAGCCAACGAGCTCGCTGCGGCGCTAGAGGCGACAGGCGGTCGCGCACAGGCGCAGGCGCAGCAGCTAGCGGCAGCGCTAGCGCAGGTGGACGCCTACTGCGCAGATATCGCGCGCCTGCGCACACGTCTTCTCGACGCCGAGCAGCAACTGCGCCAGGCCGCGCAGCCCAACTACAGCCCCCGGGATCCCGAGCGAGCGCAGCGGCAGCAACAGGTTAGCGCTTTTCTATGTCGTCACATTACACACTCACACTCGAGTGCACACAAGTAGGCTAGTAATTCTAGTTTTGTTTATCGATTTGAGAGGCAACCGATCGTCCTTCGTGGTACCGATCTCGCTTAGCACCGATAGTTTCGAATCTACACTTGTATACTTTTTCACCGACCACGCAATTCATTTTTTGTTTTTTTCTGTTATCTCCTCGTTCTCCCTACTAACTTTTCGACCGATATCCTCTGTTAGGAATGTCGTGAGAGAATAAAATCGCTTCAGAGTAAAATTCAGGCGCGGAACGAACGCATCAAACTGTTAGTGCAACGCGGAAGTCCGGATGCGGAACCGCTAGGCGACGCTTAGTCATCGTGCAACGCGTTACATCTAGCTTTAAGTTTTTTTAGATCGCTCTATTCCTATTATAAGTTTTAAATACATACATTAATTATTTCGAAATACACGTTATTCAGTACCGCAATAGCTGTCGTTTCCTTTCATGAGCCTTAGCTTCCATCACACACTCGACGAATTGAGCTAACGAACTCACTCTATAACATGAATGTCCATACTTGCGTATCAGGAGGTCACCTGCCGAATCGAAGAGCTGACTCGGTGTATCCACGAGCTCGACCCGTACTTCGTGATGCTGCCGCCGACTGAAGAAGACCCGGCGGCGACTCTGGCCATGCTCGTGTCTAGCGGCGAGCGCGCTCGGCAGCAGCGGCGCGGGCGCTCGCCCGAGCGACGCGCGCTGCTGCCGCCGCCGCCTCGCCTCGCACGCAGCCCTGCCTGGGCGCCAGGCGGTACCACCTACGCTGAGATAGTCAAAGGCTCTAACTCGCGCTCCAGCTCCGTCCATGAACGGCAGTCAAGTGTACAAAGACTACCTATGCACAGAATGCGATATGAGACGTCCGAGATAAAACAAACAGAGCCCGTTAATATCGGCCCAGAAGAAGTGTATAATACTGTAATTATAAGTGATGTGCAACAGTGTGCGCGTAACAAGGATATCATTGACACAAGTGAGCCTGTTGGTTACGGTGAATCTACATATGAAAGTGAATGTGACGTTCCTTTCGCGAGTGATACAAATGTTTATTACGATCAAAAACCAGTTATAGATGTAGACAAAAACAAGCAATCCAGCGTAAATAATCAAAAAAGTTACCACGAGGAATCTCTTGTATCTCAAGATACACAAACTATCTATAAGCAGATAGCGGACGCCTCTACTTTGAGTCCCTCTTCTATAAAAGAGAGATCTGTTAGCCCTGCGACTATATATCGTGGTCAAGATTTATCTTATGCAGAAATTTTAGCTTTAGGTCTACGTAAACAATCAAGTGTACAACATGTTACTATTTTACCAAAACCGCAAACAGCACAAGTTGAAATTGTGAAAAAGGTATTGATTGAGGAAGAAAAAACGTCTCAAAATGAGAGTAAATTACCTAAAGAAGTACCTTTAATCAAACAGGAAAATCCAAATAAACCAATTCAACGAAGTCGATCAAGAGATATGCTAAGACAACGTAGAGCACCAGAAAAGAAGAAAATGCTTGACATTCAATTAACTAAAAAGAAAAAAGGAACAAAAAAAGTTATAGAAGTTGAAAACTTCGATGACATTTCAGATCCCATGCAACTCGAGGATATTTCACCTAGTACTACAATAATCAATACAATACAAAAACCAAAAATCATCGAAAAACATCATTTAGAGAAATCGGAGAATGTTTCACGAATACTTAAAACAGAATATGTTTTAAGTGAAACAGACAATGATAAAACATTAGTAAAAGATACAATAGAAATAGACGATACAAAGAAGCCAAAAAAGAAAAGCAAATTAAGAAAACCCAAAGAATCCGAAGATGATATAGAAAAAGCACTTAAAGAAATTGAGCAATCAGATAAGCATAAGAAAAAGAAATTAAAACAAAAATCCAAGGAAAATAATGCTGAAATTGAAAAAGTTTCAGATAAATCAGAAACTACAAGTTCCTTACAAAGTACTCAAAAATCTGAATTCACTATCAAACAGAAGAAAAAGAAAAACAAAGAGGGTCCATTCCTAGACCCGAACTCCACTTCCTTTACGGAAAGTACATATTCTAGTGAAATTAGTTCAAATCCTAATCCTACGAAATCTGACTCTGAATCGACGAATCGGAACGATGCTTTAAATACAGATGTCAATATTGGCCCCGAAGATAAAACAGATTTAAAAGTTCTACCGTCTGTCTTAATTATAGACTCTTCACAAAATTATATTTGTACTGACCAATCCTTGCCGAATGATCCATCCACATCAGAAAATATTAAGTCTAAAAAGAAAAAGAAAGACAAAAAGCAAGATCGTGTAAAAGCCTCTAATTTGCAAAATAGTGAAAAAGAGATCAAATCATTCGCAAAACCAGTACATTCAGTGACGACTGCTAAAAATAATGCAAATAAAAACACACCTAATAAAGATTGCGTTGAAAGTAATACATTTTCAGCAAAAGAAAATCAAAAAACTCTCGAAGGTAATTCAAAGTATATTACCGATTCAGTAACAATGGTAGATCATTTAATAGAAAATATACCTAATGCAGAAGACGTTAAAATTAATACATTTTCAGAAAAATATATTCAAGAAAATCTTGAAGATAATTCAAAGCATAATACAGATTCGGTGATAATTGATATTAAAAATAATCAAAATGAAATAAAAAAAGACGATGACAATGGTGATGGTTGTAAGGCTGATGACCTAACAAAAGATAATATAAATATTAGTAACATTGATTGGGTTACATTAATGGAAGAAGAAGAGCGAATGTCATTAACAGATAACAAAGACTACATAATGTGTGAAAAAGGAATAGAACAAAGTACTAATGAGGTTATTAAAGTTATTAAAAATGTTGACGAGACTGAGCACGTCACCCACATAACAAAATCATGTCAACGAAATAAGGATTTCAATACTGTACAACCAACTTCTTCAAATGAACAAAATAATAATGATAAATATTTTATGAGTGAGAAAGAAGACTCCACTCAAATAAAAACAGAAGTTAGTGCTACTGAAAGCTCTTTGCAAACTGAAAAAACTCATACAGTTTATCTCATAACCCACGAGGAAAAGAAATTACCCCCTATAAGAACAGTAAAAGTTTTTCGAAGTAAAAGTAACTCTTTAGAAGAATATTCCGTCAGTGATATAGAATCTCAAAATTCCCAATTCATGACGGAAGTAGAAGAATTTAACCCACCAATACAGCCGGAAATCATACCTGTAGATAAAGAGAAAGCGTGTGAACAAGCTGAATGCGAAATGTTAACGAAAAAAGAAATGATAGTTGAAAATGTTTTATCAATTACTACTACTACTACAAGTAGTAGTAGTAGTAGTAGTAGTAGTAGTAGTACGAATATAAAAGACCTCGAAAAAAATGATATAGTTGAACAGGCTATATTTGGATCAGTACAAGCAAGAAAAAATAATGTATTGGAATCTAATATTCCGTACACAGAACTTGTAGACGAAAGTAATATTATCAAAGATTCTAAAGCAACCACTAACAAAAATAATAAACCTTTACTATCGTACTTTCAAGAAGAGAGTCCTAGGTTTTCGTACTCTGAGTTACATGATGCCGAAAAAAGGCTTTTCTCTGTCATATTACAAAAAAATAATTTATATATGATTAAATGTGATGATAACAGAAGTGTAGATGAAAGCATTCAATTGACTTCAGATACCGTAAAAATATCTATGAATAGTGATGACCAGTTGATTGAAGATGTTACTGATAGTGAATCGGAGTATGTAAAACAAGGAAAAGTTTTAATAAATAGGAAAGTCACTGAACCTATATTTATCGAACAACCATTTTACAATTATGCTGCTCTTGTCGATGCGGAAAGAGTTTTTGCTATTAATATAAAGTATCGAGATTCTGGTTCTGAAATACCATTAAAACCATATAAGGCAGAAAATACTTGCATTCAAACAGACGTGCAGTGCCAAGAATTGCACAAAGACAATTTGAGAGAAGATTTTGAGAAAAAGATGAACATTGAAAACCAATATACAGTTATTAAAAAGCAACCAGGAATCGAATTAGCAGAAATACCACAACAAAATTACCAGGACATTGCTGAAGCAGAACATTTACTTGGTTACATGGGTAGTAAACAGGAGTCAAGCATTATTGATGTCAATTTCATGAAGTCTAAAGAAAATACAAAACATGAAGATGTTCCAGGGCAAACGAAAACCGATGTTATAAAAGAGCCGTTAAAACGTAATTACCAGGATATAGCAGACGCAGAAAAATTACTTGGTTGTTTAGTATCAAGTAAACAAAAGTCAAGCACTTCTTCATTGGCTTCTGACCAATCTACAGGAAAAAGCGATATTGTAGAGGATAATAATACCAAAGTTATCCGCTATGATCAAATACCAAAGTTTGACTATCAGGATATGTGTGATGCTGAAGAGTTATTAATTGTTTGTAAAAATGAAAGTTACGAAAGTTCAATAGCAGATAATTCAAGGGATGCCGAAGTTTGTGCTAAAACTAGTAAATTACCTCAATTTGAAATACCAATACATAACTATCAAGATCTAGTTGATGCCGAAAAGTTGCAAGCGACACAAAAACCTAAGGAAAAGCTAGTGGTCCCTTCAAATGTTAGAAACAAAGAAGAGGTGAATATAGAAATATCAGAAACAGAAAATTATATTGCTGAAGTTAATACTTTACAAATCAATAATACTGTAGATATAAAGAAGGAAAGTATACATTCAAATTTAAGAAATGACAGTAATATGCAAGATAATTCTGAAGTCGTAGAAGTGACATCGGAAACTTTTGATCCAATTAATGATCATACTGATTCGCCATCCAGTTATGGCAAGATAAATAGTGGTAAACAGTGTTCAGAAATGGAACTATCGTTTGAAACTAATAAACAGATTACTGATGTTGAAAATGAATCAATTATTACAACCACCTCAGAGAAAGAAGATGACGGCTTTGTTTTTGTAGAAATAAGCGATTCACAAGATGAAATTATTAATAAACATAGTAAAGTAATAAAAAGTAGCTGTATGGCCCCTGTATATGACGCTACAAAGTTAATTGATAAGACCATTAAAGTTATTGAAGTTATAAATGAACCGATTTCAGAAGAGCAAAGTAATCAACCACAATATCATACAGATAGTACCGAAATGCAAATAACTACAAATGACTCAAATGTTGATGAGTCTGAAGTCTTCGTAAATAAAAGTATTTGTAATCAGGAAGCTGAAAATGAGTATGTAATAATTAACCAATCAGAGGAAATATCATCTACCAATAAAATTATTAAATTGACCATCGCTGAGTGTCCGTTAGAAGATAAAACAGATTTACACTGTAACCCAGTCGAATTCGCTGAATTAAAATCTGTATGTTCGGTTGATCTTGAGACCATTACAGATGTAAATGTACCGATTACTGAAGAACAAAATATTAAAACACAATGTGATTCAGATATCATTGAAATACAAAAGGCCTCAACTGCTATTGATTTTGCTGAAATACTAAAGGAAAGTGTTTTCAACCAAGAATCTGCAAATGATTATGAAGTAATCAATCAACCAGAATACATGTCATCGGCAAATAAGATAAACGAACTAAAAATTGTTGAGACTAAGTTAGAAGATAAAACTGATATACTTTCGAATACCACCGTTAGTGCTGAGTCGAAATCCGAATCTTTGATCGAACCTGAAACTTTTGTGACGTACGATAAAAATGAAATTAGTACTATTCGGTCAGAAAAATCACCTATTCACAGTCTGCATGATTTATTACCTGAAATAGATTCTATTCCTGAATTTAAACCGTCTTATAATAATAAAGCTTTGTTCTCTAATTTATCTGCTGACGCACCTGAATTCAAACCGTCATACTTATATCACACCACAGAAACTAAATTTTTACCGCAATCGAATAATGCTGATTCCGTGATAAACATAAGCGAAGATAACACCGTAGTATCTACTGTAATGGATAGTAAACAAAAATCTGATGAGATGATTTTGCAAAAAATACCTGCTGAAAATGAGGACACTGCACATGAAAATATTGTGTCTGTTTTTCCACCAACTTCCGATGATAAAACAGTACCAGTTGCGATTTCTAAATCGGATACTAAAAAAAGAAAAAAAAACGAGAAGCCCACTTCATCCCATAAGCCAGTGTTAGTGCCTGATACAAATCCATCTACATCACCAACGAATGTATGGGTGAAAGCTGCTGATGAGGGAAAATCATATGCTAAGATTGTTGCTGGAAGATTGTCTGAATTTCCCAAGGTTGAAACAAACACTGAAAATTGCCCAAAGGGAGAAACTGAAGATTCTCACCATGAGATACCTTCAACAATAGAAGAAATAAAAAAAGATGATGATAAGCGTACCGATACTACTGAAACCTGGGCCAAAATTGTTGCCAGCCATATACCATCTCCGGAAAGATTGCCAAAAGTTGACATTTATGTACAAGATACAGTACCTATTCAACACAAGTCCCCTATTATAGTAGTTGAAGAAACTGAAAATGACACATCCAAATCAGATCTAGTAGTGGATGCAGAAGGGTTCATAACTGTTGATAGAAACAGAAGGTCTAGATCTAGGTCTCGAAACAGAGATATTAATCCACCTTTAATATCAAAAACTCCAACACAGACAGAAGTGCGAGAACGATCCATAAATAGATTCGATGCGCTTGTAGATAGTATAATTTTAGATGATACCAGAAAGATATCAAATACTGTACAAAGCAAAGAAGAAAAAATACCTAAAAAAGAACGAAAAAGTCGTCAAAAAGGTGAAGAGTCTATAGATAAGGACGTGTCTTCTATTAAAAAAAGAGATAAATCGTCTGAAAGATCTTTATCCAAACATTCATCAAAGAAAATAAACGCTTCTGCTGAATCAAATCGAACATTGATTTCTGTGTCACTTGAAACAGTTGATAAAATCAATGCGTTACATACAGACCGTCAAGACGAACCACAATCAAAGAAAAAGAAAAACAAGAAAAAGAGAAAAGATAAAATCGTCGATGATAGCTCAATCGATGCGACCATTGAAAAGGAGGTCGCTGTAGCACAAAATCCGGATATAGAATTAAACGTTTTAGAGGAACAAAAACAAAATTTAATAAGCCCTATAAGTACACCAGAGTCGATTCAAACTCCTGTTAAGGAAAGAGTATATTCAGAAGCACAATTCTGGAAGACTAATCCTGATATCTTCCTGGAATTGAGTAGTGCTTCGGAAGCTATTTCAGTTGAAATACCCGAATGCTGTGTTAAAAGAAATGAAAATAAGCTTATTTCAGTAAAGGATGATTCAAATATTGATAACATAATTACGAACATCACACATGTTAAGAAATCAGAAAGTAATGTAATACAAGATAACAGTTTGTCAGATACTAAAATGTCAGAAGAGCAATCTCTAGAAAATAAAATGGCAGATTTGCAAAGAGAGATTGAAGAAATGCTCTTACCAGAAAATGATAACTCGACAGCGAGTGAAGATTTTCCTGATGAATTAATGGAGTTGGACAATTCTCTAAATGAACATCAAGATGAACTATTAGACAACATGTCACCTTCACTTGCCTCTCCTGAACCAGAAGATAATTTGGGATCACAAGAAGAAATATCACGAGTTGATGTTATTTTACCTAGTAAAAAATATGATTCCCCTGAACAAAATTTGTCACCAGTTTCAACCAGAGAAGTTAATGCAGTACCCAATAACGAAATATTAAGTTCAAGCAATAATTTTAATGAATCCTTTACTTATAACGAACTTGTAAATGATAATCGGTCAAATATGCGACTGGATTCATTCTGCTTTAAAAACTTTGCTGTAGATGATGCAGAAGATCTATACGCTAAACAAAAATCAGTAGCTCACTATTTAGTTACTGACATCGCTAAAATTTCTGTTGTGGGACAAACAAACGAGCAAACAAAGGAAAAATATTTGATAGAAGAAACATCGCATGAAAATAAGGATGACAATATAAACAGGAATATTTTTAATGATAAAACATTCTGGTGCGATAAACATTTGTATCACGATGCAGAATGTATTTTTATTAATTCTTTGACAAAAAAAACTAAAGTCAATTCATCTAAAAGTGTCGATGAGAAATCAAAAGATCAGAGTGATAGAGACCGCGACCCTAATGGATCTGGATATTCCTCCGAGTCAGAAAAAGACACCTCTAGCTCCTTAGAACCGTCATTTGATTCAAACTATATTTCTATGGATCTGCCAGGTGGAATCTGTAGTTGGCAAGATCAAAGTTCTTATCTAAGCTTAGAAACGCCTTCCGAATCAACGGAAGCTGTTATAGAATCGTCGCGATTACGTATCGATATTTCAGAGGATACACTAACAAACCTTCCCATAAATCCGGTTACCTTATCCATACCCATACAGGAGCCGTCCGCCGAGGAAGATGGATTACAAAAAGCCAAGGTGACTGAGCTACAGTCGTATAGTACAAACTTATATTTAATTTATGTTTGGCATGATAATGTTACCAAAATTACGATTTCACTTATTACATTAACTTACACAGTCAACTGTCTGCCTATTCTGCCGATCGTCTTGTAGCCAGTACATGGTGTTTAATGTATTTTAATTTGCTATATTTTTTACGCATTTGATGTTGTCTGTTTTTAGATAGTAAAGTGTGCTTTATCTAACATTTCTAGTCATGTCTAGTCAAATTCATAAATTGATGCTATTTAGAGTGTTATTTTAATAAAATAAAAATGCAGTAAAATGGTTAAGCGTATTGTTTTATTTAAAAATAGTTACCCTTTAAAATGTGTCATGTACTAGATCTATAAGACGAACGACAGAAACTACGCTTTTGATGGATTTTAGATGCTTCACTTTGGGCTTAAAATTTAAGTTAAATATGGATTAAATATAAAATATACTTGAACTGAGCCGAAGTCGGTAATGTAGATTGACTTGATTTGAATGCTTGCCAATTTATATTTGGAATGCGTACAGATGAAAAGTACCTATATCAAGATTAATTTAGCAACAGAAGGCATACGATGCGCATACGTATTATTTACTCATTATAAGCAGTTATAAAAGGTATAATTTGTAGTGATTTTACCCCGAATGTCTTTTCCAACTTTACATTTTTTTGAATTCCGTATCTTTTAATGATTTTCAAAGCTTTTAATCACACTGCACATAAGCTATCAATAGCTAATATTTTGTATATTTAACTATTTTTGTATATTTGACATCAAAACGATACGGAATACTTTAAGCCATATTTTAAGCCTGAAATTTTATTTTTTGTTTATTTAAATAGCATGTCATGCCAAGTATCCAGTTGTTTTTGATAACATACTTAATTATTGTGCGTTGTTGTTGTTTTTATTGTTGTTATTTTATTGAAATTTTATAATAGCTTCCTGCAACTGTTTGATTTTAATTATTATAGTATTATTTATCAGCTATTATTGATTTTCACTAATTGAATGCTCGAAAATGATTATGCTGTGTTAGATATTTATTGTCTATAATCAAAAAACAGGTTTTTTTATTTTATGCAATAAATATTTAACCAAAATAATTATATTCTCGTGACTAATAATCAGGTGTGTCTTCAGGATAACATATCTAATGAGCTCGAAACTCTGTTGGATGAAGTAAAGATAGTTCAAGCTAATCTGACGGATCTGCCGAACGAAAGTTTGCAAGCCATGGAGCAAGGACTTGCGGTGAGTCTCACTGTAAATATTTCATTTTAGATATTGAAACTTTTTCCGTAACATTACAAACATCCCCAGTTAGAAAATATTTAGTATCAATAGATGGCCTACATACTTTATCGAAATATTTCGGCCCACTGAATACATGCTAACCTCGCATTTTATAAATAGCATAATACGTTTTTAATGCCATGTTCTTAATCCGACGACATTCATAATAAAACAGGAACATGTAGAACTAAATTAAATAACATTAAAACTCATTGAGATCTTAAGTCATTCTTAGTTACGCAAGCCTCAATGTAAACAAAACTAGAATCCGCTCCCAGCGTGATGGTCGCCTACACGAATACATCATCGACAGAACTGCTTTACTGTGTCTTGATCCAAAAATATAGTATGTAGTTTCGCTGTATAAATTCCTATTTGCTAATTGTTTGTTTAAATAAATATATCAATGAATAATTACAACGTGACTTTGTCATCTTAAAGTGCATTTTACTCATCTATGATGTCATCGCCTTCAAGTAATCTTTAAATATATTACCGAGGCCTGGCATCATTTAGTAGGGTTTCTGAAGGTGCACGCTACTACAGAATCTTCGATACGTTACGTACGATTTAAACGAAAACGAACGAAAGATATCGGGGACTTTTAATTGATAAGTGAAAGTGTTGATATAATATATTTTTCGTTACTACTTCCTAGTTCATGTAAGTTATCTTAAAATATGGAGTGACCAAACTTTAATATTAGGACTTAGCCCTATTAAAATATTAAAAATAAAAATGATACTATCTAAACATTAATCCAGAATATAATAAATCTCGAAACCAAAAATACAGATTTGAATAAATTTTAACAACTTATAAATGCGCTAGTACCTAGTAGATAATTAAAATCGAATAAATTAAGATAACATTTAGGTATCAAAAATATAATATTCAAGTTATATGTTTTAATAACAGTAAATATGAATGAAATAATTTCTTCTGTATGTTATAAGTTCATTAATTTCTAGTAGGTACTAGTAGATTACAAAATTGAAATTTGAATGAAGAAATAAAAATTACTTTTAACAATTTTTTGACATGAAAATAGATCTAAATACGATACGCAATATTAATACATATATTTTGTAATTTGTATTTTACCTAAACATTATAGATACGTATGTTTAGTGAAACAATTTTATTAACTAATATCACATTAAATATATTTTACTAGTGGATAATTAGGCGTACTAACTACCACCTATACTTATTTCACGATTTCGGTTCGTTGCCAGTTCCCGGCTTAAATATATAAAGGAACGCACAGAAAGAAAATCAAAAACAGTGGAGTATGTTTATACTGCAATATCTATTGACTGATGGCCACATAAATGCAAGAAATAAATAAATAATGAATTAATTATGACTTAAATGCGAACACGATTAACCTCACACCTATTATTATGTAACGAAAAAATATACTATCTGCTTAATCTCCTTAATTATTTTGTAGGTTCTACAAAAAGTAACAAACTATGTAATTTTTACACCTATGAGAATTGCATATCCAAACACTTGAAAAACAATTTAATAAGCTTAACATTAATATACAAATTTGTATAATTCCAGGAGGGTATATCTATTCTAGTCAAATGCGAAGAAGCAGCAGTACTCTTAGAGCAAAAAATTATGGAATATCGTCAAGAAACTGAAGTTCAAGCATTGCTCAAAGAATTGGTTGTTATTAAAACAAGAATTACAAAATTATTGTTACAAGCTAGGCAAGGAATTGCAGTTATTCAGGTAAAAACAGTAAGATCTAATAACAAAAAAATAAACTACGATTAAAAAAACCGACTTGCACAATGTTCTTTTTTAACTCAGTGTCAGCAAAGGTGAGTTTTTGTAACTACATTATAAAATAAAATAATATGTTATACTTTTTAGTTGTTGAAGTCGGTTTTTTTAAAACGCAGTTTCTTTTTTATCTTTTTACTTTTTAACTTTCAAAATTACGAGGAGGTTCTCAATTCGGCCTGGTTTTTTATGTATATCGGTACACCAATAACTCTGAAGTTATTTATCCCATTTGCGTGATTCTTTTTTATTCGAGGCTGAATTGCTGCCATTTGGTCCCATAAAAGCACTGTAGTTTTTATTTTATTAACATATTTCACCAATTTTACCAATTTTCTGAGGTGTACCAGGTATGGACCAACATTGTTCTTTTAGCTGACACTGACTCCAAAAAGAACTTTATTTGTAACTAGGTACATTATAAAAATATTAGTTTATGCCTTTTAGTTGTTGAAATAATCGGTGTACCTACATAAAAAATCAAGCCGAATTGAGCTTTTGAGAAATCTGCTCCTTTTTATGACAGTCCGTTAAAATAATTAGTAATACATAACCATAAGAAATCACACAACAAAAATTAAGTTGTACGGGCTGAATTTAAGAAAATGGACATGTTAGTGAATTTTGAAACTAGAAGCTTGTAAAATTTCTCTAATGCTATCAGTATTAGCATTAGAGAAATCGGTTTCTGAAAGCCTAATCAAATTTATGATCAAGTAACATGGCATTCAAGTTGACAAGGGTGTAGAAAGGACAGTTACTATAACTTTGGGATATGATTATACGTATTTAAAAAATTGGTTATAGATAAACAAATATAAAAAAAACTAGATTGAAAAAAGGTAGTACTTGCACGCGCTAATTAAAATATCAAATCGTATGTCAATTATTAATAGGTGACTTTTAGTGAATTAATATTATCTATAGTAAATACCACAAGTATAACCAGGTAGTGCGATCTTTCATAAATCAATTATTAGAAAAGAGATCATTAGCAAGATAAATATCATAAACAAAAACTTAATTTTCAAACCTTGAACTTAGCCGACAGAATTCTCTTCTCCGTCCCCTCTACTCATTTAAATTTTTTTCAATGCCTATTTATTTTTTATAAAATGTCTGTATATGGGTTATGAGAATGCGTCGGTGATCCTGGTGGTGAAATTACCGGACATCGCGAGTTCTACTCCTAAATTCATAGGTCTTGGATGTGTAATATATAATATATTCTGAACATTGCTTATCCTGCTTTTAATTACAGACAGCAAAATCGGACATGGAAAAACAAAAAGAACAAATTAAAGAAGAGAAACAAAAAGTTGCTAAATTAGATAACTGGCTCGAAACTATTAATAATGATCTGAAAGAAACTGCTAACCAATCAGACGTGTTTACAGAAGAAGATATTGTAAAGTATATTAAAATATATGAACGATACATAATAGAATACAATGAATATGAAATTATATTAAAATCTATTACTGTGATAAATTGTGATGATTCTAGTCAGTTAGAAAAGAAGTTAAACATAACGACTGGTATGTTAGAAGAAACAAGGCGTCTAGTCACTTCAGAAATAGAAAGGCTAAAACAACTATTGATACAGATTAAATCGGGAACTGAAACGATGGATGAAGAGCTTTCGCAAACTGATCGTACTATTGATTCTACATCAATGCCAGAGGAAATTGTTTCACCAAGAGAGATTGAAAAAGTTTCTGAAGTTAAGCCTGACAAAAAAATAACAACAAAAGAAAATGAAGAAAAGGAAACTGAAACGTCTCACAAAATACTAGAAATAAAAACTAGTAAAAATTTACAAACGGCTAATATTGAGACACAGACAGGAAGAAGTCTCGCCACTGACCCTATTTCTACTAAAGACCAATCTATTATGTGCCAGCCTATTGTAATTGATACTCAGAATGTTGCAACATCTTGTATTCCACTTCAAGACGTAGAAATACAAACTAGTGAAAATTCGCAAATAAAGGATAGTCATTTAATGCAGCAATTACAAATCCGTCAAACTAATAGAGAAGATGAACAAACAATTGAAATTTGTAGCAAACCGATACCATCCAGTAGTCAAATTTGTGATGAAAATACAGTCGTTGTTAATGCAGACTATAAGGATGGTGATAACTTCAAAACCTCTCAACTTAATATTGCACACACCGTACCTCAATCTTTTGAAACGATCATGGTAGAACCAGATGAAACTACAACGGAAGTAGTGGTAGACGCTGATGGTACGAAAAGAATTATTGTTAAAAAAATAAAGAGGTCCATGGTAACTCGGCAACATTTAATTAATTCTCAAAATGAACAGATTTTCTTAGATACTCAAAACCCTAATCAACAGTTTTCGCAAATAACTTTAGCGAGTGATAAGGGCATGGTATCAGATGTTGATACTAATTCCAAACAGATTCAATATGAATCGTATGGAAGTCATATAATTTCTGGTATACCTGACAGCGAGGTAATTATTCAAGAAGTAACATCTAAACCCGATACAATAATTTCTTTAGAAAAAGATCTGAAACCTGATGAAATATTTAGAATAGCAGAAGGCCAAATGCAACCCATTATTCAAACTTCCTCATCAAGTGTTACAGCGGTAGTGCAACAAGTCACTAAAAGAATTGTTAAAACTAGAAGAAGAATTATACGACGAGTTGTAATCATTGACGGAAAAGAGCAAGTAACAGAAGAAATCGTTGAAGAACCTGATGATATTGAAATAACAGAAGAGCAAATTCCCCGTGTATCTATTACTGTAAAAGACGATAAAACAAAAGGAGATACAGAATCAAATGACAATGATAATAATCGTCCTAAAATACCATCTGAGGATTTACCAAAAGAAGGAACATTACAAAAAGACATGGAAAATAAATATAGCACTAAATCCCAGCGCCAAGAAAATGTAATGGATAATAGTCAAATAACGGAACAAAATTGGAAAAAATCTACAGTTACTGAAAGCTTTTCTGATGCAGATATCATAAATTTGCCAAAGGAAGAAACGACACATATTACTAGTAATATAGGCACTACAGATATTTCGTCTAACCTGTTGCCTTCACAGTCAGAACAATCGATTGTAAATTTGACTAGCTTTGATTCTGGACCAAATATTCAAACAAAGGTTTTCACATCAACAAAACAAATTATAAGACATGTAAAAATTATAAATGGCAAAGAACATGTAACAGAAGAAATTATAGATGAGCCCAGTACTACAGAAATTACAGAACTGCCAGTGTTGACCATGGAAGATAAATCTGAAATTGATAAATTAGAATCACAACTGTCTTCCAAATCACAGGAATCTACTGAAAATAAAACCTTGAGTTCTAATATACCTGAATCCTTAAGTACAACTAATCAAACTGTTCTGACTGAAAAAATGTGCTTGAACACATTAGATGAGACGGATACTAACTTCGATAACATGCCAACAGTTCGAAATATTGTAGATAATTTCCTAGCGTCGGAAAGAGTAGTAGATAACAAAAGTGATAAGGAGTCTCCGAGAGAAATTTCGGGTTATGATTTGACGTCAAACCTTGATAGAGAACAAATAGAATTTATGGGTGCTAATACAACAAATGTTCAACAAGTGACAAGAACGACATCAAGAACCAGAAAGCGAATAATAAAGCATATTAACATAGTGGACGGTAAAGAATATATTACTGAAGAAGTTATTGAAGAACCTGAAGAAATTGAGGTGATCAAAGAAGATCCAGTAATAACTCAAGCAACCACCAGCCAATTTTCTACTGATACTCACGAAGGCAAACGCATAAAAGTAATACGTCAAATAAGAGTAGTGGATGGCAAGGAACAAATTACTGAGAAAATTATAGATGAAACGGGCGATGAACCTTTGATACTTACGCCGAGTGGTGATGATCCCCAAAATTACAAAATTGAAGAAATAGGGAATACAGATAAACCAATATACGGAGAAGAAACTGACAGTCCAAAAATTGAAATTGCAGGTGAATATATCGTCCAAGATTCAGAAACTTTACCAGTCATATTTAGTAAGTTAGAAAATTCAAATTTACAAGCAATTGACACTAATATTCTTACTAGTCAAAAAGTTACGAGAAAAATTACAACAACAAGGAAGCGTATTATTAAACATATAACAATTATTGATGGCAAAGAACATGTTACCGAAGAAGTCATTGAAGAACCAGAAAATGTAGAAATTGTTGAAGTACCTTCTGAAACACAAAATATAAATGTAAAACGTGTAAAAGTTGTACGCCAAGTTGAAGTAATTAATGGTAAAGAACAAGTAACAGAAAAAGTAATAGAAGAATCTGATGACGAAGAAATTCCGTATCAAGTATCTACTCAATCAATAGAACACGACGAGAAAGATATCTCAAATATAGAATCTGATACTTATGAAAATATTGCACAAGAACACAAGCAAGTCACAGATATTATTGAAACGAATGATGACAATGAAGCTACTATAAAAGGGTTAATAGGAAAGGTAGGTGTTGATCATTTTAAAGAAACAACAGTTATATCTAATGCAAATGCGTCTGATTGTATCTCCAAAACAACGACTAATGTAAAGGAAGATGACAAAAATCTCGCTTATCATGTTGCAAAGATATCAAATCCAAATACGATGTCATCGGAAACATTGACTGAAAAAGAAAAAAGCTCTAAAAAAGTAAAGAAAACTGTCGAAAAATCCAAGGAAATTGGTGACTCAGAAAAAGTTAAAAATATGTCTGAAAGTAAAATTGTTGATATCGAAGAAACAAGTTCATTCCAAGAAAAAGAAAAATCTGATTCTAAAAAAGAAAGTGATGACATTGTAGGTAAACCTAAACATGACATAATAACGCAGAGTCTAATAAATATAGCTAAATCTGATAAAGTACATACTGACGAATTGCATAAACCTGTTTTATCCACTGAACCTAAAACAGATTCCGGATCAAGCATAACAGAAGACCTTAATAGTAAAGTAAATATATCAGAAGTCAAGGACAGTAAAAAAGAGATTATTTTAAGTTTCATTGATAATGAAAAAGCTCATTCTGAAAATTTAATATCGAAACTAACTTCGGACGCCAATATGCCCGACATAAAATATAAACCAGCAGAAACTAATCAGGGTAACCAAAAGAAATTAGATAATGTTTTAAATAAAGTTGAAAACCTTGAAGAGACAGAAAGAACTTTAATAAGTATACGTACTGACGATGAAAAACTAAATGATATGAATACACCCGTTGAAGTAACTGACAACATTTCAATATTAAAAAGCTCACAAAGTGAAAACAATGAAATTATTGATCAAGCACTTAAAGAAATTACTGAAGTAGCAAAAGAAAATGTGGACTTTTCTAAACATGAGATATGTGATACAAAGCATATTTCTTGTGGCACAACACAAAGCACAGTTTCTGTAGATCATAAAAGTACTGAGATAACAATTGTACCTAAAACAATTGAGCCCAACAATCGACAAATAAGCAACTTAAAGACAAAAATTCCTTTAGAAGTGAGTGAAACTTCACATGCCACAGGTACATCTGATTTAACATTGAAGACTGGAGTTAAGGAAACAATAATAACTGATAAAGATAGAAGTATTCCCTCGAATTTAAAACAAGATACTCAAAATCTTATAGACGTCGAAAATCAAAACACGAATCTTCGGAATACGTCACAGAAATTTAATGATAGTGTTATAGATTCCCAACTAAAATGTCAAACTGTTGATATTTCTATGTCTCTAGCAAAAACAAGTGAAAATGTAGAGCCAAAAGTGCAATTAAATTTAAAAATTCAAGATGTTGGAGATCAGAAACAAGCTATAGTAAAGAAAGACATTAGTGTCAATCTTCCCGTTTTAATTAAAATGTCTGAAACAAAATCTGAAAGTGAACATTTGATTAAAGGCCTTAAGCAAGAGAATACCTCTGATGATTCTAGTCATAAGAAAACTAGGAAGCGGAAGAAAAACAAAAAACACTTAGATGAAAGCCAAAGCAGCAACTCTGAAATAGAACCAGTTATGCAATCTACAGCTGATATAACATTGATAGAATCAGATAGTTCATCTTTAAGTCACTATGTGGAATTACCGACTCCAACGCCTGAGGATTCGTCAAAGCCAAAAGGCGATATTACTGTTGAACCTAGCATAAAAGATTTAAAACAAGAAGATTCACTATCATTAGAATCTAAATCTTGTGATACTGAAAAAGGGTATGAACCAGACGACACTTCTATAGACGTCGAGGCTCAACCCGTTGATAAGAAGGGTAAACATAAAAAACGGAAGCCGCGTGGTGAAAGCGAAGATACTGCATATCCTAAAACAACGACATCGGAGAGTGAAACAAGTAAATCCCCAGTTGAGGCTAAAGAGCCATTAAGTAAAGACAAGAAATCGAAAAAAAGTAAGAAAAAAAATTCTTCTGAAGACCATACCAATCAACACGAAGGCATTGAAAACGTTACTTCGCCCAAAGATGAGTCTTGTCATACTTTAAGTGATACATCTGACGTAAACACAGTTAAAATCGTAGAAGAGTGTGTAAACAGTAGCCCTGAGATATTAATAAAAGATAATATTACTTCTACTTTAGCATATCCTGTTCCAGTTTTAGAAGAAGTTCGAACTCAAGAACTTTCTTCTCAAACTTCTCCGGACTTAGTTGAATTAAAAAAAGAAGAAAACTATATGAAAATCTGTGCTGAGCTAGTTGATTCGGAATTGCAAACATCACCAACGCCTATCAAAGACACAGTAAGCCAAACAACGCCAATTGATGACATAGAAAATTATACACAAACATCTGATGATTTAACTATAAAGCAAACTGTAGAACTATTGAATTCTGAGGCTCAAACAAGTAGAATTCAAACACCGGATCCAATTATTACATCTGAGGTAACGACTCAAATTGAATCTAAAGATATTATTCCACATGATGATAAAATTTCACAAACTGACACATCCACAGTAATAGATATCCAATCAGAAGTAAGGGAAACTCAAACATCGCCGACTTCAAAAGTAACTTATGATGAGAAATTTACTGAAACAGTTATACCAACGGTAGAAAGTGGCACAGAAACTGAAAAACATGAAAATATTGATCAGGAAACAACGACATCGCCATGTGAAATTGAAATAGTGGAAAGTAGTGTACAGACAAATGATATTCCTCTTGTAAGTACTCATACTCAGTCAGAAACAGTTGAAGAAAATATAGCTCCATCTCCAGTAACACCGTCACAGATAGAAAAAATTATCGCTACCGAACGATCCCAACAAACATCACCGATGGAGACGTCTTTAGATGATATAAAAATAATATCCGCAAAAATGATCGATAGTGAACAACAAACAACGCCTAGAGACGATGAATCGAAACTACATGAAAACACAATTGAGAATAGTTATACTCTTGTTAGTAATACACAGCAGACATCGCCACGATTACATCCACAAACCGAACACACTTCGGAATTCATAAGAACGGTACAAACTATTGACCAAAATCAGCAAACATCACCTCGAGAGTTATATGAAGATACGACGTCGACTTCTACGGAAGAACCGTATGAAGTACAACTACGTGCCCAAATATCTATTCCCCAAACATCACTTGACTTTATTAAAAATGAACGTGAACCGGAGGAAATACCTGATTCTATTGTGGGCGAAACGCACAAGCAAAAACGAAGAAAGCAAAAGAAAAAAGCTGAATCGCCGCTTAAGTCGCCTGGCAGTCTTTCTGATCCTATTAATACAGAGCTTTCACTTTCGGCTTCACCAACTAGTGACGATCTATCAAGTAAAGACATTTCTTCTATAGATGAAGGTATCTCCCAACATGCTAGTCCAACTTCGCATAATCATGATGATAAAAATATCGCATTAGCGAAACTTTCCTATTCGGACGTAGTCCAAAGATCTAAGTCCAAATCACCTTCCCCTAGTAAAACAATTTTAACACCAAAATCTGGAAAAGCCAAACTTCTAGACGCTTTGGAAAAAAGGACAAAATCAACTGTAGAACCATCTAATACATACGAAGACTCAATGAAAGTTGCCCTTTTTGAACCCTCAATAGAGAAATCATATGATCTTATCATAAACAAAGAACTAGACGTGGTGAAAGATGCACTCAAATCTAATGATTCTAGTCAAGTGGAATCGAGTGTCATTGTTATCATCGAAACTATATCGATTTGGCTAGAAGAAATTCAATGTAAAATTCAAACAAACACTCTATCTGGTATTAGAACACTACAGGAATCTGAAAGAATTAGAAGTCTAGAAACCTATATTGAAAACCTTAAAGAAATAATCACTGTAACAGAAATAAGAACGGAAATAAGAGAAGAGATTATAACTTTAATAGAGACATTAATTCGCCAGGTTCACGCTGTAAATAACTTAAGTAATCAGAGTAATAAAAAAGTCGAAGAACTAGAAAATAACTGGAGCAAATTTTTATCTGATTTAGATAAATTGCATAACTCCATTTATAACGTAAAATGTTCTTTAGATAATTTAGTAATAACAGAAACAACAACACAGCAAAAATTAGAATACTTGGATAAAATTGAGTCCGAAAATGTAGAGAACATGGCTATGGTTAAAAAAATGTTTTGCATTTATAAAAATATTCTAGAAAGTAATCCTAAAAAAGATTGCCCGACTCGTTTATATTCCTGTGACGATTGTAGCCGTCATATTGAAAACTCTATTAACACTGAAAGAGATCGTCTTTTACAACTTGCGTCGTTGGCAGAAGAGTACGAACAAACTTTACAAGACTTTGCACAAATAACAGATGTAGCTGAAGCACTATTAGATGGTAAAATTATAATATCAAATCTGGATCACCTTCACGAAGAAATTCAGAAACACAGAAAATTCTTCGTAAATCTCAGCCATTGTAGAGCTATATTGGAGTCATTAGAAGACAATTTAGACAATGAGACACGAGCTAAATATTCATCTCTACATCATTCACTTCACGATAGGGCAACGGCAATAATCGACAGAGCAGCATGCCGAGCACAGCAAATGACTTTAGCTGCATCGAGGTGGAGATTATTGGATCAAGGTATGAAAGAAGAACAACAATGGTTGAGAGTAGCTCAACAAAGAATCCCTGATGTATCCAATGTCACTTCTATGGACTATGAACAATATATAAACTTGTATCAATCTATAAGTCTTGACGTGTCTCAACATTATGCGAAGATGTTACGTCTTATTTCAATTACAGAGGGTCTTCAGGGCCTCATTACATGTTCTGGGATAGAGACAGATTGTTCCTTAGCACTAGATACCTTACTTAAACTTCAAGAAGAGGTCGATTCTAGCTTAACACGTTTGATGGCGTTCAAAGAAAATTGGTCTACTTACGATCATCTTGTCGATAGAATTGAAGGTTGGATAAAATTAAGCAACCGGGAATTAGAAACTATAACCCCCGAAAATATTACTACAACAGCTAACCTACGTCGATTTTGGGAATTAAAGGCACAACATGAGGTACATAGTAATTTAAAAACTGAGTCTGGCGTGCAATTTGAAAAAGCGTTAGAAATATTACCAATATCTGATGAGATGGTGCAACGACAGTTCTTCTCTAATATTGAAGACAAATGGAGCGCTCTATCAAAAGGAATAGACAATTTACACGCAGCTGCTATTCAAAATATTTCTGATAGAGATGTATCTATAGGTGAAAAGCTATATATACTCGAGGACGAAATAAGAGAGCTTCGTGCTGTTTTAGATAGCCTCAAAGGAGTTATAAAGAGCGATGATGAACTTAATTTATACATCGAGAGACTTCAAGTGATGAGCGGTCGTATTGATAGAATTCAGAACGAGCTAGGTAGATTAAGTTTATTACCGACTGCAGAGTCCGAACGATTGGGTGCTCTCTTGACGCAATCGGGAATATTAAGCGACCAATTTGCTGAAGAACTTGAAAGGAGTTTACTGCTTAAGGAGAAAATTTTACAAGTTCAAGCCGGTATAGCTAGATGCCAGAAGAGCCAACGACGGGCAAAATTGACATTAGAGGAGTGTGAAGCCGGGGAACGTCTAGGAAGTGACGTAGTAGAGAGGGCCTCACAAACTTGCGATAAACTCGTAGAAGACTTATCGCTACAGTGGAAGGACATTCTCGCTTTGAGACAAGCACTACACACGCTTCCAACGAGCCTTCGAGTTAGCGTATCGCCTTTGAGCGTCGAAAGAGACATCTCTGCTTTACAGGTATTTTTTTTTCTTTTTAGCATCTTAATAAACTTTTCTTCTTTATAGAAACTGTTCCATGTTTATATATAATATTTACCTTTCAGGAAACTCACTCGGAGCTAGAAAGTGCATGCACTGATCTGAGCGTGCGCCTGCGCGCTAGACTGCAGCTATGGAAGAGGTTCGAGAAGCAGTTGGAACTGGTCCAGGGCGCAGTTAGAGAAGCCGACTACATGGTCGAGCTTCTAACTGTGCAGGGCCAGGTCGACTACGACCGGCTCCTGAAGGCTACCGAAAAGCTAGAGGTAACTTTTTATGTGTGCAGTTATTTTTAAAATTAACTAGCTGAACCGGCAAATCTTAATGAATATTTTGTACATATATAACAAATAAATTAAACATATTTTTATTTAAATCATAATGGCCGTGTTCGGTGGCTTATTTTTTTACGCATGCGCTTGTAAAGCACCAATTAACCCTAGATTTTAACTAACCTTTATTTTCTGTTACCCGTAAATTTATTTAAATTAAAATTTACAGGTAATAGAAAAATAAGTTTTTTGATTGGTGCTTTACAAGCGCATACGTCAAATAACAAGCCACCGAGCACGGCCAATATAGTAATATTTTTCTTTAACTAAAGCGAACATTTTTTTAGACACTAAGCGAATCTCTGTCCCGTCGCAACGGGGAGTTGGTCGGTTCGCTCCGGTCCGCGGCTGAGCCGTTACAGGCGAGCTGCGAGGCCTCGGTCGCGGCGCAGCTGCAGCGCGAGCTGGACGACGCGGCGGCCACGTACGAGCACACTTGCGCTAACCTCACTACGATGTGCGACAAGTTAGTATAAACATATTTTTATTCACCCCATTAATATTATTTGACGACCTCCGTAGCGCAGTGGTTCAGCGCGTTGGTGCTCTCGCGCAACCTCTCGAGGTTGCGGGTTCGTTGACGTGGTGTGAAGCATAACGTGTAACAGAAGTGAATATAAAAAATTTACTGGTATATTTCCCGAGTAATGTTTTATCCGAAGAGGAGGTAGTTGTTGTGTTACATATCAACGATGAGCGATAAATTTTCAACGATCTCAGTTGCACCGTTTAATCTGTAATGACAAAACTCTTTGTGTGTAGCGGACTTTATATGGCATGAATGCCATTAGTTCACCAAAGTATACCCGAAACATTTATTCAACCAGATACCAGAAGGCAGTAGAGCTGTGGAAGAGGTACCGCGACGCAGCGGCCATCGTGCGGGCCTTCGCTGAGCAGCAGGAGGGCAGCCTTCACGCGCTGCGACCTGACAACGCACCCGCCACCGCTGAGGTACGTGTATCGTAGAACTGAGCTATTCCCATGGGAGTATCGTTGAAGGCAGATGCCCCACGAAAATCTCACGGAAAATGTATGAACTCGCCTAATCTATATCTATATCCTCTCTTATATATAAAAATGAATTGCTGTTCGTTAGTTTTGCTAAACCTCAAGAATGGCTGAACCGATTCGGATATTTTTAGTCTAGAAGTATTCGTGGAAGTCCCGGGAAGGTTTAAACAGTTTGTTTGCTCAACGAAATGGGCACGGGTCAGCTAGTAATATATAAAAATGAATCGCTGTTTGTTAGTCTAGCTAAAACTCGAGAACGGCTGAACCGATTCGGCTTTTTTTAGTCTTGAAATATTCGTGGAAGTCCATGGAAAGTTTAAACGGTTTGTATGCTCAACGAAGTGCCGGGTCAGCTAGTCACTAATAATAAAATGAATGCAATATAATCACACACAATCTGCAGAGATTGCTCAGCACAATGCATGTGATTAAATATAGATATGGAGATTCGTCTTTTTGTAATTAACTATTTTTATTTACGTTTGTGTTTGTATGATAAAATAAGCGCGGACGATCTGACCTAAAATATGTAAGAAGTAGGTAAGGAACTATAATGAGATCCCGTTGGTCCTAGCATTACTAGTGCTTAGTTTTAATATTTTTAGCAACATAATATTTTGAAAATAATTCAAAATTCGATGAGACAAAACGGTGACAGTAAAAAGCGTCTACCACATACATAACATTATGAACAAGAATACTTACAGGATATAATATATTATAACGATATAAACATACATTTACAGAGGTAACCGCAAATTGTGCTATGTTTCAACCGCAAATGGACAATGCAATATAGAACCTTTGCGCTTAATATTGATTTCATATACCTAGTTATCAATGATCACTATCAGATTCATAGAAAGAGAAATTTATTGGCTCATTGGCAGGAAGTTAGTATAGACTATAGAGTATCCTAAACCTCAACCTAATATACTACGTACATTGTACACCTTCAATCAATTTAAGGGCGTGTTTCACCAAGCAATGTTAAAGTTAATCCTTCGTTAAATATCATGTTGTTCCTCTCGTATTTCTTATCAATGAATGAGAAGGCATGGTATTTTAACAAGCCGCTAACACTAACATGCGTTGTTGAAATCGGGACTAAACGTTATACTTAAGGCGAGGAATAACCGCTACTAGCGCCACTCTTTTTAAAATAAATTTTACAACGACACAAATATCTTATTAAAAAAAGTAATCGGTTAAAACTCTAAGTAAATAGTTAAACTAATTTATTGGCTTATTTACTCTAAATAATAATAAGTAATTGCTAAAACGGCCATTTTTGGCGCTAGTAGCGGTTATTCCTCGCCTTAAGACATATTACTTTTTAAATATATTTATACTAGTTACAACACTCGTTTAGGTTTAAATCGTCTGATTCTGACATTATATTATGTTTGCATTTAAACTGTATTTATAGTTCAAAACTTTGTCTAAACTACCTAGGGTGATGTCATCGTGGGAATGCACATAGTAACTCAACTGAAAACATTTCTGAGTTATGAGCAGGCAAGATTAAATACTGGCACAATAGGAAATATGCATAGTGTTTTATTCGCTTTTGGGAAATTATATAACAACCATTGATAACTATAGGTATAGTAATCACAATAGTGAGATTCTCGCGGCTTCTTTAGCATAAAACCAACTGAAATCTGCAGCACGGTCTTTGGCGTCTGTCATAATAGATCTAACCTGCAACCAGTAGAGCTGTTTCAATAAACTAGGTAGGCCTGTTAGTAGTGTGAGGTCATCGATGATAATATTTGTTCACCAAATAGGTAGGTATAGCTAGATAGGTACCATTGCTCATAGTAACGGTAGCCAACAGTTAGCACGTACGAACTATCATTGAACTTTGCACAACGGAACCAAATCCGTAGAGTTTAGTCGCTTCATTAGAAATTTAAAATTATTCAACCTCTTAAATTTGAAATAACTTAAAGTTTATGTAAATTATAATATTAATGCGAGACGTAGGTATGATGTTCAGCTTATGAAGTGTGAATTAAATACAACCTACTGAAGGTCGTATTCGTATAAAATTATTGTATTAATTATTAAAATATTACAAACAAAATTAATGATGCAAATCTGTGTACAGAAACTTGCAACAATGGTTTCTCATTTATAATTCAAAATAATAAAGGTATTAAACCAAAATCTCAATTACCTATTTACAGAATAGGAAATATTAGTGGGATTATTCTGAACGGCGTCTGGCAATGTTATTGATTTGATTCCTGAAATAATATTTTCTTTAAGGGGATCTTTATAAACAACAATGTAGTCATATTTAAAAATATCTGGTAATGAATTTAAAATAATGGCGTGTAATTCAATGATAACGCGATAAGAATTTCACCAACCACAGTTCAGTAGTACCACGGACGTCCTATCGGCGGGACGTCTGTGCCGTGCGAATTTACCGCGAAAACCGAACTCGATAAAAACTCGATTATCAGACTCATTTAAACGAAATGTCACATTTTGGCGCAATTTGCGATTTATCAACGTCAATCATGATTGGTGCAGCCATAATGCATAATATTTACATTTTGCTTTAAAAATTCACGTGGATATTTATTATTTAACGCTTGAATCGCATGAGATGTTAGTAAGATATTTGATCAGTTTATTTTCATTTTATATTTATTTTAATGCACTGAAAAGGTGAAGGTTCAATCAAATATTCTTCGGGCTTGAAGTGTAATTAATAAGTGTGCAAAGTTATTTAGATAGATACCTACCAAACAATAGGTTTCCATTTAAAATCAAACATTGACTGCTGATTTTATAATCGTTAAATCGAGACATGACTAAGTTTTACGATTTTACCTTTAGTAATTTATGGCACTTGCCCGGTTTTTTGGTTCACGTATTTCATTTCAGCTATGTGATCTCAACTTCCTAGACTTTAAAAGACTACAAATATTTAAAATTTATGCAACATGGCTGCACTAACGACCTTGGCACGTGACTGTGAATTAATGTTCGAACTTCCAAATTTGAAATATTCAATTCATTCCCCAGCAAAACAAACAATCGGAAACGCCGATGTGTCTGAAGCCAGAACCCATACGAATTACGAACGAAACACTGGAGTTTATTTATTTTTAAATTACGAGGAGGGTAGCAGCGTTAACTTTGAAATCGTGTAAATATTGTAAACTCAATAATAATTATCATACAAGGTTTAACGCAGCCCTTTTTTAAATCCTCGACAAAAGTGGGATATACTATACAGTGTCTGGATTTTATTAAAATGTGTCACTAGTTAAGTGTGTGATTTGCATAATATCAAAATGTCACTAGAAGAGGTGAGTGATCAGTTTTATCTAAAAATGGACTTTATAATCAACGTGATAAAATTGATATTAGATCACAAATCTGTATGTAGGTTAGTAGGCAATAGACATAAACAAGATTAGGGCATGAGATAAAAAGATTTTTGTCATATTTGTCTCTGATGCGTACCTATAACATGACGATAAAAGATTAATAAATAATTAGATAGGTACTACAGCAATTATACCCGTAACCTAAGTATATTTTTAATAAACTAATAAGTATCTCTTCTAAATAATAATAACTTCACCTAAACCTTCTTGTATATTAAAATATAGGTACAATATTTAGGGTAACAATAATATTAAACAGCCCAGATTCATCTCCTTAGGGTCGGATGTGCAAGTCAAGTTTATTATTAATTATCCTAGACTTAAAAATAACTTAGATGATATTATTATGTAACACATAAGTTAAATATAGAATAGGTGCATCTGGGTTATAAATTTAACCCAGACAAGCGCATGTTGGCTTTACCTACAGGATATAATCTATGTCCTGGTGGTGGTGGTAACCAGGAAATCATTTGCGATTTTCTAGATGGGATATGTGGTTGGCTTACTCATGTTTATTATTTCCTTTTAACGACACTTGACAATATTATAACATTATGACAGTAATATAGCTAATAGTGATTAAAATGTATATATTATGTCTAGATTTATCCCGTCCGTTATCTATTTAGACTTCGACCTATAACGAAGCTCAAAAAGTGCCTAGGTACAACACTTATAAAAGTAGCTACCTGAGCTTCTACCTGACCCGTGCCCAATTCGTTAAGCATATAAACCGTTTAAACCTTCCCGGGACTTCCATGAATTTCAAGACTAAAAATAGCCGAATCGGTTCAGCCGTTCTCTAGTTTTAGCGAGACTAACGAACAGCAATAAATTTCCCTGTGCCAAGTAGGTATACAGCTAAGTATATCAACAGGCGTCTTAGATCGGATTTTGTGTCATTCTTCTTTGTTTACATAATAATTAATAAGACTATTGTGTTCGCTTATTATAAAAATTTAATGATTTTCAAAGGCCTTCAGTTCCCAACAAACTAAACTGTGCGAAACAATACGTTAATTGTGTGAACAGAAGTTTGCTGTTAGATGCTCGCTAACTTTCCAAGGACGGCTTTCCTTTACGAATTGTAATGGTCGGAAACAAAGAACGGTTAGAAATGCCCATGAACCACGAAAGTGGATGAGAAATACTGATACAGTTATCGTGATAGGTACATACTTCTAATGATGACGACCTTGTAGCTGAGTGGTGAGATCGGTAATCCTGCCGGAGTCTAGGGAACGAAAAGTTTTAGAAAAAATATAACATAGTTTTAATATATTTCCCCATATCTTCGGTTACTTAGCACAGGGCCAGTGAGTGGTGTTGAGCGTCCAAAGTCATTGGTATTATATTCTTCTCACAATTATTACTGCATTGATATGGTATAGCGATCTATAAAAAATCATCTAGTTAATTTTATGAATTCGATCATTTATTTTCAGCGTTAATTCATTTACCTACTAACTCCTACAACATTATGTGGTCATATTTATTCTGATCATTATAAACAGGATACGTATACAGGAAATATAATGTCTGAAATGATAAAGTACATAAATTTGAACTCCATAAGGTTTATTTTATGTACCTATCCAACTAAAGAGAAATGCGGGTTTCAATGACTTAACTATGGTAACATAATTGGCATATTCCGTCATGTGTTTTAACCATTTGCCACTAGAGCGATTAAGTGCCTATATGCAAATAAAACGGCGAAGACGATAAGGTTACATTGAACTTATTTATTTTATATCTTGTACCTACTCTTGCGATGTCCGTGACATCCATTCTCCCGATAACAGTTGCCAGTAAAAGGTTTTTCAACTGTACCAAAACAATCTTAAACAAACACGACGACTTTGTTATCTTTTTATATTCTTTCAACTTAATTCATGCTACATCTGCTTTCATGACTGTTGTCAAATTCATCGCTAACGGCCGATCACTAAAACGCTAGTCAAAGTTTGGAGCATTCCTAATTATACCACCTTCACTGCTTGGAGGAGTCACAAGAAGAAATGTGACATGAGATCCACTTAATTTTACCATCGTTTCAGAATTCGCCCGTGAGTCCTATAGGTTTTTCGTCGTGAACGTAAAATAGAAAAAAAGAAAAGATACACGCCTAAATGATACTCCCAAACGTATTAAACGTTTTATTAACGCCGCGCCGCGTCGATTTTACTGTTCGTGACGTCACGTGCCGTGTCCGATGTTGTTCTTCAATCTACTTAGCGGGAATAGTCTTAATTGCGGTGTAAGGCGTGCCCTTGCGGCAACACTCAAACCTTCGCCCCACAATCAATACTGGGGTGTGGTTATACCACCACCAGGAATTTTGGGCCACTAATCGCTGTGCACATGGAAGGACAACGAAACTTTAGAAGGTCGATTTAACTTAACGATATAATCCTTTGTTTACAATTTATAC
Source organism: Celastrina argiolus (assembly GCA_905187575.2). Taxonomy (NCBI): domain Eukaryota; kingdom Metazoa; phylum Arthropoda; class Insecta; order Lepidoptera; family Lycaenidae; genus Celastrina; species Celastrina argiolus. The sequence continues at coordinate 14,579,291 of LR994579.1, forward strand.
TTTAAAAATGTAAAAATTGATGCTTAAATTTGATAAATAACATCCCAAAAGGTCGTCGGTTCAAGGAAGGTTGCAAAAAAAATGTTACAGACGTTGGTAGGTATTGTGGAAGCCGTTTCGTACACATACAATACAGTTTATAGTAATGTTCTTTTAGGGAAGCTTAGTCATAATCTATGAACCTAATAACGTAAGGGATGTTACTGGTATTGGATTTTATATTACAATTGAAATATTACCATACGTCTGTAACATTATCTGAGTGCAAATTGCATGACGGAACAATTGTGTCGATCGATCACATTAGTTATGTATTATTCATTTATTCAATAACATTTTCTACCTACACAGTAGATATGTGGATAATTTTAAGTCTACCATTCCAAATTAAGTAGCTAGGTAACGTCTCAAAAACAGTCTAAAAAAAGGATTTGATCCTTTTAATATTTTTTATTTAAAATTTGTTTTTCTTGATCATAATAATTATTAATTGGTATCTAATATAATTATGTAGAGTATTAATAATTATTATTATATACTTATTGTTTATAAACTACCATAATCAGTAAAACAAACAGATTAGATAATTATACAGGGTGACCTAAAATTCGATACATTCCTTTGAAAGACAGAAAGTAGACCTCATGTACAGTAATATTTTTCATGACATCCCCTATCCGAAAGATGATATTTACAAAGTTATTGAAATTTCAATTTTTTTTTCTTTTTTTTCGACTTTTTGACTTTGACATGACATATTTTTAAAAATGTTTGTCTATTTAGTGATCTTTTTATGTATTTTAACCGTCAATGAGTCAAATAATATTTTTAAGGAATAAATATGGACAAACTAAGCGAGAATTTTTCAATATGAGACATGAAACTGAATTTTCTCTTAAGAAAAATGCACATATTTCTTAAAAACAGGTAATTTTCTTTAAAAAAATGTATGATACAATGCGTACAAATATTCTAAATAACTTCCTTATCTCATTAGCTTTCCAAAAAGGTGCAAATGTCTACATAAAAATATGACGTTGTAGTAAACATAGAAGTAAAATGAAATAATGTCTAAATCTATTTATTTGCGATAAGGTTAAAATAAAAGGAAAAACTTGAATTTAATTACGTTTATTGTGTTTAAAAAACATCAATGGTTAATTAAATTTAATAATAAATATTTTATTTTAGGTCTTGTTTAAAATGTGAGCCTCTGTTTCTGATACAGGCCCGTAGTCTTCTCCGTACCTCTGTTTTGATTATTCTGGTAGTAAGACTAATTTTGATTTCTTCTGCTGCATTTGTTATGCGGCTTCTGAGCTCCTCTACATTAGTTATGAGTGAAGTATACACCAAAGCCTTCATATGACCCCAAAGATAAAAATCACACGGGGTCAAATCGGGACACCGTGCTGGCCAAGGAATTGGCCCGCCTCGACCTATCCAGCGATGTGGGTAAGTTTGGTCCAGCCACTGGCGTACGCCGAGGCGGAAGTGGGCCGGGCAACCATCATGCTGGAAAATCATATTACGACGAGTTTCTATTGGCACATCTTCCATTAAACCAGTAATCTCCTCTCTTAGGAAATGTTCATACATTTCACCATTTAAATTTTGAGGCAAAAAATGAGGTCCAACTAAATTATTATTAATTATACCCATCCAGACATTTAGACTGAATCTGGTTTGATGGGCCCTTTCTTTTTTCATCCTGGGGTTTTCTCCTTTTGGTGCCCAGTAATGTGTGTTGTGGAAATTGTTTATCCCGTCACGGTCAAATTTCGATTCATCCGTCCACAATATTCTTGAGAAGAAATTGCGATCCTCCATGTCTGCATTTATCATAAAACGGCAGAATTCCATTCTTCTAACCGGGTCTCCCTCTTCCAGCGCTTGGACAGGTGTGTAGTGAAATGGATGTAGACGCGCTGTGTGTACTGTAAACCACACCTTCCATTGACTCAATCCAAGTCTTCTAGCTGCTGCTCTTGTAGAAATAGAAGGATCATTTTGAAAAAGTGTTAAAATTTCTTCTTCTTCTTCTGGAGCATACAAACGAGGTCTGCCTGAATCGCCACGTCTTCTATCAACACGGCCGCTTTCCCGAATTCGTCGAAATGTTGTTGAAAACACTCTAACGTTTGGCACTCGTCGATTCGGAAAACGTTCAACGTATGTTCTTCGTGCAGCAGCAGCATTACTACTACAAAGTCCGTAACAAAACAAGATGTCAGCGTATTCATCGTACTCAAAAGCAGCCATCGCGAAACAAAAAAATCACAAGTAGAAGTAAGGGTGTAGTTTAAAGTAACAATACGTCCGTACACGGCAATAGTTGACTTAAAACTAATATAAGCTATTTAATTTGCTCTCTAAGCCAGTCGGTAACTCATTGACAAAGGGCCGCGACGTAAGTACCTGAAACATTCCAAAGTTTGAACAAAGGAAACAATTGAAAAAAAAGGTCGCCTCAGGTAGAGTAATTCTTGAGATAACGTTACCTGATGATTGTTTTGTCTTTGTTTATTACATGTTCATATTTTTATCTAGACATTTGCACCTTTTCGGAAAGCTAATGAGATAAGGAAGTTATTTAGAATATTTGTACGTATTGTATCATACATTTTTTTAAAGAAAATGACCTGTTTTTAAGAAATATGTGCATTTTTCTTAAGAGAAAATTCAGTTTCATGTCTCATATTGAAAAATTCTCGCTTAGTTTGTCCCTATTTATTCCTTAAAAATATTATTTGACTCATTGACGGTTAAAATGCATAAAAAAATCACTAAAAAGACAAACATTTTTAAAAATACGTCATGTCAAAGTCAAAAAGTCGAAAAAAAAGAAAAAAAAAATTGAAATTTCAATAACTTTGTAAATATCAACTTTCGGATAGGGGATGTCATGAAAAATATTACTGTACATGAGGTCTACTTTCTGTCTTTCAAAGGAATGTATCGAATTTCAGGTCACCCTGTATACTTAATTAGTAACCAACAAATAAGTAAATGTTATTCTCATTAATTATATTTTACTACACGCCGGCAAAATTATTGGTTATCATTAAAACAAGGTTAGTGCTAATGTAGCAGCAAATTCTAGACAAATAGGTACGTCACTAACCTACTAGCTGATTATGCACGTTTGTAGGCGGATGAATAAATAATTTTAAGCACATCATTCTAGAGAAATATATATTAGTGATCTATATTATTAGTTTCTTAAAGAGTGTCCAGGGCCCTAATTCTCAGCCCTCGAACTTAGTTTTTACTATCGGTCTGTCCCGCTCATGCAAATGAGATTTAGCGCGCGTGCGAGCGGGATATACTAATATTTGAACTTTTTTCCACTGCCCGAGAATCGACGTGCTCCAGTAATAGCAAAATGATCGTGACTTGTGTAAATAGAGAGTGAAGGTCTTTGCGTAGCAGTGGGACAGTAACAGCTATTAATAAAAATAATAATATAATAATAAAGGGTGACGAAATAAAATACACAAATATTAATGTGCATTAAACAAGGCTCGATTTTGTACTTTCACTCATCGGCGAAAGTTGAAAGTTAATTGAATTTTGGACAGAACCTATCCTTATTCCTTATGGATATCGCCTATCGGTACTTGTTTGAAATTGATTACTGCAATAAATGTTGAACCTATTTGGTAGGAACAAAAGCGACTATGCAAAAACATATATTATGTAACCAGGATAGGATATAAGTAACCAAATCAAAGGCACTCTAAAATTATCATTGATTAATGCATCGGTTAATTTTACTGGTCTGTTGGTCATACAAATTGATAACTCTGAGACGGAGCAGATGCCTGCATAAAAGAGAGCTCTACTTTAATTTTTATCGGGTAGCCTAACCGTATGTATAAATAATTCAGTCAAACGATTTGTAATATTCAGCCGTAATTACTGCACTTAGGTTGAAACGATAAATGCTTTAAATAATTTGGAGATAATACCTCAATTCAATAGCTCTTGAATTATGTTCTTGTTTTATTTATTTCAATACTACATTTCAGTAGTATCTAATCAGTATTCATTTCTGTATTGGATTTAATTACACGCTAAAGCATTGGCCTAAATAAACCACGGGTTTGTTGTATAAACAAGCTCAACCAAAAAAATAGGTTAAATACATAACATACTAGCAATTTACATAATATTTAAATTATGATGGCGCTTCTATTTAAATCACTCCAAATGTCGGTGTTCCAATTCCGAATGTTCTAGTTTTGGAAAAACAATTACACATTAAACATGTAAAATTAGCTGTTTGTTAAAAAGAAAAGTAGTTTAAAGTAGCCGATTACATATAGCAGTTCTACATAGGCTCCACATTCGTGAGTCACAAAGACGAATTAACCTCAAATAAGTACATTTTGAAAATGCTGTTTATGTCTTAAAATTAGCAGACGATGACGCTATAAGGCGTGTGTGAGATACTCGAGTGACTGCTCGTGTGTTACACTTTCTAAAATCAATTATTAGGCCGATGCTTACAGTCCCACTTACATGCTCATAAATAGAACGCGTTTACGATACGAGGAAGTGTTATTACGCAATCCTCGACAGTTTTATCGAATGATAAAAAACATTAAAAATTGCTAGTCCTCAAGGACAACAGTCAAACATTAAAGATAACAATCGGTACTGTTATCTCTTCGTTCCATGCATTGAATTTCATATTCGTAGAACACGTGTTAATATTTATATTTTAAAGCAAACAACAAAGCGTGACACACGAAATGCAGCCAACAAAGTTTTCTTTTCATACAATATTAAATATTATGTACCTACTTATGTATACCATTAACTACTGGATAGTTTTGGCCTTAACATATTAATATCCTACATCGAGCAAATTATTGCTGCAAATATGTAAATTTTGTAGGAAGTCATAAATGTATAATTATTGACACTAAATAGATAGTAATGAACTGATATTTAATATCATCTGCAGGCATGCCTGGAGCAGGAAGCGAGAGTAGCGGAGCTACGTTCGCTCGCGGCACGTGTTGCGGCGGAGACCGGCTCGCGGGCGCTCCAAACGGACGCCGACGCCCTAGCCAGGAGGCTGCAATTGGTAGCTGGCGCCGTGCAGGCCCTAGCCGATCTGGGCGAAGCCAGGCAACTCGCCAGGGCCAAGGCCCAACACGCCAAGGAAAAGTTCTGCGACATGCGCCAGGTATGTAATGTCCTCTTAAAAATAGGTTGTGTATGAAACTTTTCATTACATTGAAACGGGATTTTTATGCATGTAGGAAAAGTACTCGCGTAATATAAACATGACTAATAGCTGGCGACAGCAAACGTTAAAAAATAAAAGTTGAAGCTTTTAACGTTGCAAAGCGTTGACCCCTGTGAATTAAATATTGTGCCATCAAGTCACGTAACACATAACAAATATGGCAAACTATTTGATTTTATGGCATGATAGGATATGAAACATAAAGTAGTCTATCATTCTACGTGATAGTCGATATAAGGAAGTTCACATTTAAAAGAAATTGATAGTGATTATATAGCACAACTCTTTATTATATTATGTTTTCTTTTTGCATGCAGGATCTAACTCCGGTCCATGAAGAAGGAGAAATCGTAGAAGATAAACTTATTGCATTGCGAGATAACCTAATAGCTCTCGGTAAAAGCGAAGCCGATATAGCACCGGCGAAAGCAGAACTTCCAGATATTGACAGAGACGTATCGGATGAGCACTCTATCGTGCGAATACTAGAACTATGGCAGGCGATGTTCCGCGACACGTTCTTACACTATCACAGACTATCGACTGCCCTTGTCCGATCGGGAGACGCAGATACGGCTCTCAAGTTGTGGCACGAATATCTACTAGATCTTCAGTCATTCCTGTCAGGTTCCGTGCCAGCGGATTACGAAAACCTTACCGAGCATCGGCGACTTTGTCGTGTCCATCGTAATCTTTTAGCATCTCAACGATCCGTCTTAATAAATGAAAACAAAGAGTCAAAGAATCAGAATCTAACAGATAAGTTTGATACATTAACAAATCTGCACAATGAAACTTTAGCTAGAATCGTAGAAAGACACGATGAAGTTTGTACACGTATTGCAACTTGGGACGACTACAGAAGTGTGTACACAGAAATACTTCAATGGTTAAAAGAAATAGAACGAGAAAAGGAAAAGTTACAGCTAAGATACGTTCATATTAAGAGAATACACAAAACATTGAATAAGATACAGAATCTCTCTGATAAATTACCGGAAGGTCGTAAACGTCTTGAAAAACTGTTTAGCAATCTTAAGAAGGTTCTCATATTCACTGAAGAAACATACGGTGCCTCGGTGAGAATGGAATATGCTGGTATAGTAAAGAGAGTAGATAACCTACAGGCTAGCCTAGACACGTGGCGAGACTTCCTCACTCGAATACTTGGTCTCATAGGAGAATATGACAATTTAACAAGCGATCTACAAAAACTATATAATAAATCACAACTTGACATTTCAACTTATTCCGATGATGAACGGTTATCACGGCCTCAATTAAAGAAAGCATTGGATCGATACACAGAATTAAGAACTAAGATAAATAAAACGGAAACCCGTTTAGAAGGCCTCAGTGTTATTCAAGAACAATTAAAAGAATGTCTAAGCCCGCAAGATATAAGAATAGTTAATCAAAAGGTCTGGCAGTTGAGACAGCAACAAGCAGACTTAGAGCATCAACTTTCTATAATAATCCATAAGATCCAGGAACGATTAGAAATTTATTCAATATTTGACACTCGATTAGCACGATTCACAGAATTGATCATAAAACTCGAAACTCGTCTCGAAACTTCTTCGTCCTCAGGTGAAGTAGCTCTTGATCCACAGGACCTACTCAGAAGAATTAACTCAGACATCCAAGCAGAAACGTCACTTAAAGAAAGAGAGTTTGAGTGGCTTACTCAAACTGGTCCCGTTTTAATAGATTTGTCTAAAAAAGATGAAAAATCATACAGTAAAAATATATCGAAACAATTGAAAGACGTACAAGAAAGATGGCATAAATTACAAGAAACTGGACGAAGCCGAATGGCCAAAATTAATGAATTACTGGAAACCATTATTCAGCTCGAGGAAATATTAACAGAAATTAGATTAAAATTACATACAATCGAATCTCAATTATCTACAACGGTTATTTTAGAACAACTAACTACAAAGGCTGTTGACGCCCAATTCCAAGCACGAGATGAAATTCATAGGTGTATAGAAACTGAAAGTGAAGTGGTGGGCAAAAACCTTAATCTTTGCGAACTCATATTTAACGATCCCGATGTCGCAAAGGGAAACTTTGACCTGAGGAATTTGCACACGGGGGTCGATATCGTCGACAAAAAATGGAAAAACATCTGCGATATGTCCGAACACCGTAAAAATACACTAAAAGAAATACGCAAATCGGCCGAACTTGCCAACTCACTCCTACCGAAAATCGAGAAGAAGCTCGATTCTATCGAGAGGAGAGTGGAGAAAATTGAGACCCGAAAACAACGGGGCGAGACTGAGGATGAAAGTGTATCTAAAGCGGTGACCAAAGACTTGGATAATTTGGGGGGCGACATCAAACGATTGGAGGACGCGTACAGCCGTATAGCCAGTGCGAGAGGAGTGGAGTTGCGAGGGGCCGCTGCGGACGACGCGGCCCGGCTGCGTGCGGCCGTCCGGAAACACCAACAACTAAGAGGACGAGTGGACGCGGCCGGCGCCGACGCACATCGCCGATTCGTCGCCGCACACGGCAAAGCGGTCGTCGCGCTAGCAGAAGCTGATGTGAGACTGACCAGAGCCTTACATCTTGCCCCGATGCCTCTCGATAAAGTCGCCACTCTTAAAGAGCTGGACGTAAGTATAAGTTTAGTTTTCTTATGCCCTTTGGTTTTTTTACACATCTCGTCTTAGATGAGTAAAATGATATCTGGTAAATCTACAAACGTTTGGTTTTTTTTAATGAGACTATGCTGTCTCATTACTAGGCAAAAATCTCCCCCAAGGTCTTCCACTTATATACCGTTGGCTAGCCTGGTCGTCGCGCCATCTATTCGTAGTTGAAATATGTCGTTATGTATAGGCCGTGGAGCGGGACCTAGCAGAGTGTCATGCTCTGGTAGAGGATGCGGACCGACTGGCGAGCGGCGCAGCGGCGGCGGGCGGCGCGGTGGCGGACATGCGCGCCGAATACCGCGCGCTGTACGCTGACGTGCGGACGCGTCTCGGCGTTGCGCGCGCAGACGTCGGTGGCGACGTTGACACCGCCGTGCAGGTAACGATAGACACAAATAATTTCAAAACAAATTCTTATTCATTTTAATCTTAGTATGCCTTTTATAATATAATAAACATCTTTTTTGACGTCTGACTGACGACAGTGCGTCTTTAAAATTGTCTTCCATTGGACGCCATTCTAAAAACCTAAACATAAGAAATCAGGGAAATATAGTTTAGTGTTGCAGCTACATATCAATCCCACCCAAATTTCAATTACACCACTGGATGGCTAAAGAATAAAAGATTTTATTCCGCTACGAAAATACCGTATTCGTGTACACCAAACAGCTGTATCCATAAGTTAACCACAACCTTTTCTGTATCTTATTTACCCACGTTCACTCTGACGAAACTTAAAAGGTGGCGCGAGGTGTCGCGGATGATAAGCATTAACCGGTATGAAGAATTTTGAATTTAAATTTAAATTTATTTATAACATTATTTTAGGTGGATACGTTGAGATGGGAGACGGATGCTGAGCTCCAAGTTGACACGTTAACATCTAAGGAAACGTACCGAGTCGAACTCACGGCCGCCGTGCAAGAGACGTCCGAATCCCTCGAAGCTCTCCGAATTATTTTGGCCTATGAAATCAAAGACAACACTAGCGGGGACGAGTTGGCGACGGCGGCGAAGGAAGTTGCCAAGGCCGGCGCCAAACCCGGACAGACTTTGGAACTGGCGAAACATCTTTCCGAACTTCTCCTGACGGAATGCGACGCGACGGAGGACGAAGCGATGTTGAAAGAAGTCGAATCGCTCTCTCTCCGGTACGAGGAACTGTTGAACCAAGCCAAGAAACGTGAACTACAAATAAACAACCTGAGGTGAGTTTTTGTAATTTTACAAATGTGAGCGAATCGAGAATGTGTTCGAGCCTATCTGTAAATTTGTTTGATGATGTATCGTAGCGCACGAGTTTTGGTGGTGGGCTTTATATACAAATATTCTACTCACACGACAGCCCCTTAGCTGAGTTACTTTCTACAGCTCGACGTAGAAAGATTAGATTAAGATCCTAACGAGATTTTTATCTGAATTAAAATAAATGTAGTGACCGATCGAGAAACAAAACCTTGTTTACTTTACGCGGATGATTGTAGAAATATGATTTTGCTAAGTGGGTTGAGCTTATTTCTCTCTAGCACTACTTAATATTCAATATTTTAATATTTGTACCACTATCATGCAACAGTTGCACAGTTTAGATGATTTCCTATCTTCATACATCATTCAAGGTCATATTGCATTAAAGCGTGTTTAAAGAACCATTATTATTTATTTTAATTCACAATTTAAAAATAATATTTTATTACAAGCTTAATAGAATTCATAAATAATAACCTAGTTAAGTAACTGATATACCAAAACATAATAGTTAGTATATTGATAGGGACCAAATTTTGATATGCTTGACTGTAAACGCATATACGCCTGTATTTACGTCGACTGTCTAGCTATTTATAAAACATATAGAATTATTATCAGAAGTTTTAGGTGTTTTACTGCAACTACAAATTAAAATTAAATTCTCGTAATTCTTAACCGTTCTTGAATTATTGTTTTAAATGTTTATATTATACACAAATGCATGCACGCACGAATGACGCATAACGTGTACGCTGTGGCGTCCGCAAACGCATTTCACAACGGTTATGGATTTCAAGAATTACAAAAATATATTGATAAAATTGGAGTGTTACAAACGCTTGTTAACCTGGCATGCTATTAAACACATGCGTTTTCTGGTCCTAGGTTACCACATTCCGCGTCGTACGCTCTTACGTGCGAACAGTGAGTACTGCTTTCTAATATTAATAATAATTACTCCGAAATTCATTTAACTAGATTTAGTTTAGAATAGTCTAATATTACTAGAATTTTATTTATATTTTTATGAACGAATATGTATTATATGGTCAATAAAATATTTGCTTCATATTTAATTCAATACATTTTTATGCTTGATTAAATAATGTTCGCATGACAGACAAGCTACATTGGTAATGTGGAAAGTTTTAAATTGAAGTTTAACTAAACACTCGAGGTTATTGCATATTTTATAATAATTTACTGAATGTTAGTGAATTTCGGATCTATAGATTAAATTATACATGCAAGGGTTAGTGATCGAAAATTTTTCAGTCTAGAATTTTTAGCTTGATATAGTTTGAAAAGGACGCTGGTGTCTATAGAGCCGAGTGTACATTGTTCTCTGCATGTAACTGTTGTAGTCGTGTTTTGTTACTAATTATAATGCACCATAAGCACCCTTTTTAATTATTTTAAAATCTTGTTTGATTGCTTTTTGTACATTTATTTAGATTTTTTAAATCCACAGTTTGGAATGACAGATTTTTTAAAACTAATTATGGAAGCCAAGGTTTTAAAATGTATCAATAATTGTAGCGAGTCCGGTAAGCTGACGTGTCCGCTGTGCTCGGACCGCAACTGGAAGCAGCTCGACAACGACCTCTGGCGGCTGGAGCAGTGGCTGCAGTACGCCGAGGCCACGGACGAGGCGCGCACCGACCCGCCTGAAGACTATGACGCTCTAGAAGACGCTATTACGGTGCGCCCCTTTTTATACTAATGCCCGGCTTATGAAAGGCTGATCAAATCATACCAGCAGCATCCACCAGAATTCTGAATTGGTGAACAAAGCGTTCAGAAGGGTTGTTAATGTTTTCGGACTCAAATCAATTCGGATTTAAATATTATTATACAAATTAATGATTTTTTTTCTTTAAAAACTTATGTTATATTTGTGTACAGCGTAATCTTTTTATATTAAGACATTGGTATAAATTTCATTTTGCATTATAGGATCATCGCGAGTTCCTGCTAGATCTGGACTCGCACAAGTCGCTGGTGGTATCGCTGAACGTGGTGGGATCGCACGTGACGCGTCACGCGCGCGACGCGGACGCGGCAGCTCGCGCCCAGTCGCGGCTCGCGGCGGCCAACGCGCGCTGGGACGCGGCCTGCGCTCGCGCGGGCACCTGGCAAACTCGTCTACAGGAGGCGCTAGTCCACAGCCGACAGTTCCACGACGCGGTGGTAGCGCTAGTCGCTCAGCTGGCGTCGGCTGAGAAGTTAGTACGTGCGCGCGAGCCGCTGCGCCTGGCGCGGCCGGCCGCCGACCTGCGCCGCGACTTCCGCCGCTTCAGCGAGCTGCGTGACGAGCTCAGCCGCGCCGAGCCGCGCGTGCTCGCGCTGCGGGACGCCGCGCACCTCCTGCGAGCTACAGACGAACATGATCTATACACCAGGTAAGAACATCGATAAAAATAATTATTTTTGTTTATAACTTTTTGCATATAGTAACTATGACTCGATGCAGGTGCACATAGCCGCAACCATGGCCTCGATTCACATTTGCCGATTCCGAACGGATTCGAATACGGATTAACATCATTATGTGTTTAATTCAATACAACGCTGATGTAATGACATCAGCTTTGTATTGAATTAAACACTTTTTGTCATGGATTTGAGTTAAATTTTCCGATAGAAATCTTCCCGGAAATGTGTAATTCGAGCGAGCTAGAGAATCACAAAAATATCCTTTCCCATAGGTCTCTCCAGCCACCGGTCACAGAGACACGCTAAGAAGTTCATACTCCACTGAACGTCGCGTACCTCGTCGTATTATAAGATATATTTTGACACCACAATTTTATTCTCATTAGGCTCGGCGAGCTTCGCTTGCGGCTGCAGTCGCTGCGCAAGCTGTCGGCGGTGTACGCTCTGAAGCTGGGGGCGGCCCTGGCGCGCGCGCCGCCCGACTGCCGCCCGGCGTCCGCGCTCGCCGCCGTCGCCGCCGCCGCCGCGCCGCAGGTATGACGTCATTTTTCTCCAGTCGCCGACAGATCCTGTTTACCACTTTTCAATCTTACTGCTACGTGATAAGGTCGAACTTTGGTAAACCGAATCTGTTCGCAACCTTATTTTAACATAACCTAAAGAAGTATTTGATTATAATGCAATAATGCTGCAATGCTGCAGTAAGTATACATTACTTGTAACATTTAAAGAGTTAACTTAAATTAATGTTTAAATTTTGAAGATATTATATTATATTTGTATAGGACTCCCAACAGAAAGAAAACATAGTAAACAGCTAAGGACACCGCTTCCTAATCACAGAGCACTTAATTTGCGTACTTATATTTTATCACGCTATATACGTAATGAGCCAAACAAATATGTTAATATAAATTTCATTTAATACTACTTATTCGTTTTAAATCATATATTATGCAAAATAGTATTGTTCTTAGGAACTTACTAAAAAGTATTCCAATAAGTAGTATTTCATGCAGTCCCGTCACAGTAGACGCTTCGCACAGTATGTTGACATGTATATTTTGTTCCCTGTAGTTAATGGAGGACGAGGAGGAACAGATCTCCACCATGAATCTGCCACCGCTTGACGAGAATGAGTAAGTACAACACGTATTTAGATTTTGTAAAATCCTTATTAATTTCGCCCTTTTTTTAGAAACACTTTTTTTTATTTTTTTGCCCTCTGATTTAGTTAAAAAAATTACACAGTAGAGCGTTTATTATTATTTGCCCTTGTTTAAATTTGGCATATTTCGATATATTTAATGATTGAATAAGTGACATACTTATCAATTTATATGCCGTATATAAAAACGTACGATTTGGAAAGGAATATCCTATTAACTATGATCGTGTTTCCAGCGTAATGCCCGACGACAATGAGGAGCGATCGCTGAGCGGCGTGCGGCGCGGCCTGCGGTTCGTGTGCCGCGTGGCGCGCGCGTCGCTGCCGTTCCAGGCGCTGCTGCTGCTGCTGCTCGGGGCCGCCACGCTCGCACCGACCTCTCACGACTGCCGCGCGCCGCCGTCGCTCGCGCCCGTGCTGCGCTACCCGCACGGCCCGCCGCCGCTCTGAGCGGGCACGTCGTCCAATCTCAACTATACAATACAATTTCCACGTTAGATCCACAGAGGGCGTATTCACGCGATTTAATGCGTTCGGCATTTGTGGAGAATGCGCCGCCTGTGGATAATATATATCCGCGCCTCTTTTCTGAATACTTTTATAATAAATTTGTATGCTAAATTAGTTCTCGATATCGTGAAGCGGGAAAGGTATATTTAAAGTTCAAGAGCGATATGAGAGATACCTTTTCCGAGAGGTAGTTTTGTAAAAGACAGATGTATATAACTTTTTATACGCATCGCCGACTGTTGTGTCGGCGCGCGCCCCGCCGGGCCCCTCTCCCGGGCGGGGTGCACGACATTCCATTCGTGGTGCTACGCAATCCACTGTATATAGGAGTTTTTGTATATTTGTACCGGCCGAGCCGGACGTGTCGCGCCGAGATATTTATTTATGTAACCTATTTAAAGATGGCGCCGCACGAGTAGCGGGGCGGCTTCCTATACGCATCCACGCATTGTTACTTAACTCTTAGTTAGTAAGGACTGTTTACGAAATCAAATAAAAGCCTTGCATTGATTATAATGTTGTTTCATTTATAATATACGCCACACATTTAATTACAATATGTTTTACACTCTGTGTGGTGACCGTGGGTTCTACTCCTACAGTGATCACCAAAACATAATATTCACCATTCAAAATTGATTTTGCATTGACTAGTCAAAGCAAAAGCGATACTAACTTCGCCGTAAGTAAAAGAAAGAAGAAGTATAGAGAACTGCGATTTTCTACGGTTAGGTGTAGCTCAATGCTAAGTTAGCTTAACGAGGTTATTGCCCCTCGTCTTCTCATTTACATTAGCTTTGTATCATTTGTGGTACTACTGATACCGACATGTGTGTTAGTACGATTATTTACTCTAGTACAGTTGCCACTGCATTAACTATCTTTAATTATAATGTTATTTCTTATTAGCTTCATCATCATATTATACAGTCTTATTTCAATCGCTATCATAATATAATAACTTTACTTTATTCAAAAAGTAGAATCAACATCAATGGAATCATAATAAAATGTTAACGCGAGGAGTAACCGCAACTAGCGCCACTCTTTTTAAAATAAATTTTACAATGACACAAAGATCTTATTAAAAAAAAGATTAAAAAACTATGCGACCACGGCTCTTCCTTGACCATTTTTGTATCTATGCATTTCTGGATTTCAAATTGAATTATTTTCTTGTTTCAGACTTTCTAGACCCATTTTTTGCGAAGTCGGGTTACAGTTTTGTAATCTTTTTTTATAAATGTTTATTTTGAATTATACAATAAAATTTAATAAGTAATAAAATATTTATATATATTATTTTTAATGTGCTCGTCAAGACCTATCTTTTGATATCAAACACGACACAGTTATCTTAATTAAATTTTTTTTGAAGATAGTTTTTGAGGTATAATTTTGAAAATCCAAAATATAATTAAATATAATTTTGAAAAATTATAAAGCCTATGTTACTCGCGGGATCACTACGAATCGATTGACACCTTATTTATTAAAATCGGACGTGTGCGTCACAACTGCTCCGCCACGGTAGAAATATGATGAAAATGTTCGCCCAAAATTTAGGCGAAATTTGACAAAATCGAAGGGTCCAAACCAAAAATTTGTCGAAGTAGAAACAAAGAAGTTATAAGGGTTTTAAGTTGGCCGCGCCAACGTAACGTCCACGATGGCGCGGCCATGGAAATCTCAGGAACTACGTGGGTTAGAGATCTAATTCTTTTTCTAGTATGAAGATTGAATTTGGCGAAAATTGTCGAAAAAGAAATTATAAACTAGAAATCGATATTTTAAGAGATATTTACCTCAGAAGCCGTGGCGGCGCAGACGTGCACTTCGTGTTTCTTTAATGTTGATTATTTATTTATATCATAAGACTTAGTATAAAAAACTGATACAGGAAGTAAGGGCTTAATTTGTCGAAACTAATGAAAGCAATAAATACGACGAAATGTTATTTAAACAGACAAATCGGACCGAAACAAAAAATTACATGGCCGCGCCAACGTAACGCTTCTTTGTACGCTGATATCTCATTACCTGTAATTGCTAGGATTTCGGTTTTTATATCCATTTATTCGGCACATTAACCTGATTAGAATGGCATATCGTTTTACCCTCAGAATGGTTTTCAACGCGTGTAATCTCCAAAAATGTGCTCTCTCATACAATGTTTGAGTAGGGTAACCATAACTTCGATTTTTATTTGAGAATACTTTTTACTCTACTAGACGAAAATGTGTCTATTTCCTAAATAATGCCAACAAATGGAATTATTACTATTAAATATTTCACACTTAAACGTAAGTATGTAGTTAGTACCTATGCCCGTAAGCGGTCAGTTGTAGATACTCGTATGATGATAATATTATGTTAGGTAAGTATACTGTACCTAGGCAGGCTTCTTAATATTATGGGTTTCTTGCCCTTGAAATTAAGTACATACCTACTTATCTACGACAAGTATCCTCATTCCCTCACAAAGCAAGCGTTACGCCGGTTTTCATAGAGACCCGTGGCCGTGGTTAAGACCCGCTATTGGAATTAATATTATTGCAACGGCAGATGAATAATATGCTTTTTCAAGAAGGCACTTTTTTACCGTATTTCGGTGTGAAGTGACGCTTAGATTTTATTAGCGAGTCCGACTTTGACTATTTTTGTACTTATGCATTTTTAGTCATCTGTCTAATATTCTTGTTTCAGCCTTTTTAGATCTAGATTTTATTTCATATATTCCTGTTTCCATGATGTTTATAAAAGTACTAGCTATGCCCGCGACTTCGTACGCGTGTAAAAGTGATTTTATTAGAAGTTTATGAACACTGTCGTTGGGGTATTTATATAGTAATGCTTCTTTATACATGGTCTCTCGGAGGCCGATTAAGTAATAATAATAGTTTTAAATAATGGCTCAGACATGCCATAATAAGACATAGGATTAATCCCAATAGACGTAACTATATGTTGAATATTCAAACAACTATTCAGCATCAAATAGTGCAAAGAACATCAGCATGACTGCAAAGCAATGGCGCAAGTCACGTGCACGAAAATGGATACATCTACAAATTTGCAAAAATATTTCTACGTTCATATTTCAAAAATATCTTCACAATATTGTATTCAAATGCCTGTAATTATCTAGCAAAATTATGAATACATTATTTTCATAATGAAGTAAACAACAAAATTTCAGTAAATAGTATACAGGGTGTAAAAAGAGCAGTCACTATAACTTCATGGGGTAATAACCAGGCAAGAGATATATCCATTGGTACTAGCCATTTGCTTTTAATCCACTGTTTTAAAAAATTTCAATAGTCAATGTACAACGTGCACAACACAGCGATCAGCTGATTACGCTGAGAGGTCAATAGCACGCGTAAGACGTTCATTACGTACTAGGGCAAAAATTATTAAATTTGAGAATTTAATGCAGAACGTTGTTTCAAACAGTTCAGCCTTGCGACTAGAAATAATAAATTGCAAAAAAAATTTTTTTTTTCAAAAAATAAATAATGAAAGAACTTCATTTCTAGAATAAGAAAAGTTCCATTAATCATATTCCAAAGTTATAGTGACTGCTCTTTTTACACCCTGTATAGCTTATCGTGATGTTGCTTTAGTGTTCCGTAATAAAATGAAAGATTGCGTTTCCACTGACGCGTAGCAGGGCCTAGAGGAGCTTGCGGTGCCCGAATTGACCAATCACTATGCTCGAAATCTCCGCTCCGTTTCCACGGAAACACTCTCTCTTCCTTTTACTCTCATAACCCAGTGGGACGGTAAACCGACACGACTGGCGAGAGAACAGGCGCAGGACCGACTTGTTATATGCCCATCCGACGCATGGATCATCTTGTCAGACAATCCGATCAGTCTGCATTGTCCTAATGTTTCCTGTAAATTGTCCTGTTCTTAGTGTATATTAACGATATGCCACAATCAACAAAACACGAATGTATAATGTTTGCTGATGACACTACTCTGTTGATCAAATGTAAGAAAGGACTAATAAATGACGAAATTAAAAATGAACTAGATAATATAATTAATTGGCTTAATATAAATCATTTAAAAATTAACTTAGATAAAACTAAAATTATAAAATTTAACACTAAAATCAATAGTAACATTAATGAATTAGAACCCATTAGGTGTGTTACTACAACAACTTTTCTAGGGTTTATTATTGACAGTGGTATTAAATGGAGACATCATATTGAAAATGTATGTACTAAATTAAACCGGTTTATATTTGCGTTAAGGAGAATTAAAAATATAACTTCTGTTAACACGGCTTTAATGGCATATCACGGTTATGTAGCATCGGTCTTGAGATATGGGTTAATACTGTGGGGAAATTCTATGGATATCTCCAAAGCATTAATTGTCCAAAAAAAAATGCATAAGATCTATAGCAGGGGCTGGTTATCTAGATCATTGTAAACCCCTATTTAAAAAATTTAAAATACTTCCCCTACCATGCCTTTATATATTTGAGGTCTGTTTATTTGTTAGAAAGCACAAATATCTCGTCGTCGTCGTTTCAGCCTTTTACTGTCCACTGCTGAACATAGGCCTCTCCAACACATTTCCAGTACGACCGGTCCATTGCCACCTGCATCCAACGTGACCCGGCAGTTTTCACCAGGTCGTCGGTCCATCTGGTAGGTGGCCGTCCCACACTGCGCTTGCCAGTACGTGGCCTCCACTCTAGAATCTTTTTGCCCCATCGACCGTCCAATCTTCGTGCTATGTGGCCGGCCCATTGCCACTTCAGCTGACTGATCCTACGGGCAATGTCAGCAACCTTAGTTCTTCTACGGATCTCCTCATTTCTGATTCGATCATGTAGAGAAATACCGAGCATTGCCCTTTCCATAGCTCGCTGAGCGACATTGAGCCTTTTGAAAAGATCCTTCGTGAAGCACCACGTCTCAGAACCGTAAGTCACCCTTTGTCTTAAGGCACTGAGGTATTTTGGACGAGAATACGTTGCGTAATTTACCGAACGCTGCCCAGCCGAGCTGGATCCGTCTACTGACCTCTCTCTTGAAGTTGGACCTACCTAATCGGACAGCTTGCCCTAGGTATATATATTCGTCAACAACTTCAAGAGTAGAGCTCCCAACAGTTAGTGCGGTGGGTGCAACATGGACATTGTGCATGATCTTCGTTTTGTCCATGTTCATTTTAAGACCCACTTGTTGAGAAACTCTATTGAGGCCACCGAGCATGCGCCCTAAATCTTCCAGCGATTCTGCCATGACTACTATGTCGTCGGCAAATCGTAGGTGAGTGATGTATTCGCCATTAATATTGATGCCAAGTCCTTGCCATTCCAGGAGCTTGAAGGAATCCTCCAGAGCAGCGGTAAATAGTTTCGGGGATATGACATCCCCCTGTCTCACTCCTCTCTTTAAAGGGATATCCTTCGTGCAGTGCTCCTGTACTCGGACTGACATGGTGGCGTTATTATACAAACACTTCAACACTTCGATATACCGATAGTCAATACGGCAACGCTGGAGAGATCTAAGGACCGCCCATATTTCGACGGAATCAAAGGCTTTCTCATAGTCCACAAACGCCAAGCATAATGGCCGATTATACTCTTCGGTCTTCTGTATAATCTGCCGCAGCGTATGTATGTGGTCTATGGTACTATAGCCTTTTCGGAAACCGGCTTGTTCGGTAGGCTGAAAGTCATCGAGCCTGCGTTCGAGACGCATCGTAATACCTCTCGAAAACAGCTTGTAGACATGGCTCAGCAGTGTTATGGGCCTATAGTTCTTAAGTAAGGTTTTGTCACCTTTTTTGAAGAACAGGACCACAACACCCCTATTCCATGCCTCTGGCGTTTTCCCATCGAGTAAGGAGGAATTGAAGAGTTTCTGAAGGACTTTTAGTACCGGCGTGCCGCCCGCTTTCAGAAGCTCTGTAGTGATTCCATCCTCGCCCGGAGCCTTGTTGTTCTTAAGCTGTTTGAGAGCTAAACTGATCTCGTACAGGCTGATGTCCGGGATGTCTTCGGTATAGTGTCGTGTTAGCCTGGCTCTTGGATCTGCAGCTAAACTAGCAGGTTCAGCTGAGACCGAGGTATACAACTGTCCATAGAACCTCTCTATCTCCCGTAGTACCTCGGACTTATTTGACGTTTCGCGTCCATCTTCGGTCTTCAGCTTTGTCAACTGGCTTTGCCCAATAGATACGTCTCTTGCAAACACTTTGGAGCCTTGGTTCCGCTCTATCGTCTCTTTAATACGCTGGGTATTAAAAGAACGGATATCGTGTCGCAAGGACTTCGTGATCTGTCTATTGAGCTGCCTATATGAGTCAGCGTCACTCGAAGTTTGGAGCGTCATTAAACGTCGACTAGCAATGAGGTTACGGGTGTGGTCGGATAGTTTCTGAGGTCTATTTTTACGGTGGGTCTTGAAAAATTTGGACCCCACCGTATGAACAGTTTCTACCAGCCTGCTATTTATATCGTCCACTGATGCGCAGCTGTCCAGCCAATGGAAGCGATTTGACAGTTCAAGTTGAAAGCTCTCGGGGTTTTGGATATGGGCATTCGACGGTCGGAGTGTAGACTTCATCAGACGCGATCTTTCAAGTTTGACGTTGATATTCAACATGCCTCTGACGATTCGGTGATCACTTCCGGTCTTAACCATGTTGATCACAGAGACATCGTTGAATATCTGCCGCTTTGTGCTCATAATGAAGTCAATCTCGTTTCTAGTTACACCGTCGGGACTCAACCAGGTCCATTTCCTCTGCGGCGGCTTTTGGAAGAAAGAATTCATCATGAAGAGTCCTTCTCTCTCCATAAAGTCCGCCAGCATCTGTCCTCTGGGATTCCTCTGCCCATATCCAAATGGCCCCACTTTCAGCTCATCATCGCTTCTGCAGCCCAGCCTCGCATTGAAATCTCCCATAACAACTGTGAAGTGTGTTTTAGGGCTACGTATGGCCCTACTAATGTCCTCATACGTAGCTTCTACTTCATCGTCTGGATGTGTTGACGACGGGGCGTATACGTCTGTACAATCTTCAACGAATATCGTTTTGAGATTCTCAGTACAAGGTATACAACCCTATTTGACACACTCTCGATGGACACAATGTTGTTGATGAGAGATTTGTGGACGATAAACCCAACACCACCTTGGGACTTCTGTTCTCCCTCCCGGTAGTAGAACAAGTTACCGGACTGTAGGGTTATCGTATCCTCGCCCTCTCTTCGGATCTCCGATAAACCAATATCTATTTTCAATAAATCAAGACATTCAAAACCATACAACTAGTAGGCATAAAAATAAAATTTGGATACCGAAACAAAATTTAGAAATTTATAGTCGAAATGTGTTTTGTATGTCAATAAAAATATATAATACATTACCGAAAAAATTAAAAGATCTGTCCATATATAATAAATTTAAAAAGGAGTTATTTTCTTGGCTACTAGATAAATGTTTTTATTCTAATAAAGAATACTTTGGAGACAGACAAAATTACAAAAAGTTTTGTTTAGTATAACCAGTTACAACAATTACATTAAATATTTTATAACTTGCTATATGTTTTGTATTACATTTATAGAAGGAAGGATATCAGTTATATAATAATTAAATGTAGCTGGTTAATTTATATTATTGAAGAATTTACTAAAAGTTGTACTATTGTGAAATTGACTTAAAACTTTTTTTTTTTAATTTGTATAATATATTAATAAGACTATTGTGTAATGTACTAATGATTAGAATGTAAAATATTTGACTAGAGTTGACTAACCATTGTTAACTTACCGACAACATTTGCACGTCGAGAAAAATTCGACAAAAATATGTGAGACTATGTTAAACTGTATCAGCTTATTGTACCATATTTTCGCAAATAAAATTATATTATTATATTATATTATTATTATAACCAAACTTGAAAACAATTTTCTTTTCCAACGCGAGAATCGAACCCACGACCACGGAGGCGATATTATAAAACATATTGTAATGCGTACAGGTACATGAGGTCTATACACAACAGTACATGAGGTCTATACACATGAGGACCACATTTTGTGGGTACCACCACAAAAAACTTATAGAGGTAGACCGCTGACAGGGTGAGCTGTCATCAGCTTCACCCTTGCTGTGATCATCATTAGACAAGTGGCAGGTGTCACATAGAGTTGCACTTGAAAGCGTAGGCTCCAGAGCATGACAAACAATAATTCGACGATCTCCGTAGCGGTGGTTGAGCGCGTTGGTGCTCGAGCGGGTCGCAGGTTCGTATCCCGCCGAAGGAACAAAAAGTGTTCTGTGTTCCTGGGTCATGGATGTGTATTAATATACTAAAAATCATAAATATGTTTATAGTATTAAATTATTGAATATATCTTAAGGGAGGCCATTTTGAAGAAGAAGAAGAATATATTTCCGTTGTCTGGTACCTGCAACACAAGTTCTTCGAATACTTGACACGAGGCTAGATTGACGTGGTTTGAAGCGTCCACATATATTATTATTATTATATTTATATTATACATAAAAATGAATTGCTCTTCGTTAGTCTCGCATTTTAACTCGAAAATGGCTGAACCGATTCGATTATTTTTAGTATTGAAATATTCGTGGAAGTCCAGGGAAGGTTTAAACGGTTTGTATGCTCAACGAAGTGGGAACGGGTCAGCTAGTTATATTAATATAATAACACATACAACCATACTTTCAAAAAATATAACCATCATTCTGGTGCTTCGGGTATTTTTTACCCGAAGCACTATTTTTCGACCTTAAAAGTAACATTTGATATCTAACAGCGAATAGTTGGAGCATTTTGCATACGCAAATACAATTGGAATAACACCAATTGAAAAATAATTGGAAAATGCACGCCGCCATGCTGGCGTTGAGTTTTAGAAATGAATACAAAATATTAGCGTTTCATCATCATCAGCTTGGCCCACGGTGACTGTAGTCGCGCTCGACAGCATCGCTACTAACGACAGAGAAATGGTGGGAGACAAAAAGTCGGCCAACTTTTTATCGGTGAAAAATAAACTATAACGCATACGTCATACTTAAATTCAGATATATAATATGGAGGAAAAATTTGCCCGATTATCGGACCTACAGAAAAAGTCGGTGGCCGACTTTTTGTAGGTAAGAAATAGGACTGCAACGCTCACGTATACAAAAATTCGGTCAAAAATAATATGGAGGAAAAATCGGCCCGATTATCGGACCTACAAAAAAGTCGGTGACCGACTTTTCGTAGGTAAGAAATAAAGCTGCAACCCTCACGTCATACAAAAATTCGGTCAGAATTAATATATATTTTTTCTCCTTTAATATTTTTTTTCAAATATTCAATGTAGACACGACTCCTCTACAGATTTATTATTTTATGTATAGCTTTTACCCGCAGCTTCGCCCGCGTGGAATTATGATTGTGGCAAAAACTTTACCAAATAACATTACGGGTACAGTACCTATTATAGGTGTAGTGGTGTAGGTAATGTTGTAATAACTTAATATTCCTACGTTCGTTGCGTTTTGGTGCGAAACCCTTCGATATTCAAATAAGTACACTATATTGTTAAACGAAGGCGAAACCGTTTGAATAAAATTTGGTGCGTACTTTTTTCATTTTAACATTATTTCATTAATTAAGACATTAATATAAACTGTATGGTTTAAACAGCAATTGTTACGTGTATGAAATGCTTAATAGCGACATCTATACGCAACACGTTTTAATATTATTGACACTTGTCTTTTTAATAAAATCATGTTAGTTTTGTAGCTTCGCGTCACTATAATATTATGTAAATAGTACTGTAAGCGATGCCCCCGCGCGCCCCACCCGAACCGTTCGTCCGCAGTTCGCGCGCGAAATTCATCGACTGCTTTCAGTGTTTGCTTCAATTCATGAATTGCTTCAAAGTTGTCGCCACTGCTCGGCTCCTATGTATCGTATCGTTATGTTATATATCCTATAACCTGCCTAGGAATATGGTCTACAATCGAACCAAGTCTGGTTAAAATCTCTTACGTGGTTTTTGATCCATGCGTGCACATACAGACAGAAATACAGACAAAAAATATAGATGTGTGTATAAAAGAATTATAACCCGTCGTCGCAAAAACGGATCAAGGGCAAGAAACGCATAATATTAAGTAGCCTGCCTAGGTACAGTATACTTACCTAACATAATATTATCATCATACGAGTATCTAGGTACTAACTACATACTTACGTTTAAGTGTGAAATATTTAATAGTAATAATTCCATTTGTTGGCATTATTTAGGAAATAGACACATTTTCGTCTAGTAGAGTAAAAAGTATTCTCAAATAAAAATCGAAATTATGGTTACCCTACTCAAACATTGTATGAGAGAGCACATTTTTGGAGATTACACGCGTTGAAAACCATTCTGAGGGTAAAACGATATGCCATTCTAATCAGGTTAATGTGCCGAATAAATGGATATAAAAACCGAAATCCTAGCAATTACAGGTAATGAGATATCAGCGTACAAAGAAGCGTTACGTTGGCGCGGCCATGTAATTTTTTGTTTCGGTCCGATTTGTCTGTTTAAATAACATTTCGTCGTATTTATTGCTTTCATTAGTTTCGACAAATTAAGCCCTTACTTCCTGTATCAGTTTTTTATACTAAGTCTTATGATATAAATAAATAATCAACATTAAAGAAACACGAAGTGCACGTCTGCGCCGCCACGGCTTCTGAGGTAAATATCTCTTAAAATATCGATTTCTAGTTTATAATTTCTTTTTCGACAATTTTCGCCAAATTCAATCTTCATACTAGAAAAAGAATTAGATCTCTAACCCACGTAGTTCCTGAGATTTCCATGGCCGCGCCATCGTGGACGTTACGTTGGCGCGGCCAACTTAAAACCCTTATAACTTCTTTGTTTCTACTTCGACAAATTTTTGGTTTGGACCCTTCGATTTTGTCAAATTTCGCCTAAATTTTGGGCGAACATTTTCATCATATTTCTACCGTGGCGGAGCAGTTGTAACGCACACAAATCGGACCAGTAGTTTAACCGCTACGAGGGAACATACATACATACATACATATATAGATTGCCAAAATCATTACCCTTCCTTTTGGCTTCGCCTGAGTCGGGTAAAAAAGTAATCGGTTAAAACTTAAGTAAATAGTTAAACTAATTTATTATAGTATATATTATATTATATCTATAATAGTTAAAGTAATATTATATATTATATCTCGTAAGTAATAACTAAAACGGCCTTTTTAGTTTTTGTATAGTTGTTAGTTTTTGTATATTTGTAAAAGTTCGAACCGATTACGTTTTTTAATAATATATTTATTTTATTATTATTTAAAAAGAGTGGCGCTAGTTCGTCTACATCACGATACAAGAAGTTTCACTCCAGCAATAAAATAATGTATATTTTATAATTTATATAACGGAGTGCGGTATTTTGTGGGCGTCACTTTATAGGATCAGGAAATAATAACACCAAGCTGAACGTGTTTATATTATGAACAATCAAACCTATTGCTACAAGTACTTAATGCAAAGCAGACATTGAACGTAAGCGAATTTAGTCAACTCCATTTTTTCTCAAGCCCCGCCATCCCATCGCGCGCCACCCTGCCTAGTCCTCCCTGTCATCGGTGACACACGTCTTCTCCTTCCTCTTTTGTAAGCGGCGACCGGCCTCTTGGCAAATATGACTAAACTTGCTAGGCTTTCTTTTTTTTTTTTTGCAAGCCTTACGTTTCAACTCCGACATATATAATATAATAATATAACAAATAAAGAAATATGGACGAGACACTTATTTGAAAAATTTAATTCTGAGTCGATGGCCGAGAGTACAAAAAGTTACGATGTGTCTTTGTGCATTGCGCACACACTTGGGTACTATAAAAATTACTCCTGCGTCTGGCTTCAACGAAATCGGTCACCAACATCGAAGTCGATTGATGATGATAATTAATTAAGGGCTTATGTATCAGTGGTAAGCGTCGGCGCTCTAACCGGAACCGGTGGCGAGTTACAGCGACGGATCAAAATTCAATCCCCAAGGGGGTGAAAGATACAAAATGCAAAAGATCAAGTTTGAGGGTAGATGCAAAAGATCAAGTTTGAGGGTAGATGCAAAAGATCAAGTTTGAGGGTAGATGCAAAAAAAAAACAAATTTGAGGGTAGATGCAAAAGATCAAGTTTGAGGGTAGATGCAAAAAAAAAACAAATTTGAGGGTACATGCAAAAAAAAACAAATTTTAGGGTAGATGCAAAGAAAACAAATTTGAGGGTAGACGCAAAAAAAAACAAATTTGAGGGTAGACGCAAAAAAAAACAAATTTGAGGGTAGATGCAAAAATAACAAATTTGAGGGTAGATGCAACAAAAAACAAATTTGAGGGTAGATGCAAAAAAAAACAATTTGAGGATAGATGCAAAAAAAAAACAAATGTGAGGGTAGATGCAAAGAAAACAAATTTGAGGGTACATGCAAAAAAAACAAATTTGAGGGTAGACGCAAAAAAAAAAAACAAATTTGAGGGTAGATGAAAAAAAAACCAAATTTGAGGGTAGATGCAAAGAAAACAAATTTGAGGGTACATGCAAAAAAAAAACAAATTTGAGGGTAGACGCAAAAAAAAACAAATTTGAGGGTAGATGCAACAAAAAACAAATTTGAGGGTAGATGCAAAAAAAAAAAACAATTTGAGGATAGATGCAAAAAAAAACAAATTTTAGGGTAGATGCAAAGAAAACAAATTTGAGGGTAGACGCAAAAAAAAACAAATTTGAGGGTAGACGCAAAAAAAAACAAATTTGAGAGTAGATACAAAAAAAACAAATTTGAGGGTAGATGCAAAAAAACTAATTTGAGGGTACATGCAAAAAAAAACAAATTTGAGGGTGGATGCAAAAAAAACAAATTTGAGGGTAGATGCAAAAAAAACAAATTTGAGGGTAGATGCAAAAAAAACAAATTTGAGGGTACATGCAAAAAAAACAAATTTGAGGGTAGACGCAAAAAAAACAAATTTGAGGGTAGATGCAAAAAAAAAACAAATTTGAGGGTAGATGCAAAAAAAAACAAATTTGAGGGTAGATGCTAAGAAAAACCAATTTGAGGGTAGATGCGAAAAAACAAGTCTGCGGGTAGATAAGTGAAGTTAAGCCTGGTGAAGTAAGTGGGCGCATAGATCAAGAATTTTGGTTCTACATGAGATCTGACCACTTTTTGATACATTTTGATTTTTGATGAATTGAGTGTACCTTTTTTTTTTCGCAAGGGAAATGCATTACGCATCCCTCCGAGGGGTATGTGGGACTCCCGGCTCGCTACGGCCGGTTTACCCACTAAAACCACTTTTTGTGGATTTTTCGGATTGCCATCAGCCGTTATGTTGGGTGGAGTGCCTGGATCGGTCTAAACACAGGCTACTCCTCCCTCGACCGGCCGGTTCACCTCTACAGGGACCGGACTTCCATCAAATTAAGAGAGCGCTCCGGCAAACTGAAGCGCTCTCCTCGGCGCCGAGACTGACAAAGCCGGGGAGGTTACCCATCCCTCTACCCGGAGCCCCGTACTAGACGTGAGATGGGATGATTAGCCTTACCGGCCGATGGCGCTACCGTAATAAGAAAGAATTATCATCGTGTAGTACATCTTTTCAGACGACTCCTGTCAAAATTTCAGCCAAGTTGGATTTGTAGTTTTTCCCCTCGTGAAGAAGTGGGCATGTCCTCGTATTTTAGAAAAATTGTAAAAGGACAATATCAGTCGGTGATTCGATTTTTGTTTTTGGAAGGGAAATCGCGCAGCGAAATCAAAGAGCCCTTGGATGCTGTGTACGGTGACTCTTTTCCTCCAATGGCGAAGGTCAATAATTGGTTTAACTAGTTTCATCGCGATTGCACGTCCGTTTTTGATGAGCCATGCCCAGGTGTCTAAAAAACGGTTACCACGGAGGATAACGTGACAAAAGTCCACGATCTCGTATTGGCAAACCGCCGAATAATGCGCGAGATAGCTAAGACAATAGGCATTTCAAAAGACCGCGTGGGTCTTATCCTGCAGGAAATATTGAGCATGAGAACTCACTCGGGACAACAAACGTTTCCGTGAGACCACTTCAGAGCAATGTTTAACACTGTTTAAGCGCAATCCAAAGGAGTTTCTGCGTCGGTTAGTGACCGTAAACGAAATATTAATTCACTGGTATACACGAGAGACCAAGGGACAATCGACAAAGGGGACTTTACCCGGCGAATGTGCTCAGTAGAAAGCGAAAAGTGTCCCATCGGCCGGAAAAGTGATGGCCACAGTTTTCTGGGATTCACAAGGTGTGATCTACATCGACTACTTGGAGAAGTGCAAAATGGTCACAGGGCTCTACTATGCCGAACTATTGGGTCAATTCGACTTCAAATTGCAGAAAAAACGGTACCATTTGGTGAACAAAAAAAAACATACAGACGAATTGAGAACCTCCTCCTTTTTTTGGAAGTCGGTTAAAAAGTGATTTCCACCATGACAACACATCGGCTCAGACCTCCGCCGTCACTATGGCCAAATTGGTCACATTAGGCTACGGCAAGCTGCCACCATAATATTCTCCAGATATGGCCCCGTGTGACTTTTTTTGTTTCCAAACTTGAAAAAGTCACTCGCCGGTCAGAAATTTGATTCAAGGTAGGAGAGGTGGTCGCCGCCACGTAGGCCTACTTCGGAGACCTCCAGAAATCTGGGGGCACGGGAGTGCCCCCGTCAAGACGACTCAAGCGAAGCGCAAAGGCACTACCTACCTTTTCTCGAAAGGTTTCCTCGTTTTTTTGAACTCTCATAACTTTGCTTTGGATGATGCTACATAGTTGAAAATTTCAACATATAATGACACCAGTAAAAACATGATACATACAAAGTTTGAATGTTGTACTTAAATTATACTTTAGATTTAATCAATGTCTAAAAACCCCAGATTTCGTCACTGACTCATTTATAGATCATCAAAATTCATAAGGTACTTCCTGAAGTTCTAGTAAGCTGATATTATTTATGTAAGCTGTTATTGCTACAAAACCAACAAAAAAATTATTAAAATATAAATGCCGCCATTTTGAATCCAATATGGTGGATGGTACAAAATGGATGTTTAATACGTTTATTATACGGATATGATCTTTAATACATAAAAGAAATATTATATTATACAATATTTATATTATTATAAAAGTAGGTCTTATTTAAAAATAAGACCTACTTTTTGTAGGGCCGATAATCGGTCAGATTTTTGCTCCATATTATTTCTATCCGACTTTATTTATTTGAGTGCGTTGCACTAATGCAATCAGTATGTTCTATATAATTCCGATTATTAATCGGTGACCGACTTTTTATAATTGAAAAATATATATATCTATGAGAAAATTAGTTTTTTATCCACTTATTTAAAACTAGCTGTGCCCGCGACTTCGTACGCGTGGAAAAGTGATTTAGAGCAGCAGTTCAAATACATTTTTAGTTTATGAACACTGTCGTTTGGATATTTAAAATCATTAATTTATAGTAATGCTTCTTTATACACGGTATTAGACGTGCATAGGCAAAAGTAGTAGGCCGATGGAGTAATAATAATAGTTTACTGTCAAATAAT
Source organism: Celastrina argiolus (assembly GCA_905187575.2). Taxonomy (NCBI): domain Eukaryota; kingdom Metazoa; phylum Arthropoda; class Insecta; order Lepidoptera; family Lycaenidae; genus Celastrina; species Celastrina argiolus. The sequence continues at coordinate 14,608,279 of LR994579.1, forward strand.
GGCCGTTTTTGTCGTAAACGTTTTGAGGTATTTTTTCTATGAAAATGCTAACAATTCCTACTACCAGCTCGAAAAATGACCGTGTATTATTAACCGACTTCAAAAAAGGAGGAGGTTCTCAATTCGTCTGTATGTATAATATTTTTTTTTCTTTTATGCGAACGGGACTACTTGATAGTACGCTCATATACGCGACGAAGATCTCTGTACTGAGATTTGTATGGACTTTACGCCGCAGCGACTGCAGACGATGATCGTTTTCACACCGACGCTGCGCTGCTGGCGCCGAGCGCCAAATTTTTTAAAAGTCTACTATCGGTGCGCAATTCCAAGTCGGACTTGACTGGTTTTTTATTTATTAATTACCTACGCTAACAAACATGTAGCCTACTTAGGGACTTTTCGGTTAAAGTACTAACTTCCTTTAGACGACAAAATAACAAAAGTCCAAAAGAAAGAAAAAACCCAAGCCGTACCTAGCATGAAAACCTATAAATAAAAATATCATGAATAACATAAATCTTACTTATATTCACATAACTTTTCTAATTTAAATGTACCTATGACATCTCATTCATATCTTGAAAACAAACTATCCTACGCCTATACTTTATTAATCGTATTTGCAAAACCTAAGTATAATAATAAATTACTTCGCACAAAGTAATAATTGTTTTCACTTGTACTAAATAAGTATTACTTTGTGCGAAGTAAATTTAATTGTTCCTTTTAGTTTACCTTTTGAAGTCGTTTTTTTTTGTTTAAAATTATTTAATTTTCAGATTTTTAGTGATGGGTATAGACTGAGTAGGGATAATTCTCGAATGATCAGACGACGATTATTTGAGGACGGAAAATGAAAAACAAAAACGATTAGATAAAAAAAAAATAGTAGAAAGAGAAAAAGTCTACCTAGCCTAGCCTGGCGTAAGCCAGAGCAGCGCGAAATTTTTCAATATATATATATATATAGTTTACTGAAACGCGAAATTTTTTGATATTATAGATCCAGGATATGGTGCAAAACCTTACTGTTTGGTAACATATGCTTAGACTACTTCAGAAAAAATCAAAATCAATATATTATTCCACATAAATTTTGAGGATTTCCTTCGATTCCTCACGGATCCCATCATCAGGTCACCATTTTGGTGACAATGGGACCAAATTTAAATTATACCCTACACAACATAAAAAAAATTAAAATCGTTTCAGAAACGATGAAGATATCCGATCCATTTCATTTAAATACGTTGAGTAGTTTGGCTGAAATACCGTCAAATAGGTAGCTACAATTTTTTGAAGATCCCACGGGAACCCTTTCGTTTTTCGGGATAACAATTTCCAATAATGCTCTTCAGATTATAAGCTACCTGCCTGCCAAATTGCATTTAAATACGTTGAGTAGTATGGCTGAAATACCGTCAAATAGGTAGCTACAATTTTTTGAAGATCCTACGGGAACCCTTTCGTTTTTCGGGATAACAATTTCCAATAATGCTCTTCAGATCATAAGCTACCTGCCTGCCAAATTTCATTTAAATACGTTGAGTAGTTTGGCTGAAATACCGTCAAATAGGTAGTTACAAATTTTTGAAGATCCCACGGGAACCCTTTCGTTTTTCGGGATAATAATTTCCAATAATGCTCTTCAGGTCATAAGCTACCTGCCTGCCAAATTTCATTTAAATACTTTGAGTAGTTTGGCTGAAATACCGTCAAATAGGTAGCTACAATTTTTTGAAGATCCCACGGGAACCCTTTCGTTTTTCGGGATAATAATTTCCTATAATGCTCTTCAAGTCATAAACTACCTGCCTGCCAAATTTCATTTAAATACTTTGAGTAGTTTGGCTGAAATACCGTCAAATAGGTAGCTACAATTTTTTGAAGATCCCACGGGAACCCTTTCGTTTTTCGGGATAATAATTTCCTATAATACTCTTCAAGTCATAAACTACCTGCCTGCCAAATTTCATTTAAATACGTTGAGTAGTTTGGCTGAAATACCGTCAAATAGGTAGCTACAATTTTTTGAAGATCCCACGGGAACCCTTTCGTTTTTCGGGATAATAATTTCCTATAATACTCTTCAAGTCATAAACTACCTGCCTGCCAAATTTCATTTAAATACGTTGAGTAGTTTGGCTGAAATACCGTCAAATAGGTAGCTACAATTTTTTGAAGATCCCACGGGAACCCTTTTGTTTTTCGGGATAATAATTTCCTATAATGCTCTTCAGGTCATAAGCTACCTGCCTGCTAAATTTCATTTAAATACGTTTAGTAGTTTGGCTGAAATACCGTCAAATAGATAGCTACAATTTTTTGAAGATCCCACGGGAACCCTTTCGTTTTTCGGGATAATAATTTCCTATAATGCTCTTCAGGTCATAAGCTACCTGCCTGCCAAATTTCATTTCATTCCATAGAGCGGTTTTAGCGTGATGCGATGACAAACATTCCCATACGGACAGACAGACAGACAGACATTTTTTTTCAAAAATGTTATTTTTAGGTTCTGTGGCTCACAGACCCCCTTTTTTTGATTTTCACTTAAATATTCTTAATGTACAGACATGACCCCTCTACAGATTTATTATATGTATAGATTAGGTATTAATTTTTTGGTAAGTAAAAATTAGGTAAGAATTAACAGGCAGCAAGTAGTAATATGTTGTCAGTATATAATAAACTAATTATTACGTCGATCACTTAAATCGGTCTGGCAGGCATAAGCTCCCGCTGATGTTTTATTAAGATATTGTTTTGATAGTTTTGAAAATCTATCAAAAAGTGGTCAGATCTCATGTAGAACCAAAATTCTTGATCTATGCGCCCTTACTTCACCAGGCTTAACTTCACTTACGCTACATTGCAGTTAAAACGTGAACCGTTACGAACATTTCATACGAATTCATTAATCGTGTGCGAAATAAAACGACCAAGCATCACGTTTTAACTGCAATGTAGCGTAAGTGAAGTTAAGCCTTGTGAAGTAAGGGCGCATAGATCAAGAATTTTGGTTCTACATGAGATCTGACCACTTTTTGATAGATTTTGATTAAGGTGTAGTGTAGAGCTTGGCTTTATACGATATCTGATAACTTTTTTACAGGGTAAGCTGTGTAGGCTCGTCTTGACAACATTTTTACATGAAAATGTTTTGGTGCGATCCTATTTTTCAGACGGGGTAAAGAAGTTGGAGCATCGCTGGGTCAAGTGTATCGTGTTGAAAGGAGACTATGTCGAAAAATAAATCACCACTTTTCCAAAATTTTCGTTCTTCTTTTGTAGGCTAAGTACTTATCGGACTGCCCTCGTAGAGCTTGGCTTTATACGATATTTGATAACTTTTTCACAGGGTAAGCTGTGTAGACTCGTCTTGACATCATTTTACATGAAAATGTTTTTGGTGGGATTATAATATCTACTCGTACAAATACTCGTAATGAGATACATAGACAGTGGTAGATGAATTTATTAGTTCATAATGGTTAATAAAAAATATTAATTCATAATAACAATAAGTAGCACTTATTGTTATTATGAATTTTGTTCGGACAGGTGTACAAAACCTTTTTCGCGATAACGCACATAATACAAAAATTATGTATGCACATACCTACACTTTATGACATTTTGTAAATTTTTCCTATTTCAGATCGCTTTTACCCTTTTCTGACGTATTTTAATATATACTAGCTGTGCCCGCGACTTCGTACGCGTGGAAAAGTGATTAAGGGCACTTTAGTATTTTTAAATATATTTTAGTTTATTGGCGCAACCGCTGAGAGCTTTCGCTATTATAGCGAAAGCTCTCAGGCGGCGGTAATGTGCGTGGTTAAATTCAAACTACCGGTACTGCCTGTTAGCACATTATAATAGTATTTTTTACCCAGCAGTGGGGTGGAGTTCCTTTGGTTGACCTACGCCAAAATTCCTACCTACCATCATCTGATACCTACACTAAACCAGCCCGGCTCGGACGTAAGACGTCACGCAGCCGCCTGCATCACGCGGCGCCCGGTCGAATCACGGCGAAACGATTTTAATTTTGCTATATCTCCTAAACTATCTATATACTTATAATAAAACTGTAGAGGTCAATTCTGTACATTGAATATTTTTTCAAAATACATATTGGAGGATGATTGGCGATCGATACTGATGCCAAAAATGCAATTAGTAAAATTTTTGTCTGTCTGTCTGTCTGTCTGTCTGTCTGTCTGTCTGTCTGTCTGTCTGTCTGTCTGTCTGTATGTGCGCGATGGGAACAAAAACTACTGAAGGGATTTTAACCAAACTTGGTACGATTGTAGCCCATATTCCTGGGCAGGTTATAGGCTATATAACATAACGCTACGATACATAGGAGCCGAGCAGTGACGATAAATTTGAAGCAAGTCGGATGAATTTCGCGCGCGCGGCCTGCGGTCGAACGGTTCGTGCGGGGGGCGCGGGGGATCGCTTACACAGTGACGCGAAGCAATAGAACGTGGCACTAAAGTAGATTAGAACATCAAATAAGTACCTAACTATCAGGATTTTTTTTCTGGGAAAACAGTGTTTTCACAGTGTCATAATAATATAAAAATTGTATTTTTGAACTTGCTTCACAAATTGAAATAAATTATCATTTATTGTATAAAATCAACTTAATTAACTGTAAAATTAAAAGAAAGCATTTCGCGATAAACTAAAAAACGGGCAATTAAGCGGTTTTTGGAAAGCTATTTATACCATCACGGTATTATTAATCCTTATCATTTTTAATACGTTAGTTGGCTTAAGCATTCCATGAAGACTATAATATTTGCCCTTTATACCATGGAAATATATTGAGTAGTTTAGGAAATATAGCAAAATTAAAATCGTTTCGCCGTGATTCGACCGGGCACCGCATAATGCAGGCTGCTGCGTGACGTCTTACGTCCGAGCCGGGCTGGTGTAGTGTAGACTGCTGGGTAAAAAATACTATTAAAATGTGCTAACTGTAACCTTAAATCTTGACTTAACATTTATTTCATCTCAATCGGTTCATAAATAAAAAACTAATGACAATTAAAAAAAAATGCTGGACGTTTGTATGAAGCGCGGCAGGAACCGCGCTGCAAACATTCAAATTTAATCTTTTTTTATTTTATATTTTCTTTAAAACTAAATTTAATTTATTTATATTATTGTTATACTTAGGGTAGGTTATTTAAAAAAACGCTACTAAAACCGATCGGCGCGTCGAGCTGGGGCCTAACTCTCCAAACTGATTCGATTTTGATTCAGATTCGATCGTGCCGCATACTCCCGAATAAATTGACGTTTGTTTATTTTTGTTCTATGTCGATTGATATCGTCGGGTGTACAAAAAGTTATGTTCCAAAGGTTTTCTTTATCCTAATTATTTTCGGAAGTAATCTACCAAATAAAACACCAAATCCGTTGAGATCGAACTGATTCGATTCTCGGTTGTGTCGAGAGTAAGCCTGCTGGATCCTCGACGGGGCGTGCCGCTGCTCCCATGTCTAACCGAGAGTTTCGTTTTAAATACCTTAATAATTGCAATATATGTTTCAATTTAATATCTCAAAATATTAATGATAAAAACGGTAGTAAGTTCAAAAAAATTGAAAATAATTTTATGGTTTCGTAATTTATCCTATGTCGGCACTATTAAGACGTTGCTTCGTATCAAATTTAGGTTTTGGTTCCCTTTGGAGTGTCGAAAATTAGAGAGATAAACGGCTGAATCTTTGGGTAGATGTGGCTATGGAGTCTGTTTTTTTCAAAGCCAGAAGGGACAGAAGATCCTGAGTATTTAATAGGATTGTTAGCTTGATACCTACTCGTGTTAAAGTTTTGACAACCAGACAGATAGACAGACGGACATCGAAGTTAAATAATTTACTAAATTAACGTGAAAAATTGGCTGGGTCTATACGGTGCATTCGAATAATATTATCCTTACTTCGAATACCTTTGCTGACTTCTACATATTGTTCTAAGGGCCTACTTCTTTTGCCGAGCTCCGAAAGGATGGTACTATATTATTATTATACCCTGCATACCAAGAGGCTTGCCGGGTACGTAACTTGCTGGATCGGGATCAACACTGGGATACACTGGGAAGTACCTATTGGTAAAAGTTATCAGCGGTTGCGCCAATAAACTAAAAATATATTTAAAAATATAAAAGTGTCCTAAATCACTTTTCCACGCGTACGAAGTCGCGGGCACAGCTAGTTCATTATATTTGCTTAAAGGGCAAATAAAGTCTTCATGAAATGCTTAAGCCAACAAACGTATTAAAAATGATAAGGATTAATACCGTGATGGTATAAATGATGGTATAAAAAAGCTTTCCAAAAACCGCTTAATTGCCCGTTTTTTAGTCTATCGCGAAAGGCTTTCTTTTAATATTACAGTTAATTAAGTTGATTTTTATACAATAAATGATAATTTATTTCAATTTGTGAAACAACTGCAAAAATACAATTTTTATATTCCACAATGTCACTTGTCTTCCCAGAAAAAAAATCCTGCTAGTTAGGTACTTATTTCATGTTCTAATCTACATTCTATTGCTTCGCGTCACTGTGTAAGCGATCCCCCACGCCCCCCGCACGAACCGTTCGTCCGCAGTCCGCGCGCGCGAATTCATCCGACTTGCTTCAAATTTATCGTCACTGCTCGGCTCCTATGTATCGTAGCGTTATGTTATATAGCCTATAACCTGCCCAGGAATATGGACTACAATCGTACCAAGTTTGGTTAAAATCCGTTCAGTAGTTTTTGATCCATGCGTGCACATACAGACCGACAGACAGACAGACAGACAAAAATTTTACTAATTGCATTTTTGGCATCAGTATCGATCACCAATCATCCTCCAATATGTATTTTGAAAAAATATTCAATGTACAGAATTGACCTCTCTACAGTATATAGATAGTATATATTTATTATAAGTATAGAAGAAGATATAGATTGGAACCAAAAAAAATACTTTTCTATACTGGTAATGGTGGTAGTACTTTCACATTTTGGCACAACACATGATTTTCTTCTAATTGGATTCGACATTTCGAATAATATTAGCGTTATTTCGTAATACACCGTACTGGAGCGCGCAACGTACTGCGTGAGCGTATGACTCGAGACGTCACCGCGCCGAGCGCCGGCCGACCGTCACCGATCACTCGCACCCTTTAAAGTTCAATATCTCGGGAACTAAGCGACATATCGAAATAAATTTTACACACTCTTTTTTTATTTCATATGGACTATGTGAAACGTAAAAAATAATTTTAAACAAAAAAAAAACCGACTTCAAAAGTTAAACTAAAAAGCAAAAAATAAATTTACTTCGCACAAAGTAATACTTATTTTCACTTAAGTAAATAAATTTATTCTATAATTTTGAAGCCGGTGCCAAGTTTAGCGTTCTTTCATAATTTGTTTTCATTTAATATTAGTTTGTAAGCCATTACTTTGGTAGGTACATAATAATTATATAGTAATAGACAATAGTTACATTGATAGTTGTATATTTTTTTCTGATCCTTTTTTTTGTGATTGCCTACATATATTTAGTAAATTGATATTGTAGTAAGGTTGTTGAAGTACTTACTTGGCACCGACTTCAAAATTATAGAATAAATTTATTTACTTAAGTGAAAATAAGTATTACTTTTATTTATTTATTTATTTCAAAACTTAAAACTAAATACAATTTTGTTTACGATATGCCTATAAACTCTTGTCGAGTTTGTCTAGACATAACATTCTCAACTATATTATCAATATTTATAAAAGTATTCTTACAATAATTATATTAATCTACTATATTAATAAACTTTTATGGTAAAATTTATACTACCTCATTTAAGTTAAAATCTAATTATATAAGATTGGTACACAATGTAATAATATCCAAAACTCGTCATTATGGTTGCATCGAGCGGGCAGTTATAGGCACAATACGCAGTACGCACACCACAGCGCGGAGACCGGCGTGCGTGCACATTGGAGTAAACAGCAGATAACAAGTTTTATACAGAGTGTTTAATTATATTATGAGTTTTTAAGTATTTAAAATTTTGTTTAAATAATAAGTTTTTAATTTATGTTTAATATTTGTGTTCGTAATTTTATTTTTAGTTTCTAAAGCTAGGTTATTGATTAGGTGGGGAATTAGATATTGTGACGTTCTTTTGCCATATTCATTGTTAAACTTAGGGGTACATAGTTTTTTCCCTGTGATACTTCTTGTAATTTTGTGATGATTTTTTAATAATTGAATATCAATCCGAAAATATTGTTCAAGAAGTAATACATAATTTACTTTACTATGTACGGGGAGTACGCCACAGTATCCAAACAATCCCATGGGGTTGTCCGAGTATTTGTTTTTAATTTTAGGGGATACTATCATTTTGAGAAGCCTATATTGAATATTATAAATGCGGTCTAGATAGGTCTTATAGGTTCGTCCATAGCTACTTAGTCCATATGATACAGTGCTTTCTACTAAGGTTTTATATATAGTTAGCAATATGTTGCGCGGTACCGAATATTGTATCACATTAAATTTAGCTAAAATAATTCTTAATTTATCACAGATTTTATTAATGTGGTTTTCCCAACTAAATCTGTAATCTATAACTAGACCTAGGTAGTTATGTTCTTTGACTTGAATCTGGGGGCACGGGAGTGCCCCCGTCAAGACGAGCCAAGCGAAGCGCAAGGGCACTACCTACCTTTTCTCGAAAGGTTTCGTCGTTTTTTTGAACTCTCATAACTTTGCTTTGGATGATGTTACATAGTTGAAAATTTCAACATATAATAACATGAGTAAAAACATGAAACATACAAAGTTTCAACGTTGTAGCTATTATACTTTAGATTTTATCAATGTCTAAAAACCTCAGATTTCGTCACTGACTCATTTATAGATCATCAAAATTCATAAGGTACTTCCAGACGTCCTAGTAAGCTGATATTATTTATGTAAGCTGTTATTGCTACAAAACCAACAAAAAAATTATTAAAATATAAATGCCGCCATTTTGAATCCAATATGGTGAACGGTACAAAATGGATGTTTAATATGTTTATTATACGGATATGATCTTTAAGACATAAAAGAAATATTATATGTATTATACAAGTTATGTAAAAAATAAGACCTACTTTTTGTAGGACCGATAATCGGTCAGATTTTTGCTCCATAATATTTCTATCCCACTTTATTTATTTGTGTGCGTTGCACTATAACTGCAATCAGTATGTTCTATTTTATTCCGATTATTAGTCGGTGACCGACTTTTTGTAAATGAAAAATATGTCTATGAGAAAATTAGTTTTATATCTACTTATTTAAAATTAGGTACCTATTATATATTTTGTAAGTAAAAATTAATTAAGAATTAACAGGCAGCAAGTAGTAATTTGTTGTCAGTGTACCTACATAAACAATATACCTATATTACTTCGACGGTCGATCATTTGAAATCGGTCCGGTACAAGATCCCTGACGTTACATGCGTAGTGAAAGTCACATTTAGAGGGAATGTTATGTAAAAACCGTTCGACACATCGATAGCGCGATGTAGGTGGCTTACAGCGCAATCTATGTTTGGAACTGTGAAACATCTAAACACACATTTACCAATACATTTAACAGTCGGTAATATGATTTTTAACACGTCACGTCATGACGTTTAAAGATGGCCATAATCAAAAGAAAACCTTAAAGCTATTTTTGAAAAATAAAAATAAATACATTTTTTTCCTTCAAAAATGCTAAGTTGCACTTAGTAATGTATGCAGTTAGCAAAATATATATTATGTTTATAAGAGCCGTACAAGAATTAGTACCTCTAGTGACCAACAGATGGCAGTGACCGTCGTCTACATACAATATTATTATAGACTTACTGTATCAACGTGCTTTATTAAAGGCAATCTCCCTCGTATATATATGTAATTCTCAAATTCTCGAATTATTAGTGTTAAATTTATACTAGTGGCATCCTAGGATATCCAAATAAGAAGTTTCACTCCAGCAATAAAATAATGTATATTTTATAATTTATATTTATTATATTATAATTATAATTATAATATAATAATATAACAAATAAAGAAATATGGACGAGACATTTATTTGAAAATCGGCCTCTACCTCTTAAAAATTGCGGTGAAAGTTTATACACGGTATACTAGGCGTCACTATGCTAAGGCGCTGACTGTTCTATTTTCTGTAAGTAAAGGCCCGGGGTCAAAATAGGTCATCTTTAAATTAAAAAAAAGTCCATTAACCAGCTTACAAAAATAAATGAAATCCCACCAAAAACATTTTAATGTAAAAATGTTGTCAAGACGAGCCCACACAGCTTACCCTGTGAAAAAGTTATCAGATATCGTATAAAGCCAAGCTCTACACTACACCTTAATCAAAATCTATCAAAAAGTGGTTAGATCTCATGTAGAACCAAAATTCTTGATCTATGCGCCCTTACTTCAAGTTAGTGACCAACAGATGGCAGTGACCGTCATCTACATACAATATTATTATAGACTTACTGTATCAACGTGCTTTATTAAAGGCAATCTCCCTCGTATATATAAGTAATTCTCAAATTCTCGAATTATTAGTGTTAAATTTATACTAGTGGCATCCTAGGATATCCAAATAAGAAGTTTCACTCCAGCAATAAAATAATGTATATTTTATAATTTATATTTATTATATTATAATTATAATTATAATTATAATTATAATTATAATATAATAATATAACAAATAAAGAAATATGGACGAGACATTTATTTGAAAATCGGCCTCTACCTCTTAAAAATTGCGGTGAAAGTTTATACACGGTATAATATTGACGTTGACAGCAGTCGACGTCACTAGGCGTCACTATGCTAAGGCGCTGACTGTTCTATTTTCTGTAAGTAAAGGCCCGGGGTCAAAATAGGTCATCTATAAATTAAAAAAAAGTCCATTAACCAGCTTACAAAAATAAATGAAATCCCACCAAAAACATTTTAATGTAAAAATGTTGTCAAGACGAGCCCACACAGCTTACCCTGTGAAAAAGTTATCAGATATCGTATAAAGCCAAGCTCTACACTACACCTTAATCAAAATCTATCAAAAAGTGGTTAGATCTCATGTAGAACCAAAATTCTTGATCTATGCGCCCTTACTTCACCAGGCTTAACTTAACTTACGCTATATAGCAGTTAAAACGTGATACTTGACCGTTTTGCTACCGTTACGAATATTTCATACGAATTCATTAATCGTGTGCTAAATAAAACGGCCAAGCATCACGTTTTAACTGCTATATAGCGTAAGTGAAGTTAAGCCTGGTGAAGTAAGGGCGCATAGATCAAGAATTTTGGTTCTACATGAGATCTAACCACTTTTTGATAGATTTTGATTAAGGTGTAGTGTAGAGCTTGGCTTTATACGATATCTGATAACTTTTTCACAGGGTAAGCTGTGTGGGCTCGTCTTGACAACATTTTTACATTAAAATGTTTTTGGTGGGATTATTTTTACGCATTTATTAGGGCATTTCGATTTAGGTGAGTGGAGACAGTCGTGACAGTGGGCTAGAATCTCTATATCTTCTTCCTGTTTATACCTAGAGTGCACGTGGATCAGTTTAGTTTTGTCCGGATTTAATATCAACCCAGAATCGTGGGACCATTTACAAACAGCTGTAAAGTCTGATTGAATTTTATTTTTTGCGACTATAATATCATGGTCGGCCGCAACAAGACATGTATCATCAGCAAATTGGTATATTGTACAGTGTTTGATAACCTTTTTTAAATCGTTCACATATACTAGGAAGTAAATTTATTTTTTGCTTTTTAGTTAACCTTTTGAAGTCGGTTTTTTTTTGTTTAAAATTATTTTATTTTAAGATTTTTAGTTATGGGTAGACTGAGTAAGGATACTTACCGCTAGAGCAGCGCAAAAATTATGTATATCAAGTTGACTATAAAATGATATTATACAAATAATAATATCAAAGTCGATACCAACTGAATATGATTTCTATATAACTCTTTTATTATTTTTAGTCGATTTACATTTCTTTATTTGACTTAAAACAATTTTTTACCGTTTTAATATTTACCTATTTCGTCATAATAATATTGTTATGATAGTATATATAATAGATACCTACTATCTGGTGAAGACAGAGGTGGTGTTTAGTACTGTAATTGATATAGTGGCATATGCTTGTATGCCTGTTTCTGATCTATGTGGTATACCTTGATAGTTGATTCAAAATTATGTTTGTTTTTAGTCGGATATGCTTATGGTGCTCGAAAAAAATACAAAATTACTATGGGTGTTCCTATAAATTTCGAGGAGTTCCCTCGATTCCTCACGACACCATCATTCACTTTGATAACTATGAGACCAAGTTCGACTGTAATTGACGTAGTGGCGTATGCTTGCATTTCTTTAAACAACGCTCAAATTGTTTAGTGCCGCAGCATATGTTATTGTTATTAGGATCTAATTACACTGTCCAATAATATACACTTATATTTAATCGTATTTTACTTTATTCTACTACGTAGATAATACAATATACAGTATCTTATAAATAACTATGTAGGTACATTGATCTCACCTCTAGGGGGGCTCCCTAGGGGACTAATATTAAAACCTATCTTAGGCATCAACGTCAATGTCATCTTTGACATCTAGTTGTTTTAAATACATAATAGCATTATGTAACACAAATCTTCAAACATGTATCTCTAAGGACTCAGAAGTTCCGTTCAGTACTTTAGGTCCAGGATATGGTGTAAAATCTTACTATTTGGTAACATATGCTTGGGCTACTTCAGAAAAAATCAAAATCGATATATGTTTCCATATAAATTTTGAGGAGTTCCCTCGATTCATCACTTTGGTGACAATGGGACCAAACGGGAAGCACCTCCTTTCAAATAAAAAAAAAATCATCCAAATCGGTTCACCCAGGCGAAAGTTCTGAGGTAACAAATATAAAAAAAAAAATACAGACGAATTGAGAACCTCCTCCTTTTTTTGGAAGTCGGTTAAAAAAACAAAACTAGTAAACATTCTCCATTGTGTAAATCAAAATGCCAAGTATCGATTTAGATTAGTCTCTATTTGATCCAATAAATATTGTAATACTGTAGCTCTAAACAATTTTTACTTTGAGCCAATCGCCAACATATCTACACTTTTGAACCATATTGCTGCGTGGTTGAAAAGTAGTAAACCGTATCTGCCGGCGACCGCTCATATGGAATAAAATGGCCCTAACTTTAATAGGTATCACTTAAAGGCGACTATAATATTTGCTTAATTTGGTGCCCGCATGAATTGTTCGTTGTTTTTCACTGTGATTTCGTATCGAGCTTCTCGATACTACTATCGACATTCCGAGTTTTCGACTTGTAACCTAAGCACATGACACATCTAACTTTCATTGTCACACAGTCGCCTCCAATGATGTTCAATAAAACAAATTTCATTGGTCGCCACCTTATAGTTGTTTGATCAATAAATATTCAGTAACCCATAGTTTACCCGTTGCCTGGCAATTATAGAAAAATAAACAACAGGTAACGCATTTTTATCACTGCCAACCTTTTCAATAGTAAAGAGAATAGCTAAATATATAATATTATTGTAGGGAATAAACTAAATAAGCCTTTAAAAATAATGGACGAATATAAGAAAAGGGTAAAAGTAACTTGGAGTGATGATCTAAGTCATGATTCTGAAGAAGAGAGAGGTAAGTTGGGTTTCTTTCACAACTCGCTTATCAGTAATTAATATTATGCCCCTTACTAAATAACATATTATTTAAATCATTAGTTATTCGGTGTCCTCGAGCTGTTCAGTGTTCACCCTTATTGATAAAATACACCACTTACGCAACTGATTAGCAGTTCAATGTTCCAGTTTCATAGAACACTAACCCATGTTGGTTAGTGTCAGTGGTTAAACATAGATTAATGCCTCCCACACCGATTTCTGAAACCAGCAACGCAGGAGTTATTTTAAAGTGCCCTCTCTTGTCAGATAATCAGGTGATCAGCCTGCATTGTCCTAACAAAATTGAAAACAACATTTTTTGTTGTTCCAACGCGGGAATCAAACCCGCGACCTCCGAATCGAGAACGAAGCTCTGAACCACTAGATCACGGCGATTAGACATAGATTAATAACACCTAGATGAGGAGTCTTTATCAAAACACATCACTATTTGAAGCAACTAAATCCATACATGCTTACGTCATCACATTTGCTGACTGACAGGCAGGATATTATATTATTTAGTATTACTCATTCTATGGACAGGCCGTTTGAACAAACCAGGACAAAATGTCCTTGTTTGATTTGCGGCAATTGCTCACGCGTACGTACCTACTTACCTAGCTTCTAGGTGTTATTGTTGTATGGGTGGTTCATTGGTGTAAATATTTTTAATTTGATTCCCGACTGCGGCAAAACGAATAATACCTATCTAATAATTTATGTACTTAGCCTACGTATGTATGTAACATTATGTTCCACAGTAGTCTAAACTACTGATTCGATTCTTCTGAAAGGCGTATCAATTTGTTTGTAAGTAGCTTTCGCCCGCGTCTTCTAAATGATAAGGATGCCGTGTTTACGTAATTATCTTTTGCAATCCCCGCATTATAATTGCCCATTTTGAAGTAAAAACTCAACGTATTAAATACAAAATTATTTGCATTGGTGAAAACATGAAAATCACAGTAGTTTTTGAGATTATCGCAAATAGACGGACTTGTGTCTATGAAGAGGAATTTGTTTTAATAATAAAGTTAATTAGCCCTGGATTTTCCCTTAAATATCTTTTATGTGCAGACATGACCCCTCTACCGATTTATTATATACCTACATGTATAGATTCAGATAAAATCTATGGAGCAAAATGTATGGGATTTGACATAAGCTTCGCTAAATAAATAAAAAAAATGACATTCGCTCGACATTTAGCGAAGCTTATGTCAAATCCCATACATTTTGTTTTCGAACTTCGTAAGTGATAAATAGCACTGCCATGTTGAATCAGGGGTCGGGTAACATAATATAGGATACATAATTTACGTTAATACAATATATATATTATATTTACATAGGTAATCGCTTACCTATTCGTCAAAATAAATTTAAAAATATATATTATACCTATACATAATATGCATAAATTTATTTTAGAACGCGAGCGTTTAGCGCAACTAGAACGAGAGTTAGCAGCACTGCCGAAAAAGCCGGTTTACTCTCCAGAGGATCTAAATCTTCTAGTATCATATATTAAGAATCTCACCACTCTGTATGATTTGAGAGACGAAGACTGGCAAGATCAGGATGTCAGAAATGCGATTGAAGACTGGATAACGGAGCCGCGCGATTTAATTCTTTGCATTTATTTTAAAGGAGACAAACTAGTAGGTACTCCTGATATTCCACTTTCACCTGTGCATGATCTTACCTATTTAGTTCGAAGACCAGATTTTGTGTTCAAGGCCGAAACTTTTCATGATGACGTTCTGTTCGGTAGCTTTGTGGATTCGGTGGAATCCAATATTATACAAGTATTGGAGCTGGTGTATGCTCCTTATTTCTTTAATATTACCTCTTGGCCTGAAAGTGAGTATGAGTTGCTTTTGTTCATACCTACATTATTTGTTATACTCGTACATTGTCCTAAGCATAGGTATCAGAGAATCTTACTGTCGATACATTTCAGGTGTCAAAAGCGAATTTTGTTCTCAATTACATACATTCCTAGCCAAATTAACGGACATGTATCATAAAATGTTGGGTCTCACGGTTTTGTATATTCCAAGAGAAGGTCACCTTTTGTCATTTGAAGAAGCAAGTTTCGATAGAGAACTGGTGAAAAGACTAGAAGGCGTGGTAGTTTATTGGACGCATCAGATAAAGTCATGTCTCGAAGACCAATCCTCGGTGGCATCACAAAAAGAATTGCTGTGTCCGAGTGACGAATACGACTTTTGGGTGTACAGACGTAAGTTAAAACTAGTATTTTAAAAAAAACATGGATAAGTAATCACTATATTCTCTAAAATAATTTACACGATTTCTATTATTTATAGACGAGAACCTAAACGCACTGCATTATCAACTGCAAAATAATGCTGTAAAACATATAACGAAGATATTAATCACGACTCACTCCACGTTCATTCATCAATTCCTGACATTATGCGAGGAAATTCTACAGAAGATAAACGAAGCTACATCGAACATTGAATTTCTACAAATTATTAAACAACCTTGTGCTGTGTTGGAGTGTGTAGTCGATCCTGATGAAATTTCCAATCATATCCCGCAAATAATAAACCTTTTCAGAGCAATCTGGATGGAGTCACCATTTTATAACGATGAAATGAAAATTACAAACCTTTTCAAGTCTTTGAGTAATCAAATCATCATTCTGTGTAGAAATTTTGTCAACTTAAATGATCTTTTCGACGGTAAGACAAAAAAGGCTTTAGGGGAGTTTAGTAAGTGTATAGAGTGTTGTAAGAAATACAGAGAAATATACGATGTGATGAGTGAAGCCCATAACGATATTAAGCCTGGCAGCTGGCAGATAGACACTGGCTCAATCTTCAATTACATAGATTCATTTGTCCAAAGGTGTTTTGATATGATGGACGTCTGCAACTGTATGATTATATTTGGCAGGTAATGGTCACGACCGATAAATAAATGGAATGGAATGTAATTATGTTTTTGGTATCGTTTGAGGAGGAAATATTTTTCATGTTCTAGAATTGACGAGCTGGAACTTATCAACAAGCCAATATTTGGCGGATCTCGTGGAGAGGAGTTTCAGGTAAAATGCGAACAAATTGAGCACATGTTTATGGACGCCCTGGACCATGTGCGAGCCGTGTCACACAGCATACTCGACGTTCAAGCTTCGTCTTGGTACGACGATATCCTACAGTTTAGGGCAATAATTAAGGACATCGAGGTCAGTATGAAAAGCAAGTACCTAAATATTACTAATCAGATCCTACCTGTAAGGGTACTTAATAATAACTATATAAATTTCTATGAACTATTTATCAATGTTTTAGATTATAATTGAGAATCTAGTAGAAACTGTATTCGAATGTGTGAACCATGTTGAAGAGGCTGTGGTATCCCTCTTTTCTCTAAACAATTATTCGAAACGTAATAATCTCCGGCGCATTTTTAAGAAAAAGACCTCTGAAGTAAGTTGATACTTAATACCTATTACTGACTTCGTGTCGTGGAAGGTGCTATGCTTGGAGTCCCTCTACTTGATATAATTAGAAGTGATGAAATCCGTGGTGATGTGAACCAAGGTAACCGATATAACCAAGCGCATTAGCAAATTGAAATGGAAGTGGGGATAAAACTTATATTAATGTAAAGCTAGAATATACGATAGCTGGGCAGAAAGGTTCTCAAGTGGAGACCGCGGGTGGGACGTCGAAGAATTGGAAGACCTCCCACCAGGTGTAGGTACCTACAACCAGTCTCACTGGAAATCGTTGAGGGAGGTTTATGGGAGCTAAAACAACGACGACGTAGAGGTACCAAAACCAGACAAATAAGGGCTAAGCGAAAGCCGGGAGTTAGAAAGCTATTAATATTTACAGACACTTAATTTTGAAACAATACAAATTAAATTTCAGGTGTGGGATATGTTCAGTCAGGAGATATCGGAGTGCAAGCACGACATAGTGTCGGGCCGCGGAACTTACTCGTCCGCACTGCCGCCCTGCGCCGGCCGAGCCGTCCGCATGAAGCTTACGGGAACTCGACTTACCTATCTACGGAAAGTAAGCCTACTACTAATATCTTTGTGGTTTAGCAAGTTCTGTTTCATCAAAAGCCTTTCTTAAGCGGCGAATTGAGAAATGTTTATGATAAAACGAGACTCTACACTAAACTATGTACCTACCTCAAATTCAAAGCGTGCTTAGGCCATGTTTCACCAAGCAATGTTAAAGTTAACGCCATGTTAAAATACCATGCCATCTCATTCATTGACAGGAAATACGAGCGAGTACTTATGGAAAGTACTTATTTAAGCAAAAATTGTGAGACCCTTAGGCTGTGTTTCACCAAGCAATGTTTAAAGTTAATGCCATGTTAAATATCATGATATTTAACATGGCATTAACTTTAACATTGCTTGGTGAAACACGCCCGTAACCTTTTTTATTGCCTTAACAAAAGGTATGCTCCATTTCGATTTAATTTCATATTTAATGTAAAAAAACGAAATTTTACCAATGATGGTTTTTCTTTATTGCTCGGTATTTAAATTAGAATCCTCATAGCATCACCTATATCGAGCCTTGTTTACCAAACGCAGGTCGTAATATATTACATTAATATATCTCGTATTCTGAATTAAATATTTAGTGGTATTTAATTTAACCAACATAAATAGGTGATGGCTGACGCGGCAGCTTGGATGATACCCTGCAGCAATTCAGAGGACGCAATGATGCACGCTAATAAGCTTATAACTGCGATTGATGTTTCTGTTAAAGAACTTTGGATATCTTGGGCTGTAAGTTTTTATTTAAACTTTTTAATTATTTAAGTAATTCATAATTATAACTTAAATTATGCAAAATTTTGCAAAATATTTCAGAATGGTTTAGATGAAAAATGTGTTGCTGGTCTCAACCGGACACTTATGAGAAACAGCGTGGAACACGCCGGTCTACTAGAGTGTAACATTGACGTGTAAGTATTTAATATTGTAGAATTAATAGAGGTACTTGTAAATACACACCCTACGGAATAACTCGTATTGAAATCTTCGTACCTTCACGTACTGATGCAGCGCTACCTACCGGGTCCGATTAGAACCTTCCTTGATAACCACTCTATCCAATAGTGAAAACAGCACGAAGATCGGTGCAGTCTTTGAGTTTATTGAGTTTATCACGAACACACACATATCTGTATGTATATTGTATATGCGGCAGAGGAATTTGTTTTTTGTTTTAATAGGATTTGTTTAAATTATGATTGGCTCTCTTGACATACTGTTCATCAATATAATCCTTGTATTGGCTTAGTGAATCTTTATTGGTAATATTTTGTAGGAACATACTGCAGCTGTGTAAAGAGGGAAGTCATTGGGAGAACCTTGGAATGGACGTGCCTACACACGCGTATCAGGTTAATATATTTTTAATACACCTACATAACAACCTGGCCATTGCTGGCAGACAGAAGAAACTGTCGCATGTGGCATTTCGGAACCATCACCAATATTTTACGACCAAATTGCCTATTTAATCTTCATGAAAAAACGCAAACTTTTCGCATGGCTGGCAAAGCTTTTCACCAAGCAATGTTAAAGTTAATCCTTCGTTAAATATCATGTTGTTCCTCGTAATTTCTATCAATGAATGAGAAGGCATGGTATTTTAACAAGCCGTTAACACTAACATGCGTGAAATCGGGACTAAGGCCGTGTTTAACTAAGCAATGTTAAAGTTAGCGCTATGTTAAAATAAAAAAAATATTCATTGACAGGAAATAGGAGAGGGATAACATGATATTTAACATGGCGTTAACTTTAACATCACTTGGCGAAACAAGCCCTAAGGGTCTCACAATCTTTGATTAATTATGTAAGTACCTCTAGAATAACTAATTTGGAAGTTCTGTTGCTGCTTCCATGTTCTATGGAGCGACAGACATAAAATGCAAATATGCTAACTGACACTTATCTATCTATATCAGTAGATTATGCACCAGGCCCTGAGTATACCAGTTTACTAAAGCAGCAATTTATTTTGCTAACAGGTGTATGCAAAGAGTAAAACAATATTCTATGTATACGAAAGTATCCTGGCTGTGGTAAAAGGATATAACAATATATTGAACTCACTGTCCGAAGAGGAGAGGCTGCTTTTCAAGCCACTTATACAGGTAAATTAATATATTATAGTACATATCTTACGGCCCGGCTGCGGCTACAATATATAGTATGCGGTCAGACACTATGTTGTTGTTGTATGTTGTCGCAAGGCAGTGTCGGATGTCGAGCCCGTATTTAATAGAAAATATTTATAAGACTGAATAAAAATTATCATTTAGAAATTAATAGATTATATTTTTTTAAATTTACACATTTATAAAATAAATTATTATTATCTAAATATTGTTATCGAACTACATATTATCACAGCCATGAAAAGTATTGATTTCAATCTGTCTTTAACTTCAACACAACACATTGTCAATCTTTCCAATTCCAAAAATCAGACACAATTTTAAGTCACAAATTATTGATTGATTCTTTAAAATAATAATAAAATGGCAGAGATGTTAAAGGTTTTTACCTTAAGCAAATGTCCAAATGATCATTCATATCAGCCTGTTCAACCATTTCGAGACAACATGGGCAAGGAGATTTTGTACCAGTTGCATTAAGTGTCAATGTTTCATCAAAAGCATCGTCATCATCAAGCACAATTGTATCAACCATAGAACTAGAAGATGCACCTTCCTCCGGCATGGTTTCATTGTTATCAAAAAATACAAGACATTCATCTAAATGTTCTTGTATCTCTATATTGATTTTCTTACCACAACATGGGCAAATATTACTGTCATTGACTTTAGAATCTACAATATTATTCTTAGTTTCGACATCTATCCAAGTTAGGTCTACAACATCTATAACAGGCTTAACTTCAACTACATCTGTATCTATATTTAGTATAGCTTTATCATCATTTACTTTTGGTTTACTACTATTTTGTATATCATTTTTAGTTAAAACATTTGATGTATCATTTGAATACTTCTCAATGATGTCTTTATTAAGGCATTCATCTAGATGGCTGTTTATTTCTTCACTTGAAATTTTAATTTTGCATATAGGACATTCAACCAAATTGGTTACAACTGGTAGAACATTTAATTTAGAATCTTTATTAGTTTGTGTCACTACAAAATCTTGACTGTATATGTCCTTGAGGATGGTTTTTACATTATTTTTGAAGTAGTCATCTATCTTCATAACTTTCTTTGGTGGGGAAGGGCTTATAGCTGTAATTGCCTTATGTTTTTTATTGTTTGCAGAAACTAATTTAGGAGCAGGGTTATGAATATTATTAGACGTCAACATTTTATTAGCCCAAATATTTCTCACTGTTTCTGTTATATCTGAAATGCTATCCTTTTTCTTTGTGCTGATTATTTGACCTGTTCCAGTAAATGACTCTATAGATGATTTGGTTGCTGTTGGATTAAATATGACATTCTTTTTATTTACTATCAGTGTGTTATTTGTAATATACGAAGATATAGCTTTTATTTTGGAATTTATATTAGAATCTTTTAAAACTGTTTTTAATTGTGGACTATTTATGTTTTCATTTATGTCTTTATTAATTTTAGTGTTATTTTTAACATATTTAGTAATGTCACCACTTTGATTCTTTGGTTTTCCGCTAGTTTTCTTTTCGGGCTCTTTTATTTTCACAAACATGCCTCCACACTTATGTTGGTGATCCAGCCACCATCTATCATTAGGCCCAGGAGCTCTATTTGCTGACCTTCGGACAATGCCAAAATATGGTCTCTGCTTTTGGCAAGGCCCATTACATCTCCACCAATGAGTTTGGTACAACTTGACCTGCAAATTAAAAAAGTTTAATTTAAATTTTAGTTAAAAATACTAAAACAGTTAACTAAATTATGTAATAAAAAATATTACCTCATCATGGAAATCATGATAAATACTTATATTGAGTCCAGCACTCTTGTTTATCCTATGCATATGAGCTTGAAAGTTGGGCCCATGGCCATCCCTATCTCTATCTCTATTTGTAATAAACAGATAGGCATGAATCATCTCATGGAGTAAAGTTTCTATCAGATCTTTGCGTGGTCTCAGTTTTAACAGTGGTTCACTAAGTGCTATTTCACAGAGTCCCACTCTATCATACCTGAAAATATTAATGATTTCTGATTACTTTATATTATTATCATGACATTGAGACAAAGATGATTTGCATACATTATGTTCATGATTTCATAAACAAGCTTCAATAAAACATTATATTTGATGAATTCCTCTTATCGTTAGTGATTTGTTTCAATAATACTTACGAGCATATACCAGCGCATGAATACATTCTTTTGCTCCAGCGTACAATAGCTCTGCTAGCTAGTGAGGTCCAGAAAAAAAGTTTGTCAAAGTGTACAAACAACGCATGGACGTTGGGTGTTGGATCGATCAACTCTAATTCTGGATCTCCCAGGTTCATACTTGTAGATATTCAGTGAAGAAACTGTATAAATAGATTATAATTCAAAGTAATATAGAAAAATAACAATAGAAAACAAAATCATTTTAAATTTCGTGCAGCTGTCTATGTGACAGTTGATCACAGTTGACAACTTGACACTTGACAAACAATTTTTTTTTAAGCTTTTCTAAATCGTCAAGTCCAATCTATAAACATGTTCCAAATAATTTGCCAGTACCAAAGTCAGCACTATCAATGGGCCAAGTCCGTTAGCCAATTCAGTAAAATTTAGCTAGTTTAATGAGGGGTTTTCGAAGTGTCACTTTTAGGTATAGAGACTACCGTAAGATGGCGCTTGCATAATGTAATATGTCAAAAAAGTGGTTAATAGTTGCCAGATGCTGTTTCATACACAAAAATAATCCTTTCAAATTCCTTTCTTAGTGATCTCCTACACTTCCGAGGAAACCTACATACATTATAGCTCTCTGGCTTCGATATCTTTGATTTTTGAAACAAATAATTAATCACACTTTTCTCCCGTTTCCGTAGGGATTTCGGGAAGTTCTTGTTTAGTACTGCCCTATACTTAGATTCTTAGAAATATACATGCCAAATTTCAGCCTGCTGCCGAGTATTTTTGACTCGACGCTAAGATAAATATTTTACCTCTTGGGGCTCTTGCCAAATGTGATGACGGAGAGATGAAATCTGCTGGCGTAAAGTGAGTTTAACATAATATGAAGGATTTTTTTCTTATAGTTAATCCTATTTTTATATGTTTGATAGCCTCTATCCATCTTGATCTCCGAGTTTCATCTTGGGGAAAGCGGTTGTTACCTATATTTTTACAAAATTGTACTGCGCATGGACTAGCCATGTTTAGTTTAGTTCTCAGGGCACAATTAATAAATAATAAACTATTGCAAGTGAAAGAAAGAAAGTTGAAAGGTAAACAAACAAAAAACAAAGCGGAAATTGACATTTTACACAGGACTTGACATATTACTTAGGTTTAATGCCATCTTTCTGCAGTTTTCTGAAACTAGTAGAACTGTCAAAATAAAAAACGGCTCATTCCGATGGAATTTACAACTTAATTGCACTCTTTTTAACTGGCATCAAAAAAGGAAGAAGTAGTAAAACGCCCACTTCAGTTATTACTTAAGAGAGTAAATATAATAAAGGATTTAGAGCTGTAATTAAATGCCAATAAATTAGTTTAACTATTTATTTAAAGTTTGTACCGATAATTTTTTTTACTAGGATCTTTGTGTCGTTGTTAAATTTATTTTAAAAAGAGTGGCAGTTATTCCTCGCCTTAACTCGAATGCATTTTTATGAACTTATCGCGCATTCGCATCTTTATGAAGCCACTTGTGCTTGATGTTAACGCAAAGCACGATAATTACACGTCATTAAAAACTAAAATAACAGAAAATTATGGAAAAAATACAAAAATTAAAAAGTAGAATTTTTTCATTTCATGGTTTTTGACTCAGGACTCGGCCCTGGTTTATTTTATATGTCAGGACATTATGTTACCGTCACAGAAATAAATGTTACCGTCAATGAATATCATTGGTTACCGTACATGTAATTAATATATTTAATTAAACTCAAATCTATAGTATTATAAATGCTAAAGTTACTTTGTCTCTTGTATGTAACATGTAAGGTTTAAACGTTATTGCCATCTTCTTTCTAATTGTGAAATAAATTAACACAATATGTATAATATTATTTTAGTTATAAGGCAAAGAATTTTAACTAAAATCTAGATTATGGTCTAGAGTCTAGAACTCTAGACCATGGAAATTACCTATTTCCGCGTTACAGACAAACGAATTTTAAAATGTTATGATAGGCAAACGAAATGGGTATAATTTAGTAATATACTTTATAGTATTTAGTTACATAAACCTATTAAGGCATTTTTATAACTTTAGGCATGTGAGAAAAAGATTCAACCAGGCTTAACAAAACTCACTTGGACGTCTACAATGTCTGACGCATACGTAGCAGATTGTTTACTGCAAATAGAAGAAGTAAGTACAAATTTAACAATATTGCTAAGGGTCAGTTCACATCGAAACGTGGAAAGGTGAGCTCGGCCATTTTATAATACCCTTGCAAGAGAGATGCTTTGCAGCGCGGTTCATGAAGTTAATAAAGTTCAAAACACCTATTACCTAATATTTGGTTATGAAAATTTCACTTTATAAATATGTACACATTTTTCTATTAATTACCAGGTTCAAGATTTCTTGACGACGTACAAAAACTGTAATATGAATTTAGTCAAAATTATGGAAAATATTTGTGGATCTCCTCTTATTGAACTGGAGATGTACAATGTTTTTGAAATTAACGAATTGAAAAATAAATTTAGACGTTTGCAATCGTCGGCTGTAGAGAAATTATTAGAAATGTATAGAGAAATTGTTACGTACATAATAATCGTATACGAAGGATTTGAATCTGAAATAACACAGGTACGTAAGTTGCAATATTTCCTTATTCATACTGATTAATATCCCTAATTAATAAAAATATATTATACATAATCCAATAAATATTTAGGTGCAATTTCACCATTCACAACGAAAACTCGGCTTTATTAAACTCAGCTCTCAATAAGCTACGCTCGCTTATGTTTTATGTCAAACGGATTTCACCGTATTTTTAAGCAAAGCTTGGCTTAAAAAAGCTGAGTTCTAAATATACCTAGTATAGGTAGATGTTAAATACCTCTACACATAAATTTTTCTATTTACGTATAGTGAGTTACCTATTGCAATATTATACACAAATTTATGCAGAATTTTAAAATACAACATTTATCTTATGACACTCGGTAGGTACTTACGTGACAGCTCTTGAGCTCGCTCAACTATGAAGCCAACGAAATCCTAAGTTCAGAACTTTAAACTTTGCTTAGCTAAAATAAAGTGCCTAAAGCCAGTTTAACGTATGCTAAACCAGCTCAATTCCATTGGTGAAATCACCCCTAAATGTACCTGTCTTCGACTTTTACGGTGGAAGTTACTTGACAGACAGTATTTAAAAACCACTAAATGTGAATCATAATATTGCAGATGGCCGATCATTGGATTAAATATGTAAGAAAGTTTGATCGAATGCTTGAAGATGCCTTGCGATTATGTGTTAAAGCAACAATGCAAAATGTTTATAAATGTGTTCATGGAGATGGTAAACATTTTTT
Organism: Celastrina argiolus; assembly: GCA_905187575.2. NCBI lineage: Eukaryota > Metazoa > Arthropoda > Insecta > Lepidoptera > Lycaenidae > Celastrina > Celastrina argiolus. The sequence continues at coordinate 14,633,843 of LR994579.1, forward strand.
TAAGCATTCTAGAATAATAATGTTAAAGCGGGTATTCCAAATTTTTTCCAAACTAATTCCCGTGTTCATCGTTTGTCTAAAGCCGCCTATACATATTGGCCGAGCGTTGCCGAGATGCGGCAAATGCCCATGTGTGGACAGTCAATTTGCCTTGCTTGTCATCGCTCGGCATCGCTTGCCTAGCTGGCCGAGTGAAGGCGAGCCCCAACGTGTGGACGGCTCATTTGCCGCCACTCGCCTACGATCGTCGTCGCTCGTGACCACTTGAGACGGCGAGTCTCACTCGCCTCACTTCAAATCGGTGTCGGTTTTTATGCCCAAATCAAAGGCTCGCCTGCGCTCGGCCGACAGCGTCCACACGTTTGTATAGCCGCCATTGTATTATGTGAATATAATTTGTCGCTGTCAGGCCAACGTGTGGGCACCTATATGCCGACGCTCGCGTTGGCCTACGCTCGGCCAATATGTATAGCCGATTTAGAATCTTTCTTTCTCTTTAAGTAACAAGAATAACGACAGAAATAACATGATTATATTTAATTAACGACTAAATTTAACAGGCGTTGGTATATTGGTACTAAGCCTAGGTATATATCTAGGTATATATAGAAGCACCTAAAGGTAATAATATCAAACGAAATTTCTGCATTTAAGGTACAATGGCACCAGCTCCTCTTATTAAAATGAATTTGTATTTATCGGAAACTGACATTTATTTCAAGCCAACACAGTTCGATGTTGAGAATATTTTTGCCGCAGTATACGAAGAAATGTTGCATATTATTGGGGCTGTACCAAGACTTTACGAGAAGTTTAGTTTGCCATCTGGTGGTTTGAAGAGGTTTCAAGAGATTATAGAACGAGATGCAGACTGCAATCAGCTACGAACCTTGATGAATGCAGGTAGATATACAATTCATAATATTCATCGTTGGTGTAGGCCCGTAGGGTTAATATAACGTCATAGTTATAGTCGACAGGTGTCTTCGCCACTGGTATTCATTAATAAAACTAAAAAACAAAATGACCTATTGATATTTTATAAATTCATCATTTATAACGTTTCAGAGATCGAGTATAATTTAAAAATTATTAAAGAGCATATTCGATTATGGGATCCATATGCTCACATCTATAAAGTGAATAAGGATGATTTTTTGGTAAAATATCAAAATCAAAAACCTTCTGCAGCTGATTTTGATCAATTAATAATAAACTACGGTAACCTTGCTAATTCTATACAAATTCAAGACGCGATAAATCAGGCAAGTTATTATAGGTTAAAATTTAAAACTATTTTAATTAAACGTTGTGATTCTTAAGCTGTTAAGCATAAATTCATTCAGTTAATATTGAATACAAACAAAAAAATTACAGCTGCACTTCATAACGCTAAATTCCAATGCATTGAAGAAGTCTTTAATACAACACTGCTCAATATGGCAAACACAGTTGGGAGAGCTTTTGAGCAAAATAACGGAGTCCGATATCGATGATGTGTATATATACATAGAAAGTAGTAGTGCGGAAGTTATGACCGTGAGTATTATAAAATTAAATATTAATAAAATCTATGAAAATCAATTTACTACAGTTGTAGTTTATTGATTTTCATAGATTTTAGTATTAGTGTAGTAATGTTTTAGTAGTAGCGTACACTACCGTGTACGTACCTACACTAGAGTAGTGAGTTTATGCGAGTGAGGCGTAGTGTAGAACAAGGTAGAGAATATTAACAAAATTAATTACATCTTTAATTACAGATGCCGAGAACTTTGGCTGAACTTCCTGAAGCTCTTGCAATATACGAACGTCTGGTCACTGAAGTGCCCCAAATTGAGCGCACTTTTCCCCCAATAATTTCCAAAATTAATGTATTAGGTAAATTTAATGCATAGTCTTCTTTTATACTGATTTATTTATTTTTGCGGAAAACTCCAGATTTCTCTTACTAATAGGTATTTGATAATAATGCCAATTGTAATGATGGAAGTGATGTTGCCAAATTTTAGAAATATAATTCATTAATATTTAAAATACAATAATAAGTTATTATGGCTAAGAGAAATAGTCCATTAATAAAACCTAATATTGTAGACAAATACAACGTAGAAATTAGAGCCGAGGTGACCGCGAGACACGAAAATATTCCTGCAGTTTGGGCAGAATACTTAAATGTACTGCAGGAAGCAAAGAAAGCATTAGATATGAGTAGTGACACATTTAAAGCCGAACTTCTGGAACAAGCTGAGGTAAATAATCTAGTATCAATGAACTAAGCATTCGCTGTAATAATATTATAAATTTAGACATATTCAATACAGACAGTGGCCATTATTCCCTAACTAAGGTAAAAATATCTACACTTTTTAATAGGAACTTAAACAAGTTGCTAAAGATTTTTGTGAAGAATTTTACCAAACTGCTCCTTGTGGCCCGGAAATTAGCGGCAAAGATGCCTTGGTTCAGTTGAGAGCCTTTCGAGAACATTTAAATAAATTGAGAAGTCAAGAGCAAGCAATTCGAGATGGATTGACTGTCTTTAACATGACGTAATTTTTTCTATTATACTATGTATTTTTATTTTCAATTTTCATCATTTAATATTTTTTCTTACCATTCATATAAGTTATAGACTGTTGCTCTACGTAGGTAATTAATATCTCATCCATCAATTTAGTATACTAAATTTGAGAAGATTAATAATACGATTTTTAATCTCTTCCAAGTATACCGGTGAATCTCGATCTTCAAAAGATGGAGAAAGAATTGGAGAAGTTGGAGGAAGTTTGGGAACTAGTCAACAGGTGGAATGAGTCTTGGGAGAAATATAAAGATCAAAGGTTTTGGGAGATGGAAACTGATGAAATGGAAGATACCACCATGTTTCTGTTTAGGTAGGTTATTCAGTTTCATAATTTTTAATTTCATGACTAACTGAATCTTGATTATTAGAATCTGTATTTATTATGACTTTACGCACAGAAACTTCAACCGGCTGTCGCGACAGCTCAAAGACAAAGGCTGGAGTATTATTGATGCAACTAGAGCCGAAGTTGATGCATTTCGCAGAACGCTGCCTTTGATCGGAGATTTGAAGAATTCTTGCATGAGAGACAGACATTGGGACAAAATAAAAGCTTTAATGGAAGCGTAAGTTTAAAACTTTATAGGAACCATCCAATGTAATTTTATATGGATGAGTGTCGTAAATTTGTAATCAGAGGAATAAAATTGGTAGATGATTATGAAGTCCGTAGATATACATAATTGCGTTATATTTATTCAGCCTACTACTACCTCGGAGTAGGTATATGTGGTACCCACTCCGAAAGGGTACAAAATACCTACGTCTTATATTATAGGGAAATGCTGTTCTCAAATGTACCTAGTAATTGTTTGAAACAATTTTCTTAGGGAGTTTGATCAACATTCAGAAGAATTTAAACTAGAATTGATAATGCGACTAAATTTTCAAACTTACGCTGAGGAAATAGCTGAAATATCAAAAGCTGCTACTATGGAACTAAATATAGAAAATGGTCTAAAAGCCATTAGGGAGGTATGGGATACCACAATGTTTGAAATGCAATACTACAGAGATGACATGTATAAAATAAAGGACGTTGATGAAGTGATGCAGGTAAAATACCCATATGAAGTATATCGTACCTACTTACTAGTAAATTAAAAAGCATAACATTTTTATCTTTAATAGTTTCTGGAAGATCACCAAGTACAGCTTTCATCAATGAAGTCAACTAAATATGTAGAGCCATTCATTAAGGAAGTTGATCATTGGGAGAAAACTTTAGGATATGTAGCAGAATGTATCGAGGTTAATATAATAATTTATTATACTATCCATACTTTAAACTATAATTATTAATATTTCTTATAATTATAGTAAATAGGTACCTATAATTATAATTGAATGCATGAATGGATGAAGGAATATACGTCGCAAAATTTTTTTACCCAGAAAATTGACTTTAAACTGTCATTTAAAGATTTTATGATATGTCGTAACGTACTACACATACAATTATTCTAAAGACAGATCTTTAGATCATTAATGTACGTTACGTAATATTTTAAAATGCTTAAGTGACAGTTTGAACTCGATTTTCTCGAAATCAGTATTTTGCGTACCTATATCACCTTCATCCACTCATGCCGTAAATAATTAGTGTAAGCTTAGATTAATTGGAAGTTTTTTTTACTATTAAAAATAACATGATGCATTAGCCAGCATAATCATAAATTAATAGGAAATAATATGTTTAGGTACTTACCAGAAATAAAATAATAATTTGAATTTTAGATATCGCTTCAAGTTCAACGACGATACTTGTATCTTGACATTATATTCGCTGGAGAAGATATAAGAAAGCAGTTGCAACAAGAGGTAACCATTTTTGATGCATTGACGGCGGATTGGAAAGAAATAACGAATAAGTAAGTCTTTCTTAATTGACATATTACCTAGGTCTTTACCTATGAAATAGCCTCTATGTATAAAAAAATAACTTTTTTTTTCATGTAAGTCCCTACCTATTTTTTATTTGTATTATTCGAAGTAGGTAATCCCCCATATTGTAATCAATAGATCTTTACCAATGCAGTAGCAGTTTATTGTTTCCTTTCTAAAATAAATAAGCTAGATCGGACAAATTCTTCAAAGGCATTTTGTACTGCCTAGTGCCTCTCGGGTTCTTATACAAATTCTGGAAAAAGTGATAGTAGGTACCCATGTAGGCGCAAGGTCTGACGAGTAGGGCGGTTGACGCAGAGCTTCCAACCCCAGTTCATGCAATTCGAATACCGTCTGCTGTGCAGTATGAGTTCGCGCGTTGTCGTGCAGGATCAGCTGAGCTGTGAGAGATGAGCGATTGACAAATACTGGTTGAAGATTTGCCAGCTTCTCCATCATTGAGTTCAGTTCTTACAGTACATACACATCTGCAGTAAAGCCCGTTTGGTAAGAAGCTGTGATGAATCACACCGGTGCTATAAACCACCAAACAGTGACCATCACTTTTCTGTGGGTAAGTTTTCGTTTAGGGAATTGTTTAGGTGCATAACCAATCTTGGATATGCACCTAAACAAACTAACCTAACCTAATCCAACCAACTTGCTGAGCACTTGCGGTTATCAAACAGAATCCATTTTTCATCGCAGGTAACAATGTGGTTCAAAGTTCTATCATTGAGTTCGTGGGGCACTCATTTGTCGAGCTTTTTTATTTTGCCTATTTCATGCAAACGGGCCAATACTTAGAAGTTTTTGAAATAAAATTAATTTGAAATTAGAATTCTTAGCTAAATAAAAATTATTTTGATTTGAAATGGCCAATACTGCAAAACGGAAATTTCATTGGTTAGAAGAGCACACAAGCTGAGACTTCTATTTTCACGTAATAAACCTACATTTTGCTAGTGTAATAATTTTTGATCATTATTCATTGGGATGTGGTATGTTTGTAGCATAGCCCATGGAAAAAATGCAGTACTGGCATGCGCATACAAACCTATACCGTACTTATATAATAAGCTGAATCAAATAATAGACAGTCTTGACAAGATTTTGCGATCCTTGGAACAATATTTGGAAGTAAAACGACAGCTGTTCCCGAGATTTTATTTTATATCAAATGATGATTTGCTAGAAATATTAGGGAACTCAAAAAAGCCACAGTTAATTCAAGTTCACTTAAAGAAATTATTTGATAACATTCAAAAAATCCGGATCGATAAGGTAAACAAAATATACCCACCTAATTACATTTTATTACTTATCAAACGTAAAATTATAGCTATTAGCTGATTCGTGGGATACCTACGTGTTTTCACTACAATTTTGTGTACTGACTTGAGTTGAGAACCATGGCATGGCTCAACCTCAATTGCCATGACTATAACTCAGTGGTTAAAAAGTCATGACTACTCTTTTAACGTACCTTTGATTGCTCGTGCATGCCTTCTCACTCATTGACAGGAAATATGAGAGGTAACCCCTCGAAATAACATGATATTTAACGAAGGATTAACTTTAACATTGCTTGGTGAAACACGGCCTTAGTCCCGATTTCACCAACGCTTGTTAGTGTTAACGACTTGTTAAAATACCATGCCTTCTCATTCATTGACAGCAAATACGAGAGGGATAACATGATATATTTTAATGAGGGATTAACTTTAACATATTATTGTGTTGGTGGAATTAACACTAAAGATGTGAAAAAGTGACGTTGTTTTTGTATTTCCTGTGTAACATTAGTACCTACAACAGTAAATAGAAAATTATTCATTATGATGCACAAAATATCGCGGGTTAAGAACCAGACAAGCGTAAGGCCAAATAACAACTTTTCAGGAGAGCCGAAAAACTGCGCTAAATTTGTTAGGTATAAAATCAAAATATATTACAATCCACACGTTTATTCATTTGAAAACACACTTGGCCGATAAAGCATATTCAAAAACATTCAAAACAAGGTAACTACGCATTACGCAACTCCGCCATGACAGACTAGACTTTAATATTATCAAAAACTAGTTAAGGGGTAAAAGAAATAGAATAGTGTTGTCATATGGATTTAACGATTATTGTTACCCTCTGAATTGTTACCTTATATACAGCATACATAACGCAAAAACTATGGTAGGTACCAATTAGTAAGTCTAATTTTTCTCACAATAAAGCTTTATTCACCTGCTTCAAAATGGAGTAAATTTTTGGGCAATCAAAAAACCTTTTTATTCTAAAAAAGTTTAATTTTCAATAATACGTTATTTTGGTTATCAATAATGTATTAATAAATTTAATAATGAAGGGAATGCAATGGAAATTCCGTTAAAATAGCCATAAATGTAATAGCAAAAATCTTCTGAAATAACTGGTGGGTGGTTGTTGACTCTTTGCTTAAGGGAAGGGGAAACTTCCGGCAGAATAACACTAAATTGAGCCTTCTAAAATTAACTCACTACAAAATATTAACGTGTGTTTACCAAAACGTGTATATTTTTATTTATTTATTTACTAGACTAGAATTAGGAGATTTAAAATTTAGCTGTTGTAAACAAACGAAAATTATAATATTTTCGGTAAAGTATTTTGTCCTTAAGGCACTGGCAATAGTTTTATACCTTACTACCATAATAAAAAAAAAACAATATTCAAGTGTCAAAAACCGAAGGAGAAGAATAGGTATTTGTAAACATGGGAATAGGATTTATTTTGTAACTTTGTAAGTGTAAAATTTTAAATTCACGACGTGTGTTTAATCCATATTAGAATAATACAATAATACAATACAAGTATGAATGAAGAAGATATTGCCAAATGTCATTTTGTGCCTACGAGTTCTCTGGTGTGTACATCCAAAGCTAAACTAAAATAATAGCAGGTATTATGAATGTCTAAGTTATAACTTTGTTAGATTGCAGACTTAATATTTATATTTTTCAGAAAAAAATTATACAATTGCTTGATATTCCTGTTTCTTCTCATGATATAAGATGCAAACGCAACCTTGTCCATTTACAACAAAGAAAGTCAAACTATAGTTTGGAAATAAAAAAGAAATCATGGTTCCATTTATATCAAATGGCACTCAGGCGAGCTATATATTCTCATGATTGGGATCGTCTATCAATTTTGTTGAAAAAGTCTCCTATCCAAGAACATGCTGTAAGGACAATAGATGATTTAGTACTTTACGTCAGGGTTTGTATAATTATTATTATCCTTAATTGTAATTATTTTTGTTTGTGTTACAAACTTAATTAGTATTTATGTTTTTTTCAGGCACTAACTATAGCTTTAATGAATCATCCAAGTGCCAAGACCAAGTCATTATTAAATGATTTTCTGCACATGGTGTTGGCATGCCGTTCAGAGGAAGATAAGAAAGCAATTTATAAGGCCATGCTCTCACTCCCAGAAAAAATATATGGTAGAAGTAACTACAAATGATCAACATAAAGTGTTTAATAGGAATGTAAATTCGTTTTTTTAATATGGCGATTCACTTGTGATAAGAACTGATGTTATTTTAATAAAATGTACTTTTTTAATTTATGTGTTTCATTTGCAGAGTTGATAACATTTTAAAGTTTCAAAACAATTTTGTATGTTATACAAGAAACTGGGTTGCGAATTTACATAATATTGTGTATTTTTTTTTCTTTAGAACACTGTGGGGCAATCAGTGGCAAAGGCAATGATATCTGATGATGGGGAATGTATAGAATGGAAGTATAATTTAGTTCTTGATGGACCTTCTGAAACTTGGTTACTTAGTCTTGAACAGACAATGAGAACTGTACTGAGAGAAGTAAGAATATATTTTATTACATACTTAAAAGTATTCTAATATACCTATATATAATACTCCCATATAAATTCAATCCCTAAGGGGATAAAACAGGGGTGCAAAGTCATTATGAAAATTTGCCGTTTCTGATGTTATTTAAATGAAATGTTTTACAAAGGGGGTCTAAGTTTGTATGGAAAATACTATCTATCGATATATATGTATAAATTAATTGCTATTTCCCTTGGTTGTGCTATCAGTTGGCTATCTGCACCATCAGCAGATGGCTGGGCCATTTTCACTAATTCTTTTTTGGTGCGTTGTTGTCAGAAGAAGGTTGTTTAACGAAATATTCTTAAGTAGATATTACATGTGACTTACTCCCTTACAAAAATAAATAATATATAAACACACTTTAAAAGCTGTGCAATGTTTTCTCCTGGTGTGGTATTATGTTAGACAAGTCACTTGAAAGACAAATACACAACATTCTATAGCTTATCCAGTAAGTAAGTAAGTAAATATTTTTATTAGTATGGGATTAATGTATAATATCATTAAAAATATATGCTTTTAATTGCTGCAGCAACTTATACTGACTAGAGCAGCACTGAGAAAATGTAGATATCAAAGAGAGCAGTGGATTAATGATTGGCCAGGTCAACTTGTGATTACAAGCAGTAAGGTTAGTTGGAAACGTTCAATATATAATCCTGATATATATTTTTTTATTTATGCTAATTTTGCCATTAAAAAAAGTATCAATACTCATTCATCATTATCATTATTGTCGACTTATGTGATTTCTCCCTATTGTAACTTTCAGTTTACTTTCGAACATTAATTTAATCGTGTAATAATAGATACAGTGGAGTTCCGATTGTACACGGACATTGTGCCGATGTGAATTAATGAAGGAGAAGAAACCACTAAAGAAGCTGCGAAAGAAACAAAATCAGATACTAAGCACGCTCCAATCTATGTCAAGGAAAGAAATATCGAAAATTTTACGTTGCAAAGTAAATGCTTTATGTGTTATTGAGATTCACTCAAGGGACACGGTGGATAGGATGTATAAAATGGGTGAGTTATAATAATATTGATTATGGTTGATTTTCTCTACACCACATTAATCTGGTTCTATGTTAAGTTCTCGAAGAGCTTGTGTTAGGTACAGGTACCAGACAACAGAAATATATAGAATACATTTATAATATTGAATTCCTTTATAACCATGTCCCAGGAACATTGAATATTTTGCTCTCTTGTTGGATTCGACGAGACCACCGCTGTACCGGCTTGAACAGCAATGCTCTTATCACTGAGCCCCAGAAGCCATTAGTTAAATCTTCTTTCTTATACATAAAAATTAATTGCTGTTCGTTAGTCTTGCTAAAACTCGAGAACGGCTGAACCGATTCGGCTATGTTTAGTCTTGAAATATTCGTAAGACCCGGGAAGGTTTAAACGGTTCATCACAAACTGTTTGTATGCTCAACGAAGTGGGCAAGGTTGCTGACCCGTGCCTTTCATTTGATTGTGTTAAATATGTTGGTATTGCTTTTTTATTAATTACTACAGCTAGCAATTAATAAATATAAGTATCTCGTCTCTTTCAGTATTGGTTGTCACACAGAATAAGTGGTGAATCTGAGATTAAAACTGATGACTGAGACCGGAAAGCAAAACCAACATATTAAACAAAATTAAATGAAAGGCAGAATAACAATCCTAATTTTTGACTGGTTTAAACCTGTACCTGCTTAAAAAGACTTAATTCTTTTAGGCTGCATGAATGTGACAGCATTTGAATGGTTCTCTCAGTTGAAGTTCTACTGGGACAGGGAAAGAGAGGACTGTTACATCAAGCAGACGAACACGAGCACTGTTTACTCATACGAGTACATCGGAAACTCCGGGCGATTAGTCATCACACCACTTACTGATAGGTAAATCTTAAAGAGTAGTGGATAGAAAGTACCATAGATAAGAGTAATATTAATACAAGTAGTAGTAGTAAGTAGTGGAAAGTACTAAGTAGATGTTCAGTTTCATTAATTAGGCTTCAACGAGTTGGCTACACATAGCTGCTGTACTGGGGTTTTCTTTTCGGACTATGTTCTTACTTATAGACAATTAACACGACGAAGAACATATTCCTGGCACCTTAATGCGTTTGCATAGCCACACGCTAGCATTAAAGTATTATCAATTATCATGCACTTCATTAGACTAAAGTATATTATAAATTTGAGAAAAAGATAATACGACCGTGCTCGACTTGGCGGGGGCACTGTCATATCCCCAGAATAATGTATGTAATTTGAGGGTCGACTCAAATATTTTCTATTGCCGGATATCTTAAAGAGGATTCTTTTAATATTTTGTATAAATACATAGATCTGTGCTGCGGATTTTTTTTTTTTTAAAACGCTTTTTGTTAGGTACTTTAGGATCGGAGCGAGAGTGCTGTACGAGCGAGCGAAAGGCATGATTGGCTTCAGCGTCATATATTTGTTTTGTTAGGACGCTATCACGTTAAACTATCGTTCGTAAACCGCCTGTACACCCAACCAATTTATTGTAATGAACCACAGATGTTACATCACGCTGACCACAGCACTGCATCTGTTCCGAGGCGGCAGTCCGCAAGGCCCCGCCGGCACTGGCAAGACCGAGACGACCAAGGATCTCGGCAGGGCCCTGGGCAGATGGGTCGTCGTCACCAATTGTTCGGATGGCCTTGATTATAAATCCATGGCCAAATGTTTCTCAGGTTAGAGGAACTGTCTATTTCAAAAGCCATTCAAATTAAATTAGTGTTAGAGTTACTCTTTTGCTTTGCTGGCATATGAATTTACGATTTGTGATAATTATTGGCAATATACCTACTAATAAAGAAAAGGTTTATTATTTATGGTAAGTCTGTAATATGTATGTTTGTTTGCATTAAATGGGCTCCGAAAGTAATTGGCTGGTTCTGGTGAAATTTGGCATAGATATTGAAAATTCTTAAGTTCCAAAAAGTGTTGGAAAAAAAAAATATTCAAATAATATTTTACTCATATTTTTAAATTCAACAGAGTTTACGGAGAGCTAAAAATAAAAATAGTGAAAACTCTCCATTAGGTACCTACCACCTGTAGTAAGTAGTAGTAAGTAGTAGTACCAATTACTACTTACTATAAAAAGATAGTTCAAGTTTACAATTCCCTTGAAGGTATTGCGCAGAGTGGTTGCTGGGGGTGTTTCGACGAGTTCAATAGAATCAACATCGAAGTGCTGTCGGTGGTGGCGCAGCAGATACTGTCCATACTGCAGGCGCTCTCTCTGCACCAGAAACGATTCATGTTCGAGGGCACAGAGATCAAACTGGAGGCCAACTGTGGTATCTTCATCACTATGAATCCGGGGTTAGTCTTACGACTTGTACATTGAAGCGCTATTTCTTTATATTATAATATACAAATTTATGCATGGACGCTTCAAACCACGTCAATCTGGCCCTGTGCTAAGTATCCGAAGAACTTGTGTTACAGGTACCAGACAACGGAAATATATTTAATACTTTTATACTATACACATATTATATTTTTTTTAATTATACACAAATTTGGTAACAATTGATAAAATACAGATTTACTAACTTTTGCCTTTATAAATTATAATACTTACTAGATGACCCTTTCATCTTCTTCTTTCATCTTCTTACCACATGAATCTAAAATATCTATCTATTTCTTCCTACCCAAATTGAAATGCTTTTCATATTAAGTATGTATTTTTCTATCGAAGTGTCGGTTTTAGTTGATACCAGGCAATAATTTGCAGATATGCGGGGAGAACAGAACTTCCCGATAATCTGAAGTCAATGTTCCGTCCCATCGCGATGTGTGTTCCCGACTCACTCATTATTGCGGAGAACATTCTTTTCTCCGACGGATTCAACGCGTATAAAGTGAATGCCAAAAAGGTAATATCAATGTTTTATACTCTTTTATGTGATTTTAATGTAAATAGGCGCCAATGATTGAATGTCAATTATTCACCGCGCTATAAAGAAATAGTACTTATTTGGTTTTTTGTTTACAATTAGTGCACGTTGGATCGAAACGGATATCTCTTAAAATTATATCTCCTAATGATTGAATGTCAATTATTCACCGCGCTATAAAGAAATAGTACTTATTTGGTTTTTTGTTTACAATTAGTGCACGTTGGATCGAAACGGATATCTCTTAAAATTTCGATAAATCCGTGCTTAAGCTTAATTATTAACTTGCCTACTAAATGGTTCTTCATAATTTCAGTTAATTTTTTTTTATTTCGCAACTAAAGGGTAAAAACCTGACACTTCGCTGTCTGTCCGCAAATTCACTTGAATTTTTCGTCCCTTTCTACGGAATGCATTGTGCTCGCGTCCGACCGGCCATTATTTTAAATATCTATCTAAACTTTAAAGGCTAAGGTCAGAAATTACAAAATATATCTCTTACTTATCTAAATATTATTATTTTTAGGTATTCACTCTATACCAGCTGGCCAGTCAACAGTTGTCCAAGCAGGAGCACTACGACTTTGGTCTTCGTTCTATGGTGGCGTTACTGCGGTACGCGGGGACGCAGAGACGGGCGCATCCCAATCTGCCGGAACAAGAGGTTCGTATTCAGCTGGTTCAAGAGAAAGAAAAAGGGACAAATGATTCTGTAATAGTTTTCTGATAAAAACAAGACCAACAAAGTACTTGAAATGGCCTTCGCACAGGCCATCCACGGACATAGGATCCCACCAAAAACATTTTCATGTAAAAATGTTGCCAAGACGAGTCTACATAGCTTACCTTGTGAAAAAGTTATAAGATATCGTATAAAGCCAAGCTCTAAAGACTACTCGCCCTAAATCTACAAGCACCTTGATCAAAATCTATCAAAAAGTGGACAAATCTCATGTAGAACCAAAGTTCTTGATCTATGCGCCCTTACTTTACTAGGCTTAGCTTCACTTACTCTACATTTCAGTTAAAACGTGATACTTGGCCGTTTTGCTACCGTTACGAAGATTTTATAGGCATTCATTTCATCTTCGTAACGGTAGCAAAACGGCCAAGTATATTTAGGGCGAGTAGTCTTTAGAGCTTGGCTTTATACGATATCTGATAACTTTTTCACAGGGTAAGCTATGAAGACTCGTCTTGGCAACATTTTTACATGAAAATGTTTTTGGTGGGATTTCATTTATTTTTGTAAGGGCAAAATACCCCGGGCAATTACTTTCGCCTTATTTTTCGTCTGGAATTTAGATGATTTATTGTATTTCTCTTTCATTTGATACCCATATTGTGAGAGTACCTGTGAAAACGATAAATCGCTATTTTGGATTAAAAATGGTGGCATTCATGAAATCTTGTATGAACGCCGCGACGCCTGCCGACGCCCAGCGCCGCGACGCCTGCCGACGCCGAGCGCCGCGACGCCTGCCGACGCCGAGCGCCGCGACGCCTGCCGACGCCGAGCGCCGCGACGCCTGCCGACGCCGAGCGCCGCGACGCCTGCCGACGCCGAGCGTCGCGACGCCTGCCGACGCCCAGCGCCACGACGCCCAGTGCCACGACGCCCAGCGCCGCGACGCCTACCGATGCCCAGCACCAAGACGCCCAGCGCCACGACACCCAGCGCCACGACGCCCAGCGCCGCGACGCCGAGCGCCGCGACGCCTACCGACGCCCAGTGCCTCGACGCCTGCTGACTGTGTGAAGTGCTAATATTAGCTAATACCAGCTAGTATTTTCAACAGTACTTTATACCTAATAGTAGTAGTGATGATGGTAACTAGCACAAGAAATTCTATAGAATAAATATTCTATAGAATTTCTTCTATAGAACTAGCTTGTCAGTGACTCAAAATTGAGTCACTGACAAGCTAGTTTCTTACAAATCACATTAAATGCTAATCATACAAAGAACTTCACAGAAAAGAAATTTAACAAGAGATGGAGCTTGTGCCGGACCTGTTTCATACACCGACAGTTATATTATCTCCTTTGTGACCGACAGCAATTTACAAGTATTAGCTGCCTGCATATTCGTGCTAATTTTAAATAAGTGGATAAAAAACAAATTTTCCTCTCATAAATAATATAATAATATATTTACATCTTCGGTACCGACTTTTTGTAGATGAATAATAGAATATACTGATTGCAGTAGTGCAACGCACTCAACATACATAAAGTCGGACATAAATTATATGGAGCAAAACTCTGAACGATTATTGGTCCTACAAAAAGTAGGTCGTAGGTTTTTTATGTACTTGTATATTATATTCCTTTTATAAATTAAAGATCATCAGATCCTTATAATAAACATCCTTTTGAATCCAATATATTATTGTAAAAAAATATTAATATGTAAATGCCGCCATTTTGAATCCAATAGATTCAAAATGGCGGCATTTACATATTAATATTTTTTTTGTTGGTTTTGTAGCAATAACAGCTTACATACATAACTTCAGCTTTTTAAGATTTCCGGAAGTAACCTAAGAATTTTGATGATCTATAAATGAGTCAGTGACGAAATCAGGGGTTTTTAGACATCGATAAAATCTAAAGTTTAATAGCTACGACATTCAAACTTGTATAATTCATGTATTTACTAGTGTCAATATAATATGTTGAAATTTTCAACTATTTAGCATCATCCCAAGCAAAGTTATGGGAGTTCAAAAAAACGACGAAACCTTTCGAGCAAAAGGTAGGTAGTGCCCTTGCGCTTCGCTTGGCTCGTCTTGACGGGGGCAAGACCGTGCCCCCAGATTCCACTAGGTAAAAAAGTATTCTCCTTAGAGCTCAACGGCCATTAAAGGTAAACGCAGACTCAGCGTTCGCACCGTAGTCCCCGCATTCAATTCTTTATAATATGAAGTGACAGCTGGTAGTTGGTCAATGACAACACTACATTTATTATTCATCTCAACACCACCTGTGTATAATGCCTCCTACACCGATTTTGGTATCGGTGGTCGGTTTCATTGTAACTAGACCAGCTATGCAATAGTTATTTTTGTAGTGCCCAAGTGTGTGTGCGATATGCAGCAGCACTCTCTCTTCCTTCACTCTCGTAGGAACGGGTAACCGACACGACTGGCGGGAGAATAGGCATAGGACCGACTTTTTATTTGCCCATCCGACGCATGGGTTATCGTTTTTGTCAGACAATCAGGTGATCAGCCTGCCGAGTCCTAAATAAACTTGAAAACAATATATCGAACCCACGGCCTCCTAGTCGAGAGCGATGCTCTAAACCACTAGACCACGGAGGCGATTAGATATTCACCTGTGTTATAGATGGTGATCCTAGCCATGCGTGACATGAACGTGGCCCGCCTTACGGCGAAGGATGTGCCGCTATTCGACGGTATCATGCAAGACATATTCCCCGATGTCGTGATACCTACACTGGACTACGAGATCCTAGAGACCGCTCTCACTAAGGAGATGAGGACGGCTGGCCTGCAACCTATACGCGCCGCGCTGCTCAAGATCATACAAGTCTTTGAAACAAAGGTATTCGATCTATTTACGTATGGATAAATGTCCATAGATGTCCCATTTGCAAAAAAAATTCTACCCATTTCTTTATGTCGAGAAAGTTTGTGCATACGGAATAAATCCCATGACCACTGGCTTACGACGGTTTCTTGCAATATTCTAGGTTTTTTTACTTACTAAACTATGTATGCTTTATTTATTTATATTTTTTATAACTAGCTGGGCACGGGCCCACTCTGTTGAGCATAAAACAGTTTATGATGAAATTCAATTAAAAAAAAAACAACGCGGAACCCGCAACGCGGAACTTTAGCTATCTACCAGTGAAAGTCTCGTCAAAATTGGTCCAGCCGTTCCAGAGATTAGCTGGAACAAACAGACATGCCGATAAACAGACAGACTGACAGACAAAAATTTTCGTTTTCAGTAACGTTTAGAATGTCTTATGCATTTAGAAAAACGTTGCTAATTGAAAGTTACAAACAGACACTTCAACTTTATTTATTTGTATATTATATTGCATACAGCAGTAACAAAATTAGCTAAGAGACAAATATTTTTTTAGAATTCTCGTCACTCAAGCGTGATACTAGGTGATACGAATACTGCAAAGTCTGTGTCGTGGAAAATGTTGGCGGCCGCCCTGACTCGTTTGCATAACGAGAACGTTGGCGGGTTCCAGAGAGTGAACGTGTTCCCGATGAACCCCAAGGCTTTGACTCTCGGAGAGCTGTACGGAGAGTACAACCTGTCGACCGGAGAGTGGAAAGATGGCGTACTGTCGTCAATCATGAGAACTGCTTGCCAAGGTTATTGATTTAAATTTTTAATGCTTACGATATATTAACCTTTTTGTGCCCGCGACTTCGTTCGCGTGGTTTTTGAGTGTCTCAAACCGTTTATGCAGCGCACGCAACGAAAGTCCCCACATGTGAATAATATTCCCCGTTTTTGCAACATTTCTCACTGACGCTTCGCTCCTATTGGTCGCAGCGTAATGTAATATAGCCTAAAGCCTTCCTCTATAAACTATCCACCAAAAAAAAAAAGATTTTTTCAAATGGGACCAGTAGTTCCTGAGATTAGCGCGCTTAAACAAACAAACACACTCTTCCGCTTTATAATATTAGTATAGATTTAGCCAATATTTGGCACACAACATATATTTATTTAGTACATAAAACAAAGATTATGTGTAATAGAAATAATGTATATTTTTAGACGAGTCACCCGAGTTGAAATGGATAATATTTGACGGTCCAGTGGATGCAATATGGATAGAAAATCTAAACTCCGTGATGGATGACAATAAATTACTAACGTTGGTCAATAGCGAACGGATTGCTATGCCCTCGCAGGTACCTACGCTATATTTAGCTGTTACTTACGATACTCAGCTTCATAAGTAATTAAGTTACTTGTAAGATGCAAAAAAGCTATTTATGGCTCACTCGATGTAGTATCAATACTTACCCGAAACGAGTAGATCACATTTCTAACTTCGCAAACTAATCTAACGCCTCTAGCATTACTGGGTTATTTGTGTTGATTAGGCAATACATCTTCCAGATTTTCAAGTCAAGGTCATGTACGTGTATATTATATTTGCAGGTATCGCTTCTAATAGAGACGCTCGACTTGGCTGTGGCGTCGCCAGCGACGGTGTCTCGGAACGGCATAGTGTACAACGACTACAGTGATTGGGGATGGTGGCCCTTCGTCAACTCCTGGCTGGAGACCGTCGAAGACGTGGAGTATAGGGAGATGGTGAGTGAATTAATACTTTGGATGACGCAACGTCACGTAATATTAACGAGTATCCTATTTAATCAGGGGCCTTACTCTCCAAACTGATTTAATTTTGATTCAGATTCGAGCGTGCTGTGTACTCCCGAGTAAATTGACGTTTGTTTATTTTGATTTTCAGTCGATTTATATGGCCGGGAGTACAAAAAGTTACGATCTAACGATTTTCTCTATCCTGGTTAGTTTCGAAGTTAAATCCACAAAATAAAATACTAAAATCCGTTGAGATCGAACTGATTCGATTCTCGATTGTGTCGGGAGTAAGCCTGCTGGCTCAGTAGTATTCACGCTACGTTGTGTCAAACATACAAACATGAATATATGTACTGCCAAAATCATTACTCTTGCTTTTAGCTGTATTCGTTTGATAAATTTTTAATATCACAAGTGTTATTAAATCCACAAAGCTCCTTGACACTAGTGGTTCTAGGTTAAGTGCCTGTCACACTATGTTCTAAGTAAAATAAGCTAATTAAGTCATATAAACTAATAAACTCAGCTACGCCGTCACTTCACGAACATCCTGACTCCCGTCTTGGAGTTCAAGCGGCTCCACATGATGGAGGGGTCCAGCGTGCGCGGGCAGGAGCTGAGCGGTGTGCGCGCCATGTGTCGTCTGTTGGACGGGCCCGCATCGACTGCGACTGCGCCCGACCAGGAGGACGACAACGAGGGGTTCTCGAAGATGAAGTTTTTGTTTGCGTAAGTTGGCTATGCATAGCATTTGCAGCATTAAACAGGTCGCTCTGGAAGGGACGCAGTTACGACGTTGGCAACCAATATTGTTAAAAAATTTATCCTCAAACAGGGGTCTAGTATAACTAGTCCCTATAAGCTTTTGATACAAGAGAAGCTACGCAGAAATTTAGATAGATATAAAAGAATTAGACATATTATTTAAATTTTACACACCATATCAAAACGAATAGAAAAAAGGTTTCTCATAAGCCATTTTTGGGATGTTCCTGACATAAATATTATTATGTCGATGGTGATTCTAACTAATTTTCTTCTAGAATGATCTGGTCTGTGTGCGCCACGCTGCACGAAGACTCGCGGAAAAAGATTGACAACTGGATACGAGAGCACGAGGGCATATTCCCACTAAAGGACACCGTCTACGACTACTTTGTGGACGAGAGATTGAGGCAGTTCAGGCTTTGGGAGGACAAGTTGCCTGATGACTGGAGATTTAACCCAAAGTAAGATCAGCAGACTTTTTAAATTTTGACTTCATTCACAAATTTTCAGCATATTTTGTCATTCATTTGTATTACACCAAAATTCTAAACCGGCCAAGTGCGAGTCATACTCACGCACTAAAGGTTCCGCACTAAATGAGCAAAAATCACATTGTTGTTATAGCGGCTACAGAAATAAATTGATTCTGTGATTTTTTTTATTATCTGACGATCACGGCTCGAGAGAATAGAGATACAGCCTGGTGACAGACGGGCAGACGGACGGACAGACGGATGGATAGCCATCTCGATATTTACCCTTGGGTACAGAACCCTTAAATGGTGTGATTGAAGCACGATTAAGTTGGTGGTCTGTAAAAAAGGAAAATAACCTCAAAATATGTTGCCATACAGTCCTAACTTAGCGTAAAAAACTATAATTATACATATACTTAAGCAATTTACAATTGAAGACATGAGTGCATGAAGGTATGTATGTCGCAAAAATTTTCTACCCAGAAAATTGACTTTAAACTGTAATTTAAAGATTTTATGATATGTTGTAACGTATTAAATACATTTTTTCTAAAGACGGATCTTTAGATTAATGTACTCGATACGTTACGAAATATTTTAAAATGTTTAAGTGACAGTTAGACCTCAATTTTCTCGAAATCAGTATTTTGCGTATATCACCTTCATCCACTCATGTCTTCAATTGCGTCACCCAGTATGGGCTTCCACTCTATTCTGGTGCCGACGGTGGAGCTGGTGCGCGTGGCGTGGGTGTGCGCGCGGCAGCTGCAGGCCGGCCACGCCATACTGCTGGGCGGCTCGGCCGGCTGCGGCAAGACCAGCCTGCTCCGCGCCGCTCTGCACAACCTCAGCCCTGACCAGTAAGTGATACAGGTTCTTTAGTAGATAGAATGATAAACAACTTGTTGTCTACAGTACTACATTTTTGGACGACCTCCGTAGCGCAGTAGTTCAATGCGTTGGTACTCGACCGAGAGGTTGCGGGTTCGAATCCCGCCGAGGGAACAAAAAGTTTTCAATGTTCCTGGGTCATGGATGTGTATTAAATTTGTGTATTAATATAATAAAAATCTTAAATATGTATAAAAGTATCTATTAAATATATATTTCCGTTGTCTGGTACTTGTAACACAAGTTCTTCGGAAACTTAGCACAGGCCCAGGGCGGCAATTCTCGGGCCTCGAACTTAGTTTTTACTATCGGTCTGTCCCGCTCATGCAAACGAGATTTACCGCGCGTGCGAGCGGGATATACTAATATTCGGAACTATGTTCGAGGCCTGAGAATCGCCGCCCTGATTGACGTGGTGTGAAGCGTCTATAGATATTATTATTATTATTATTACTACAAGTTACAATTAGGTGGTATAGAAAAAAAGCAATTGCACCCTAAATATGTAGATAATAAGGGCTAATATGTATTTTGGTTATTTTTTACATAATATATGTAGGTACTATTTTGTATTTTAATCAATCTGGTGACTTTCTGAAATCATTTACAAAAATAATTATGTTGATTACATTTTTGTAATGTATCCAAGTAATTTATAATTCAAAATATAGGAGTCGCTAGAGAGGGCGCTAGCTTACAAATATTAAATACTTTATAGGTACAGCGTTCAAGTGATCAACGTGAGTGCGCAGACTACTGCCGCCAACGTTCAAGATATTATAGAAGCTCGACTAGAGAAGAGAACGAAAGGGAATTATGTTCCCGCTGGCGGTAAGCGAACCTTAAAATTATGTGGATGTTTTTGTGTTGAATCTGTTATCGTTCTTGAAGCAACTGTTATATTAATATAATTTACTGGCGTTGGCCCGTGCTTTCTCTCGTATGGAATAGCGTTAGTGGTAAAACTTTTTTACCAAATAAGTCTACATCATATTATTCCGGACTTACACATAACTCCCTCTTGAATCACAAGCATCTTCAAATCCGTTGCGTACTTTTTAAGACCTAACCATACATAGGAAAAGACAGCAGAAAGTGACTTTTTAGTCGACTTTCAAAAGAGCAGGAGGTTCTCAATTCGACCTGTTTTTTGACGCAAAAACGACAAGCTGTAATAAGTTTTACGTGTCTGTGTAAATGTGTAAGTGTCTGTCTGTGGCATCGTAGCTCCCAAACGGATGAACCGATTTTAATGCGGTTTTTTTGTTTGAAAGGTATATCAGTCGAGTTTTCTTAGCTTGTTTGGAGGAAATCAGTTCAGGTCTTCAAGGTCAACAGGTCGTTTGTTACGTGTGATAGGAATGTTACACGCTAAGTCGAGGTTAATGATCCGATTTGCGTGATTCCTCTTTTATATTATTATGTATTTCATTTCGTAATAACTTGTCAACAGGGAAGAAGATGATAACTTTCATGGACGATATCAATATGCCGGTGCGTGACGAGTATGGCTCTCAACCACCGCTAGAGCTTCTGCGACTGTGGTTCGATTACGGCTACTGGTTCGACCGTCAGAAGCAGTTGAAGAAAAATGTTAAGGTGTGAATTAATCATAATATAACTTATACAGATGGCAGACGATTAAACAAAATATTTGTTCTGCCCTACGGATATAACAAGTAGCGATCTAAATTTCAAACGCATATTATACATAAAAAATGTATTACTTATTTTAATTAATTTAAAGTAGTACTAAGACTTCTCATTCTAGAAATGTATTTTGTGAAAGTACCAGAGATGAAAAACTTACGTTTGACTTTCATGTTTCTATGAGAAAAGCCCCATCATCAATTTGCCAATAGAATAATTTAAAAAAAGTTACTTTATCAGCGCCGGTACTTTCGATGTTTTAGGTTAAATTTATCAGGGACGAACTATAAAAAGTTTTTGTATTGTCTCTGGTCAGGGTATGGTGGTGTGCGGGTCCGCGGGCGCCCCGGGCGGCGCGCGCGGGCCGCTGCCGGCGCGGCTGCTGTCTCGCTTCCACGCGCTATACATATCGCCCCCGGACCACGCGCAGCTCACGCGCATATTCGGCGCCATGTTAGCGCAACATCTGTCCGACTTCGACGAGGAGACCAAGTCTGTTGGTAAGTGTGTCATACAGTATGTCTTTGTTTTTATAAGCCGGCTTAAAGCTTGACTAATGGTAAGTACTTTCTACCACCCAAAAATAGTGTGTATAATTATACCAGCAAGTAGATTTTGGGAAAACTTTCGGATATGTTTCCTTTTGTCTTGATGTAAGCATTAATATATCTATGGACGCTTCACACCACGTCAATCTGGCCGCGTGCTAAGTATCCGAAGAATCCGAATATTTAAATTTTTTATTATATTAGGTATAAAATTTAATACACATCCATGACCCATTGAAAAGTTTTCGTTCCCTCGGCGGGATTCGAACCCGCTACCTCGCGCTCGAGCACCAACGCGCTCAACCACTGCACTACGAAGGTCGTCAAATATTCATTTTAATAAATGTTGGAAAAATCATGTTTCTGTGAAATACGAATGCCTAGGTATCTACAGTCGTATGTAGATTATTATAGTAGCTAAGTATTAGGCTTACATATTATAATTTTTTTAGGAAAAGTGGTTTTAGCAGCGACCATAAACATGTTCGATAACATCGTCGCCAAACTACTGCCCACTCCGAGCAAGATGCATTATTTATTTAACCTCAGAGATTTATCGAAAATATTCCAGGTAATTTATTGTCTTAGTCATTACCTCCTTTTTACCTGACTACGGCGAACTTAAAAGGATGGGTAATTTTTGTAATTATAATTTTGGTATTAAGGGTAATTTTGTGATTTTGGCAGTTTATGTTTATATGTTGTTATACAAGGTATAAAATAAATAAGTGACAATACTTTAGGATGTGTATGTGCATCCTATGTAGAGTATACTGTGAAAGTACCAGCTCTGAAAGACTCACTATTGACCGACATCATAAATTAGCCCATACAATAAGTAAAAAAAGTACCTCTTTCAGACCCATACACACTTGATAAAGTATTATCACTCATTAATATTACAGCCTTTTTGTTCCTTAGAGGCGCCTAAATTACTGATCCGATTTTAATTAAAGAAGTACCAATAGATTCGTGATAAAGACCCGAGTAACATAGGCTATATTATATAATTTACGTAGTCGGGTTAAAGTCTTTTTATCATAAAAAAATTAGCTGTTTCCAAAAATGATAGGTACTTTTATTATATTACTTATATTGAAACACAATATTCAGGGTTTGCTCCGAAGTAACAAAGACTATCAGAACACCAGACCACGTTTCCTTCGTCTGTGGATTCACGAGTGCTTCCGTGTCTTTTCAGATCGGCTAGTGGATGACAAGTGAGTAGAGATGAAATTATATTTTCCTTTTTATTTTAACGTAATTTTTATTTGATAGGAAAACATACAGTGTACATGTCGCAGTCATCTTATTGAATCTGGTTATTTAATTGAATCACTAGGCGGTTATACAATGGCGTCAAACAGCTCGTACAGATAGCAATATGTTGATATACTTTTTGATTAATTTACTTTATTGTTCATTTTATTAGTACTCATTCGGAAATTTCGAAGTTTAAAACTAAAATATTAAATGGCTGTCCTAGTCTCGGATTCAAAAATTTGTTTGTAAAAACAGAATTCAATGAAAACGCTAGTCATTCAATTAAATAGCGGATTCAATCAGATGACTGCGACATACATATAAGCAGCTTAAATACTATGTAAATTCTTAACACTATTCACACGTTTTCACATAATATGAGGGGCATAGTATCCACTAAAACGTACTTTTCAAAAATATCACAGGATACAAAAAATGTTTAAGCTTAATTGGACTTTGATACTGATATGCACTGTTATAGGGGCTTTTGATTTTGAATCTATTTTTGGTGGGCAGATTTCTGTATGCTTTAGCGGGTTTTAGTACAAAACAGCCAAGCATTTTAAAGCAATTTTTACGAGGTTTCCAACGGTGCTACTAACTCAAATTTGGTCCAGAAGCATTATAGCGGATTTTGGTTTTATACCCCTCATATAGGACATTAAACAATGACAATTGCTTTTCTAGTCTAAAAAAGTAAAAGATATATATAACGGAGTGCGGTATTTTGTGGGCGTCACTTTATAGGAAATAATAACACCAAACTGAACGTGTTTATATTATGAACAATCAAACCTATTGCTACAAGTACTTAATGCAAAGCAGACATTGAACGTAAGCGAATTTAGTCAACTTCATTTTTCTCAAGCCCCGCCATCCATCGCGCGCCACCCTGCCTAGTCCTCCCTGTCATCGGTGACACACGTCTTCTCCTTCCTCTTTTGTAAGCGGCGACCGGCCTCTTGGCAAATATGACTAAACTTGCTAGGCTTTCTTTTTTTTTTTTTTGCAAGCCTTACGTTTCAACTCCGACACGGCCATTCTGACTAGTCACACGTCCTCGTGTGCTGCTCCTGTAAAAGAAAAAAAACCAGCTGCAATATCACAAGCCTTTTGCTCGGCCTAACCTGACTCTACAATTTTAGGCCAATTTGCTAGTTTAATCTCTAATAGTAATCTAACAGATACTTTAACTTCTTTAATGCACAACAATAAACTACGCAAAGTCTCAGGTAATGCCTATATGACCAGGGCTCTTTAGTCGAAATACGTTAGCCGCGTAACACGACGTGTTCTCCCCACGGCTAACACGTGTGCATCACTCATTGAATACACATCATGTGGTCTGTGTAGACCCCAACCTTCCAGCATCACACGCCCGCTGCGCTCCGCGTCCTACTTGAGTTGCCCCAAGAGATACCGACTTTTAATGGTTGCTGCTGCGAAATGATGCTTGGTAGGTCAAATATTGTCATCAGAATTTGACTTCTATGACACGGCTCCATCGCCGACATACGTCAACCGCTTAACACATTTGTGTTAACCGCGGCTACCCGTGTGCACATGCACAGCGTATGGTCTGTGAAGACCCCGACTCCGCCAGTATCACACTACAGTCAGTAGATAAACAATTACGCTCACCAAATAATTTTGGTTTCGAATGTGATACTTCAACGAAGTACAGACGACAGTCGTCTAGCCGCCGCGCCACCGCGCTGCGCTGCATCGCTCGCCGCGCTCCGTCGCGTCGTGTTGCGTCGTTAGCGTTGCTCGAAGCTCGATCCACTGTACACAAAATGAAACAGCACAAAAAATGTTCAGACTATCTAAAATTAAGTTCTTTTAGGGATTTATTTACTACTAGCTGTGCCCGCGACTTCGTACACGTGGAAAAGTGATTTAGGGCAGTGTTATAATATATCTGTTTTAATAACATACATTTTTAACAATAGACGTGCATTATAGGCAAAAGAAGTAGGCCGATGAAGCAATAATAATAGTTTACCGTCAAATAATGGCTCGGACATGCCATATGAAGACATAGGATTACCCCCAATAGATGTAACTATATCTTGTATAGTCAGGCATAACTGCTTAGCATCAAGAAGTACACAGAACACCATCATGACTACAAACAAATGGCGCAACCGCTGAGGACTTTAGCTAGTAGGTACTTACCAATGTTGATCCCGATCCAGTTAGTGACATGCCCGCCAAGCCGCTTAGTATGTAGGGTATATTAAGTATATTACCATCCTTTCGGAGCTCAGCAACAGAAGTAGGCCCCGAACAACATGTAGATAGTAGAGAAGTTATTCGGATAATATTATTCGGAGACATCGTATTAAACCAGGCCAATTTTTCTCGTTAATTTAGTATAGGATTTAACTTCGTGGTCCATCTGTCTGTCTGTATTGCAAAACCCTTTATCTCAATAACATGTGCAGGTATAAAGCTAAAAATCATATCAAATACTTAGGATCTATAACTGTCCCTTGAAGCTATGAAAAAATCAGACTTCTTAACCACCGCAACCAAAAGATACAACCGTTTATGTCGCAAATTTTGGTCATTTTCGACACTTGCAAGGGAATCAAAACCTAAAGGGACTCTTCTTCTTCCCGCGAACTCTGAATTTTTAAAGATAAATGAAGCAACGACGTTTTAATTTAGTGCTGACAGAGGATAAATTGCGAAACCATTAAAATATTATATATTTTTTTGAGCTTACTACCGTTTACCGTAATTGATTTAATACAAAAAATTTTTGTAATAAAGAAAGTCAAGAAAAAAAATTTAGATTGTCCTACCTAGTATAAAAACTAAGAAATAAATGATCAAGAAATACATAAATCTAAGTTATATTGACCTCACTTTGTTAGTTTAACTATAATACGTGTAAATCAAAATTCTATTTATTAGGTATATTGTATAATAGTTTACTTGAAAACAAATTATCCTACGCCTATACAAAAATAATTGTTGTATTTAAAAAACCCTTTATAATAATATAAATAAATGAAATTCACTTTTATCGAATGCCATTCTCCCCGGTGCGTTCGCTGCGAATAAAATTTGAAGCGGCGCGCGGCTCCCGGGCCGGCTCGCTTCCTACAAATGTCCAGCAAGTAAGACATGATGTTTTTAAATTGTCATAACTTTTTTATTTATAAACCAATTTACATGAAACAAACACTAAATGTTAAGTGAAGCTTACCGCAATATATTACTGAAAAGTACATCTAAATCGGATAAGCCGATTCTGAGATTAGCGTGCACAAACCCACAGACAAACAGACAAACAGACAAACAGATAAACAGACAAACAGACAAAAATTTCAAAAATCATTGTTTTGGGTACTATTGCGTAAATAAAAGTCCCCTATAATATTTTTTCTTAAATATCTTCAATGTACAGACACGACTCCTCTACAGATTTATTATATGTATAGATGTATAGAAGACTTCGCTGTGCCTGTCTGTCTTTAATCAGGCTGTATCTCAAGAAAAAATCTATCGCGGTTTAAATATCAGCAACAACAATGAGATTAAAATGTTAGATTTCACTATGCAGTGAAATTAATTTAATTTCCTTTCAATGATCTAACTGATTGAATGAAAATAAGCTATTACTTTAGAGTCACACAATAACAAGTGATCAGATTGCACTGTCCTCACTAAACTTGACAAAAATAAACATTTTTAGTTGTACTGTCGCGGGAATCGAACCCACAAAGTCGAGTACTAGGTTCTAAACCACTGGACCCCAGAGTAATTCATAATAATAATAATAGCTCCCTTCACCGATTTCGGTGTCGGTAGCAAATTTCATTCAAACCAGGACCGCTACGCAAGAGCTTTTTTATAGTGCCCAAGTGTGTGCGCAATACACACAAGCATTCTCTCTTCCTTTTACTTTCATAACCCAGCGGAACGGTAAGTTGTCGGTAGCCAATTTCATTGAAACCAGGCCAGCTACGGCCAGGAGTTATTCTATAGTGCCCAAGTGTGTGCGCAATACACAGAAGGACTCTCTTCCCTTCTCTCTCACAACCCAGTGGAACGGTAAGTCGACACGTCTGGCTAGAGAATAGGCACAGAACCGACCCTTTACATGCCCATCCAACGCATGGATCATCTTTCCTGTCAGACAATCAGGTGATCAGTCTGCATTGTCCTAACCAATCCTAAAAACAACCTTTTTTTTTTTGTTGTTTCAACGTGGGAATCGAACCCACGAATCCGGGTCGAGAGCTAAGCTCTGAACCACTAGACCACGGAGGCGATTCATTCGTCATTCATAATACCTGAAGACTCGCTAGTGCGTTTACAACCTTTTACAAAATTACCAAGTTGGTCGAAGCTAACTGAAGTCACTCAATGAACTTTCTAATCTTCCACCGCATCAGTGGACTGCCACGGCCTCTGAGACTCTTGGACCGTTGAGTGTGTGATGCCTTGTTCACCATTAGTTCCAGCTTACATACAGTAACTTCTGAAACATGAAATTAAAATGTGTTAATTCCATAAAACTCATATCACAAACAATATTATCCTGTTGGACGAATTTTAAACTATTCCATATCGCATAATGTTCTAAAAAGTAAAAGTCTGTTAAATCTGTAGGTAATATGTATTCCAAATTTACTTTAACAGATATTTTTATGGCCAGCTTAGGATTAAATAACAATGTACAAGACATTATTTAAAGATACTCTTTTTTTTTCTTTGTTTTAAACTCACCAATGAAAATTACATTTAAGTATGTAGTTTCACACTACCTACTTATGTTAACCCTCAAGACCCCATGATCAATTTATTGATTTATTGACTACTCTTAAGATTTGTTGTAACTAGTGATTTGTCAAGCCCTCAGCACTTGACTTTAAAATGGACTTCACGTAGAAACTAAGGGATAACACATTAATTGCATCCCAAGATTAATTATGACCAAAGCTTTGTTTATTTAACACACATGTCTTGTTGTATTTTGTTTCAACTATTGTAAAGGCTCCCGATGGGGCCATTCGATCGTGGCATGAATTTCTGCTTGGTTGTGTCCCGACAGAAGATAACTTGTAAAAGCTCTGCCTGTTAATCCTAATTAAGTTTTAAACTTTAATAAGTTGTAACTTTAAATAAATTTTTAATTCTTTTTGAATCGTCTTTCTCGCTCCTACAAACTTGTCTACCTACTTACTATCATGTAAACAATATTTACAAAGAACATGTCAATGTTATTGTATAAGCCTGTTTGTTTACAACTTGTGCTCACCTGCATAAGACCTTTACTTGTTGTGTAATAATAATTATTATCATTAAAATCAAACTTTGATTTCTTCTTTATTAACTGTGTTGATTTCACTCTATTAATAAGAATATAGCTAGTATAATAACAAGTTTTAAAACTCACATAATTTAAGTATCAAAATACTGTAAGATCTTTTACTTTGAATCTCTTTTCTGTTACCAATACTGTGATTATAAAACCAGACTAATTCTGAACTTTACAATGAAATAAGTAATGATACTCATACTACCAGTTCACATCTTTGCGAAGCAAGTAGAATAGTCCATAAGATACACAATGCTCATCTGCGTTGGTTGGTTACCCAGCAAAGCTCATTCTATGCATCGGGCAAGCATGCAAGCTATGCAAGGCTATGCATCGTCCAGTCCAGCATTATCCCAATGTATTGTCCATCTACAAATAAAACAAAACAGCAATACAAACGAACACTAAACTTTAAAGTTTATTTAGATTTTTGGGCAAGCAATTTCATGGAAACTTTGAAATTGTATTTACTTTGAAGGCTTCCAAATTATAACGAGGAATAAAAAGATTGCTACCACCTGTTACCAAAGCCATCAAGCTTATAACCAAGACCTGTCGTTGACTAGCCACGTCAATCTTGTCATATTATTGTGGTTCTATTGTAAATCGTCACGTTCCCATTGTCAGCACGTTACCATCGTCAGCAGCTCTGTCATCCCATCAATCGTCTTTCTGCTATGCATTATATACCATGCTGCCTTTGGTAGTGGAGGCTCCGTAATATAATCTGTTCCGTCTCAACGTGATCTGAATATCCGCAAGGCCATAATATCCAATCCAACAATTTGTAGGTACCCTGTAACCATCTATCTTGATTTTGCGGGTATATCCCAATTTCTGATAACGGAGTGCGGTATTTTGTGGGCGTCACTTTATAGGAAATAATAACACCCAACTGAACGTGTTTATATTATGAACAATCAAACCTATTGCTACAAGTACTTAATGCAAAGCAGACATTGAACGTAAGCGAATTTAGTCAACTTCATTTTTCTCAAGCCCCGCCATCCATCGCGCGCCACCCTGCCTAGTCCTCCCTGTCATCGGTGACACACGTCTTCTCCTTCCTCTTTTGTAAGCGGCGACCGGCCTCTTGGCAAATATGACTAAACTTGCTAGGCTTTCTTTTTTTTTTTTGCAAGCCTTACGTTTCAACTCCGACATATATATATTATGGAGACATAATGTAGTACATATGAGTTTGCCGACATAGATAAAATAAAATTTAAAGTTATTTAAACATTTGATGAACAAGGCGCAAAAAGTTTGAAGCTTGGGCTTACAATGGACACTAGTCTGAAGTTCGTGCATATGATCAAACTTTTGTATATAGAACTTTTTTAATTCTATGTTCTAATTTTGTTTTTCCTACAGGGATCGTGATTGGTTTATGAACCAAATCAGCGAGATGCTGGGTAAACATTTCGAGTTGACCTTCCACTCGCTCTGTCCGACCAAGAGTCCGCCGATATTCGGCCACTTCCTCAATCCCTTCGAGATATACGAGGACATACAGGAACCGAAGGTGTTGCGAAAGTGAGTACTGAGTATCCTCTTGATGACGTATTGAAAGACTTTAAAGCTTAAACCTTTCTTGTTTATTTAATTCCCCGCTAGCTTTTGCTTGCGACTTTGTAGTTTTTTATACTTACAAATTTGAACCACTTTTTAAGGAGAAATTTAAAACTACTTTCTCTCTTTGAATCATGGTACAGTCAGCTGAAAGATCCGATTTACCACTTTTGAACCTTATTGCTACGTAATAATCTTGACAAGACAACCCGAAACTGAAGGCAGTAGGCACGGCGATATGCGATGCCCATATGTGTAATTTTTTAGCGCACTATGTTACTTGTGGTTTGAGCTGTGTTTTATTGAATCTATACTAATATTATAAAGCGGAAGAGTTTGTTTATTTGTTTGTTTGTTTAAACGCGCCAATCTCAGGAACTACTGGTCCGATTTGAAAAATTCCTTTTTCGTAGTCCATTTATAGAGGAAGGCTTTAGGCTGTAAACATTACGCTGCGACCAATAGGAGCGAAGCGTCAGTGAGAAATGTTGCAAAAACGGGGAGACACGTTGCGTGCGCTGCATAAACGGTTTAAGTGGCTCAAAAACCACGTGAATGAAGTCGCGGGCACAGCTAGTAAAAGATAAAATACTCAGATTCACGTCATATTGACCGTATTTGCAGGTTTATAGCGAACCAGCTAGAAGAATATAATAGTAGCCCGGGCGTGGTGAAGATGCAGCTAGTGTTGTTCAGCGACGCCATCGAGAACGTGTGCCGCATCGCGCGAGTGCTGTCCCAGCCGCGGGGCAACGTGCTGAACGTGGGCATAGGTACGTCACTAGCAGTGTTTAGTGGCGAATGATGGTTCTCCTTTAGAGGGAAGCCCTAGACTGTGTAGTTTCAGCTATGACGTCAGCATCACTCATTGGGGTAATTTGCCTAAACTCGCCATGCTTAGCAGGAAGTTTTGCGAGCGCAGCTTAAATAAAGAGTTGAGAGGATCACTTCAAACATCCAACATAGCCCACGACACATATGCCGCTGGCTGAGGTTATAATAAATAAACGTTCTACAATGTCAATATGTACTAGTAATAGTCATCATGTTTTTTTTTATTTTAGGCGGCTCGGGACGTCAAAGTTTGACTCGACTGGCGTCCTACATCTGCGAATGTAACTCGTCCCAAGTGGTCGTCACTAAGACGTACGGCGTTAAGGATTTCCGAGAGGATTTGAAGGTATAGTTTACAGGCCACTAAAATTTAAACTTTTGCTTAGTATTTATCTTTTGTGTAATTAACTTCATATCTGTCCCTTTTTTTTGTTCTTACAAAGAGAGCAGAGCTAGAAAATTTTCATTATGATTTTTTAGCTAAATTATTAATACCTAGAGTAATAACATTAAACTATTTATATGAATATGTAGTTGAATTAAAACTATAGTCTGTGTGTTATTATTTACTATATTTGTTAAGGGAGCGCTAAACTCATCGACAGCCTGCCATGCTATTTGGTAGACTTATGTAGATTGTAATCCGTGCATTCTGGAAACTAAAAATTTAAATTATTATTATCATTAGATCATTATTGTCGTATCACTATCCTCCGTTTCTGGAAGTCTGATCAAATCACTGGTGAATGATGATGAACACGACTCGCAACAACACACCAATTAGTTCAGAATGACTTGTTGACTAAAATATTAGTTGAGCGACGATTTGATCAGCCTTTAGAAACTGGAGATAAAACTCTGAAATAATCAGGTTTTGTGACATGAAAATTGAAATAACTAGGTAGTATTAACACATTATTTCAACACCTGATAGAAAGTGTACACGGCATGTGGCGTGGACAGTAAGAAGACGACGTTCATATTCAGCGACACGCAGATCGTCGACGAAACGTTTACGGAGATCATCAACAACCTCCTCGGCACGGGCGAGATCACCAACCTGTACAAACCCGACGAGTTCGAAGAAGTATGTATGTCATGCTCAATGCGTAAAGTCAAGGGCTGTAGAGTAATTAATGAATTAGATGGGTAATGCGTTACTATCCAGCGTTTTATTCTACAGAGTAATAGCTAGAATATCCTTGAGCCATAAGTAAGTTGTCCTCGTTGCTCTACCTTAGCTTTCACTACATAGTTAGTTACATACGGCAGGCTTACTCCCGCGAGAATCGAATAAGTTCGATCTCAACGCTTTATTTGGTGGATATACTTGCTGGTGGATCTAACGGTTATCTTTATCACTAATCATGGTAAAGATAACCGTTAGATTGTAAGAATCAAAATAAACAAACGTCAATTTATTCGGGACTAAACGGCATGATCAAATCTGAATCAAAATCGAATGAGTTTGAAGAGTAAGGCCCCAGGTCGACCTGATAAAAGCGTGTTAAAAATACGTTATCTTTTCTATATATATTTAATTATTATTATAAAGGTAATTAATGTTTTTGAGGTTGTAGACGTATCTATGAATATGCCAGAAATGGAAAAACTTTCAAAAATTATCGTAAATATTTTTATTTATTTATTATCATTCATATGAATTCTAGATTAAGCAAGCTCTGGAAAAACCAATGAAAAATGCAAACCTGTTGCAAACAAACGAGACGGTATATCAGTTCCTTGTGGAGCGAGTGCTGGATCATCTTCATATTGTTCTCTGCTTCAGCCCTATTGGAGACGGTTTTCGGTACGTATCCTATTGTTGTACTTTATTATTATTATTATTAGCCTAAACAGTCCCAATGCTGGGCAAAGGCCTCCCCCAGTGTCCTCCAGGTATTTCTTTCCTGCGCCACCGCTGGCCAGCCTGGATGATATGCGTCCAGCTCGTCGCGCCACCTTGTTCTGGGCCGGCCTCGGCGACGTCGTCCATCCTCTGGTACCCAATCGGTGATATTTTTGCCCAGCGCTCGGAGTGCATGCGACTTGTGTCCTGCCCAGTCCCATTTTAGCTTGGCTCCCTTTATTCCTACGTCTGTGATGCCTGTTTTGGAACGCAGCGTGGTGTTTCGTACTTGGTCAACTAGCTTTATACCTAGTATGCTGCGCTCCATCGGCAGCTCCATTTGGCAGACCCCGAGCCGGAACTTTTGTGCTTCAGTCAGTGACCAAGTTTGAGCACCGTAGGTTAGGATGGGAAGAATACACATGTCGATAAGTCTTCGCTTGAGGGAGATTGGTAAATCTCCCTTCATTAGGTTCTTCATGGACCAGTAGCTTTTCCAGGCGTTTTCGATTCGGCGATCGACTTCCTTTCCTTGTCTGTTTTCGAAAGATACTAACTGGCCCAAGTAGATGTACTCATCGACATATTGTATATCCTGCCCATCTACCTCGACTCTACGTTTCGTGCTAAATTTATCTTGTTCTTTTGAAATAAATTAAATAAAGTGTATAGTAATACGAGACATTTTTTTTAAATACAGTAATTGGTTTAAAATCTATCTAGCGAAATTGAAAATAACTATCGAAATATAACCGGATCGTTAAACCGAATGTGCCGTTTATCTATAGTTTAACGCATACGGCAAAAAATCGAAAGTTTGTAAATTTTTTGGTGACTCGTTAGATTCAGTCTGGATTTTAATATAAGTTGTTACTTTTCAACAGAAATCGCATTCGTCAGTACCCAGCACTCATAAACAGTACCACAACCAACTGGTTCCTGGACTGGCCTCGTGATGCGCTGTTGGAGGTGGCCTATCGCTTTCTGGACGGTGTCGACCTGCTCGTGTCCATTACTGGCCCGAGGGTAGTTTGTTTTTTCATGAAAACAACTTTAAATTGATTACATTGTAAGGACACGCTAAGTGGGAACATGGCATTCAAATCAATAACCCATACTGGACGCCGATTGGTGGAATATTATCAGACAGAAAGGAACGGACAGATATTTTATAATGACATCTTGTTTATTTTCTTTGTTATAATAATATATGAAATGCTGTTTTAAAGTTTAGAAGACCTTTTTATATTTCCAAATCTCATACAGATACGTAGAAAGGAGTCGATTGTAGAGAGTCGAGAGGATGCGCTAAGAGCTTCGATCGCCGCTACAATGTCGCTGATACATTCTTCTGTGGGTGCCTACTCTCTCAAGATGTGGGAAGAAATGAAACGCACCAACTATGTAACGCCGACGAGCTACCTAGAACTTGTTTCTGGATATAAAGAGTGAGTATTTTGACTATACACTGATTTATAATTTCAGTCAGTAAAATTACGTTTCCGTGGTCAGCTGAGACAGAATGATTTTATCCTGTCATTTTAATGACCGAGATTCAAAAACAGGGTTTTGTCTTCGTGGTTATAAAATTATTAAAATTTGTGACAAGGAATTAAATAATGTACAATAAATACTACAAAACATATTTATTGTTTGGTGACAGAATGCTCAAATCAAAAAGAATTGAAATATCACTCCAAGCTAACAAACTTAGAAATGGTCTGGATAAAATCGAAGAAACGACTACACTGGTCGGGCAAATGTCTGAAGAACTAGCTACAGCTAAGGTTAGTAGAAAATAGTAGTAATAGTAGTTTTCCACTATGCCACTCGACACTTGTATGCCACTTGGACAATGGAAACATGTTTGCTAGCTACTTGCATATATTAACGTAACCGTTTGTGCAGGTGCAAGTGGCGGAGTACACGGAACAGTGTGTGGAGTACATGAACGAGATCAACGTGCAGCAGCGCAACACGGACGAGCAGCAGCGCAGCGTGGCCGCGCGCACCGCCAAGACGCTGGAGGAGGAGGCGCAGTGCCTGAAGCTGGCGGACGCGGCCAAGCGCGACCTGGCCTCCGCCATGCCCGCGCTCGAGGAGGCCATACAGGTAGGGCTTGAGAGTGCAAACACGCATACGGTAGAGCAGCAACGCGATATGGTTGAGCAACAGCACAAGACAGTCGAGCTGCATCGCCGCTTACAGATCAATAAAAGCCTGCTGTCAAGTTATTGAGTAAACTAGCTGTTTCCGCGACTTCGTTCGCGTGGTTTTTAAATGGCTTAAGCCGTTTATGCAGCGCACGCAATGAAAGTCCCCAAATGTAATTAATTTTCCCCGTTTTTGCAACATTTCCCACTGACGCTTCGCTCCTATCGATCGCAGCGTAATGTTATATAGCCTAAAAGCCTTCCTATATAAATGGACTATCCAACAAAAAAAGATTTTTTCAAATCGGACCAGTTCCTGAGATAAGCGCGTTTAAACAAACAAACAAACAAACAAACTCTTCCGCTTTATAATATTAGTATAGATTATATATTTTTTTTCAGGCACTGGACGCTCTCAACAAAAAAGATATCACAGAAGTAAAATCGTACGCCAAGCCTCCTCAGAAAGTGGAAATGGTCTTGGAAGCGGTGTTAATATTGTTAAAGGTAACAATTTTCATTTGTAAATATGATCGTATAAACCTCAGAAAATATTAAAAAAATACTTTTAACTTTACAGAAAGAACCAACTTGGTCAGAAGCAAAACGCCAGCTGGGCGATCAGTACTTTTTGGATCGTTTAAGAGACTTTGACAAAGACAATATAGCGGATAAGACATTAAAGAAAATCGGAACTTACACCGCGAAAGAGGATTTCGAGCCGGAGGCAATAGGAGTTGTGTCGCTCGCTGCCAAATCTCTGTGTCTATGGGTCCGAGCCATAGAGAAATATGGAAAAGTTTACAAGTTAGTATAAAAAAAAGTATATTACCTATATTTTTTTTTTAATTTAGTTTTTTCATATATTTATATAACCCGTTGTAAATAAAGTGAGCAGGAATGCCAAAAACGCTTTATGTAAATTCATATTTTAACTAACTTCAACGAATATTCATATAAATTTAATTAAAACTAACTCATTAATTATCTCCACTTCACCACTCCCCACTTCACAATACACGAAGGTGTATTTTGTCTTTCTGTTGCCTTTAGATTTTATTTTAATTATAATAGCTGGGAACTGTTAAAGGACTAAATAGTAAACTGGTAATTGTGACACAGAATCGTGAAACCAAAGAAAGAGCGTTTGGAAGAGGCGCAAGAGTCGTTGCGTATGAAACAGCAGATACTCGCCGAAGCGAGAGCTCGGCTGCGCGAGTTGAGTGAACAGTTGGAGCGGCTACAGCGGGAGTACGACGAGAAGTTGGCGCAGAAGGAACAGTTGGAAGAGAGATCGCGACTGTTACAGATGAAGTTGGAGCGAGCGGAGGCTTTGATTACTGGACTGTCAGGTTTGGATTGCCTTCCTCTGAGTTGAACGATCCGAAAAAACCTGCACAAGATTGTCTAGACTCTAGATTAAAGGATTTGGATGAAAGGATCATACTAGTCTGGGTGTGTTTTTTTACACCCACGGGTTCGATTCCAAGCCAGAGATATTATAGATATTATTATTTTCAAATAGTAATGATACAGTTTTGTTATTAAAATCTAGTTGTAGACTCGGTTTGACTCGGCATTTGCGTTGGACTACTTGACTATTTGACACAAAATGATCTATGTCCTTTGACATTATTGCATACGAATTTGCATTTCGAAGCATGCATTATAATTTACATAATATTATTTATTTTATTAAAATACATGTTATTAGGTGAGAAAGA
Source organism: Celastrina argiolus (assembly GCA_905187575.2). Classification (NCBI taxonomy): domain Eukaryota; kingdom Metazoa; phylum Arthropoda; class Insecta; order Lepidoptera; family Lycaenidae; genus Celastrina; species Celastrina argiolus. The sequence continues at coordinate 14,670,552 of LR994579.1, forward strand.
ACGCTGGGAGCTAACAGTGGAGCGATTAGACAAGGAGTTTGACAACCTCCCAGGGGACTGTCTTATAGCGACTGGCTTCGTCGCGTACCTGGGACCGTTCATATCGGAGTACCGCGAGAATCTGATGGGTGATTGGTTTAGGGAGGTACGTAGCTTTTTGTTTAGTAACGTCAGATATAAGTTGCGACGTATTGAAATTTGTGTCGGAAACAAAATGTGGGACGCAGTTTAGTTTTCAGCTACATAATTGAAGACATGAATGAATGAAGGTGATATGTAGCAAAGTTGTTATTTTGAGATAATTAAGTTCAAACTGTCACTTAAACATTTGAGAATACGTAGTAATGTATTAAGTACATTAATCTAAAGATCCGTCTCTAGAATCAATGTACCTACTTAATAAGTTACTACAATTATCCTAAAATGTTTAAGTGACAGTTTAAACTCAAGTTTTTAGGTAGGTTATTCTTTTTGCGACATATCACCTTCATTCATTCATGTCTTTGTTAAATAACCAAATATTTATTACACCGTTGTGTTGTTCACGTATACAACCGTGTCTATAACACAGCCTGCCTGTTCACTTATTGTATTTATTGTTTATGCAAAGGTTGTGCGTTAATGCGTGTATTGGCGTACCTTCTGCTAGTACTAGTTCTTCTCGTTAAAGGTATTTGACGAAAACATCCCAGTGACTATGGAATTGAGCATGAAGAACTTTTTGCTGGACAACGCGACGCTAAGATCGTGGAATTACATGGGATTACCGGGTGATTATAATACGTTTCTCTCCGGATAATCCTTGATTCTCAATTTCAGTCACCCTGTTTATTGGCACAATCTGTGGACCTTGAATCCTTGATTCAATGGATATTGGAAGTTCATAGGAATGGAGTTCAGTAGAACTAAATGTAATCAGAGTAACCCCGTTGATTTTATTTCCTTCCATAAAATTCAAGTGTCGATCGATTGAAATTAGATTATAATTACTAGCTAGCTAGCGCCACTGCGTGAAAAAGAAAAAACTAAATTTCAATAACCTGACTGATTTTACGTCCACTATGTTAAATGGGCTTTGTTACATTCCGCTTTCTAGTTGGACCTTGAGTGACGCTTGTTCAATCAACGTTCGGCCTAGTCAATCAATTAAATGTCGTCATTTAATAAACGCACTAGACATTTAATCAAATAGCTGATTCAATGAGATGACTGCGACATAGATATACTGACAGACAAAATACATCTTAAGAAAATTCTTCAATATTTATAGACGATAACTTCAGTGCCGAGAACGGTATAATCGTGGTGCGCGCGACGCGCTGGCCGCTGGCGGTGGACCCGCAAGGCCAGGCGCTGATTTGGCTTTCGCATCTCGAGGAGAAAAACAATATTCAGGTAAAAGACTAGAGGTATACAAAAACTATTAGATCAATTCAAAATAACCTCGTTAAGCCAATCCTAGTGATTTACCGAAAAATATACTTTTTTTATTGTTCTTATTTTGGAATGCTCACCCTTATACCTTAGATAGATCATAGTTTAGTATAATATATTATTATACTATATATTATATTTATATATAAAAATGAATTAGTCGTTCGTTAGTCTCGCTAAATTCGAGAACGGCTGAACCGATTCGGATATTTTTAGTCTTGAAATATTCGTGGAAGTTTAGGGAAGGTTTAAACGGTTTGTATGCGCAACGAATTGGGCGCGGGTCAGCTAGTTATAGTATAATATGATCAAAGCCTTTTACTAATAAACATATTTACACACTAGATACGACAATGTTTATTGTTTTCTCCCTGTCTGTACTTGAAAGACGGACAAAATATTGTACATATTTGCTTAAACAGTGTATAAAATATATTTGTATTAGGGGGTTATTAGTCGAATAGACACGATTTGTAACATTCTTAGGCCTTATATCCTTATTTAACAGCAAACTTCATTCGAAATCTTATTTCAGATTGTGGACTTTGGACAGCCAGACTACATGAAAATCATGGAATCATGCTTAACAGAAGGAAAGCCGATTATCATACAGAACGTTGGCGAAGTTCTAGATCCTTCCATTGCTCCCATATTAGATCGAGCGATTGTAAAGATCGGTAGCAGTCTGGTCATTAAATTTAATGAGAAGATGGTTTCATACCATAATAATTTCAAGATGTATCTTACAACGAAATTAGGTAAATTATTATATATATTATATTTTATTAAAGAAATACATATAGACAGTATTTTTATGGTACAAGTTACAACATAAGTTTACACAATCGTTACCGTGTACCACAGGCCACCATCGCTATAACTTATAACTAGAATTTTGCAATAATTTTTTATAATTTATATACCCTTTTTAGAACCAATTCTATTTAAACTATTTAATAAAAATAGCTTCTGTAAATAGTACCAATGTCCTTACTTATTGTGGACTATAGAAATAGAATGAAACATTATTTATACACATTTTGATATTTTTGTTTACGTTTAGTTGTCCTAAAATGTTTATGTCAGATCTTATATATTTTTATAGCAGCGTAATAGTTTTTATTTTCAAACATCCAGTAAAGTTTATAAATTTTCCCTTTTTAGGTAATCCCTCCTACACACCTGAGACATTGACGAAGACGACTCTAGTGAACTTCTCTGTGAAGGAACAAGGGCTGACGGCCCAGTTGCTGGGCGCAGTCGTGCGACGAGAGAGGCCGCAGCTGGAACTCATGAAAGACAAATTAGTGCATACCATAGCTGCTAATGAGAAAATTTTGGTAATCACACATAACTAACACTAAAATGAATAAAAATTATATAACTCTCATTGTTTTCAAACGCAAGGTACGCACCTTTTTGAATGTGTTCATAATTTTTACAGTCGTCAAGCTTTGCCTCGGTGATTAGCTTTAACGAAGATATGGCAGTTTGCATTCTGATTTAAGTTGTAAATAAGTCCCAATGTCATAATTTTGAATCATCGTGTGTTAAAGTTAATCGTTGAAGCATGTGCTATGTAGTCGTTGGTGAAGTTTGGAATAATCTCATTCATCTCAAAAACTGGTTAATATTCATATTTTTCTCGTTTTTGTTCGTAGAATGTGTGATTGAGGGGCCGCGCGGGTCGATACAGTACTAAAATGTGACGAGAGTTTGGTTTCTGATTTGCATGAACCGTCTTAAAATTTTCTTATACATTTTACTATCTACAGATTGACTTGGAGAACGACCTACTCCGCATAATGTACGAGTCGCAGGTGCCATTACTGGACAACGACGAACTGTTCGTGACGCTACAGACATCGCAACGTACCTCACTCGAGGTCAAGGATGCCCTTGTGACGTCACACGAGACAGAGAAGGAAATTGATGAGGCTAGGGCAGTAAGTAATGTTGACCGCGAATTCATACTCGCCCCACGTAATCCCATTAGAACCATTCATATCGCTGCGATAGCACCGGTATATGTACAGGCTATTAATGAGTGATACTTTACTTTTCATACCAAATTACATTACATTTTTTTTGTAGTTTTTGCATGAAATAGATAGACACAAAGAATGGATTCATGGTAAAAATTTTGTGCCTATTAGACCATTGACTAATAAAACTATATAATGTATATTCTGCCAATGAGAACACAGCATAATAACATTTGCAATTAACTTTTCAGGGCTACGTGCCGGTGGCGGTACGCGCATCAGTACTGTTCTTCGCGCTAAACGACCTGTCTCGAATAGATCCCATGTACCAGTTCTCGCTAGAGGCGTATATGGATCTGTTCACATACTCCATAGACCGCAGTCCCAAGAGCCAAGAGCTCGAGGACAGGATCAACAACCTCAACGAGTTCCATACTTTCTCTGTTTACAAGTTAGTATCTGTTGCGGTGGTTACGGTGTCACAGCATATGGTTAGGATCACACATCTAAGGCTGTGTTTCCACCGACGCGGAGCGGGGCGGAGAGGAGCGTAGCGGTGCCCAAATTGACCAACAACTATGCTCGTGCTGTTTCCGTGAAAACGGAGCGGGATTCCGTATATAGAGTACTGTAAAAGTATCAGCGCTGAAACAGTAACTTTTTTTTTTTAATTATTGTATGGGCAAATTTATGATGTTGGGGCATTTCTCAAAGAAACATGAAAGTCAAAAGTAAGTCTTTCAACGCTGTAACTATATATGGGACCCATACACACTCTAAGGTATTATCACTCATTTATTTTACACATTCACGTGAAAGAAGTGACCCCTAGACACTGCACTGTGATTGCGATGGTATATTAAATCAACCAATATTAATTTAGGTCTGGTGCTTGTATTTACGGGCTATATAATATACGCACGGCCTTCAAATAGATAAGACTGCCAATAGATAAATTTAGTTCCACTAATTGCCATGGGACTTCTATCACGGAAAGTTTTGAAACCAGTAAAAACCAGTAAACTTTGAAAAGTGATGTCATCACTCATATTACGTACTGGTAATATTTACACTGCTTCAATTAATATATTTTTTAAAGAAACACATGTCGTGCGCTGTTCGAGCGACACAAGTTGTTGCTGTCCTTCCACATCGTGACCCGCATACTGTTCCAAATGGGCAAGATGAGCAATCAAGAGTACTTTTTCCTACTCAAGGGTGGCATCGTTCTAGATCGTTCTGAGCAACCGGATAACCCGACATGTTAGTTGGATCTATTTGTGTAGTCTATCAATCAAATATTTTATCCATAGAATACAAATATTTTGTCCATAGAATGCTGTTTACAGAGGTGTTATCTTTCGTACTTCCATTCTACTATTAAAATTGTGTGTTAAATTAGTTTATGCTATCCAATATATTGTGTAACACATAAATTTATAAGTAATTTTGTCCTAGTTGCATTTTAGTATTATCAGTATGTAAAACAAGAAATGTATCTTCTTCTATCTTCTACTAGCAACTGCACACAGTCTTAGTTAAGTCTTGATAGTTGTATGAAGTACAAAAGTATGTTAGCACACAAACCAAATAATAATTTGAATGAAATATAAAATATTTCATTAAATTTATTAGTGTGTTTGCTTGCTCTTCGTAATGACGGCCAGCCATTTGATATTTCAATGTCCGCCGCAATTGTAAATAGTTGTCATCGCGCACCCAGCCAAAAGTCCGTATAGGTATTAGACCCTTTTAGTCCATTACTATACAGCGTGTTGATACAAATGTTCATGATAATGTTTTCGCCTTAATCTAATCATTTTGAACGAAATATGGTAAAAGGATAATTATACAAAGTAGTGGTTGTTTTTCACAGCTTGGTTGCCTGACGAGTGTTGGGATAATATCACGGAGCTAAATAAATTACCTGGATTCCATGGGATTATCGATTCATTCGAGACATACTCTAAGGAATGGAAGGAATGGTATTTGTACCCAGAGCCCGAGACGCAACCACTTATTGGTATATTTTATTTTATCTTACACTAAGTCCGTGTTTCACCAAGCAATGTTAACGTTAACGCCATGTTAAATACCATGCCATCTCATTCATTGACAGGAAATACTAGAGGGATAACATGATATTTAACATGGCGTTAACTTTAACATTGCTTGGTGAAACACGCCCTAAACGTTTTTGAATATTCACAGTTTTATTTGTTACAATAAGTGTTTTAAGCGCATCTGTTTTCTTTCCTATTCTTAAGCGGCTGAACGACTCACGGATAATACCATAAAATATTTAATAGAATATTATTTATTTATTAGAAAATTACAACAAGGCAATATGCCACCAGTCGAGTCGAAAGCCTGTTGGGGCGCCTGCCAGAAGTGATCAATGAAAATGAAATGAAAAATCTTTTATTTCCAAATAGCTAAGACTTTTAGAATTGTTCTACTCGATCGTTCGCTCGGATGAGCTTATACAGGAGGCCGTCATGCCAGACACTATCGAACGCCTTCTCCATGTCCAGGAAGACTGGGACCGATGATTCCCTTTTGTTGGCCGCAACGGTGAGGTGGTGGACGACTCACACCAGTGAAGAACCGGCGTAAGAAACTCGCGGCTTTATACGGCTAGTGTGTGGGTGAGTGCAGAGTAAGAGAGGCAAGTTAGAAGGAGAAAGAGAAGTCCGATTGACAGGCGTAATGCGTTACGTAACGAAGTGAATAAGAAAGTTATCATTTAAAAAATAGGTGAATGGAACGAGATCTGCAACGAGTTTCAGCGCATGCTAGTGGTACGCTCGCTGCGTGCAGACCGCGTGTCAGCGTGCGTGTCTGGCTTCGTCGTCAACGCGCTCGGCCCGCGGTACATAGAGCCGCCCGTGTTGGACATACGGGTGAGTTTTGTGCTTAGATGTTTGTTACACTATCAAACTCAGTTTTAAAGTCTACAGATTAATGATTTCTCTAGGAGAGCTGTGTGCGTGAAAGTTTATTTATTTATTTATTTATTTAGCAAACCAACAGTACATATACATTAACACTTAGAATATAACAAACAGAATAGGTGGTATTCAAGGATGAAGTCGGAATTTCAAATGTACGCTTTCTACGTCTAACGCGGTTACTAACCCCGAAGCTAAAAAAGTTTATTAATTCTGCATCAAGGTTGCCGTGTGATGACGGCATTAGAATACAATTATCACCACCCCCGATACTATCCTAGGGTCCTAGGGGAGTCGTAAGAGGCGACTAAAAGGAAACACACATACATCAACAGCTAGTGTGAGAGAAGGAAAACTCGAAACAAAACCCTGTACCAACCCGTCTAGCCAGCGTGGTACCAGTAGGCTTAATACCTTCAATGTTAACGCACCAGATAACCAGGCCCCTAGTCCCCGGCGGCCCCGCTATTCCTGGCTACGGTAGCGGCCACGGTAACGGCGGGGCGGGGGGTGCTAAGAATCCCTGGAAGAGATCCGGCTACCACCCCCCTTCTAAACGACAACTGGCCCTGGTAACACACAACGTGCGCACTTTGAGGTTGGACGAGAAGCTCGTAGAGCTGGAAGAGGAGATGAACAAGTTGCACTGGGACATTATTGGTTTATCGGAGATCCGAAGAGAGGGCGAGGATAAGATAACCTTACAGTCCGGCCACTTGTTCTACTACCGGGAGGGAGAACAGAAGTCCCAAGGTGGTGTTGGGTTTATCGTCCACAAATCTCTCATCAACAACATTGTGTCCATCGAGAGTGTGTCAAATAGGGTTGTATACCTTGTACTGAGAATCTCAAAACGATATTCGTTGAAGATTATACAGGTATACGCCTCATCGTCAACACATCCAGACAATGAAGTAGAAGCTACGTATGAGGACGTCAGTAGGGCCCATACGTAGCCCTAAAACACACTTCACAGTTGTTATGGGAGATTTTAATGCGAGGCTGGGCTGCAGAAGCGATGATGAGCTGAAAGTGGGGCCATTTGGATTTGGGCAGAGGAATCGCAGAGGACAGATGCTGGCGGACTTTATGGAGAAAGAAGGACTCTTCATGATGAATTCTTTCTTCCAAAAGTCGCCGCAGAGGAAATGGACCTGGTTGAGTCCCGACGTACACCGTCGGGACTCAACCAGGTCCATTTCCTCTGTTGTATGTGTAGTTACACACTAGAAACGAGATTGACTTCATTATGAGCACCAAGCGGCAGATATTCAACGATGTCTCTGTGATCAACATGGTTAAGACCGGAAGTGATCACCGAATTGTCAGAGGCATGTTGAATATCAACGTCAAACTTGAGAGATCGCGTCTGATGAAGTCTACGCTCCGACCGTCGAATGCCCATATCCATAACCCCGAGAGCTTTCAACTTGAACTGTCAAATCGCTTCCAATGGCTAGAACAGCTGCGCATCAGTGGACGATATAAATAGCAGGCTGGTAGAAACTGTCCATACGGTGGGGTCCAAATTTTTCAAGACCCACCGTACAAATAGACCTCAGAAACTATCCGACCAAACCCGGAACCTCATGGCTAGTCGACGTTCAATGACGCTCCATACTTCGAGTGACGCTGACTCATATAGGCAGCTCAATAGACAGATCACGAAGTCCTTGCGACACGATATCCGTTCTTTTAATACCCAGCGTATTAAAGAGACAATAGAGCGGAACCAAGGCTCCAAAGTGTTTGCAAGAGACGTATCTATTGGGCAAAGCCAGTTGACAAAGCTGAAGACCGAAGATGGACGCGTAACGTCAAATAAGTCCGAGGTACTACGGGAGATAGAGAGGTTCTATGGACACCTGTATACCTCGGTCTCAGCTGAACCTGCTAGTTTAGCTGCAGACCCAAGAGCCAGGCTAACACGACACTATACCGAAGACATCCCTGTACGAGATAAGAATAGCTCTCAAACAGCTTAAGAATAACAAGGCGCCGGGCGAGGATGGAATCACTACAGAGCTTCTGAAAGAGGGCGGCACGCCGGTACTAAAAGTCCTTCAGAAACTCTTCAATTCCTCCTTACTCGAGGGGAAAACGCCAGAGGCATGGAACAGGGGTGTTGTGGTCCTGTTCTTCAAAAAAGGTGACAAAACCTTACTGAAGAACTATAGGCCCATAACATTGCTGAGCCATGTCTACAAGCTGTTTTCGAGAGTTATTACGATGCGTCTCGAACGCAGGCTGGATGACTTTCAGCCTACCGAACAAGCCGGTTTCCGAAAAGGCTATAGTACCAAAGACCACATACATACGCTGCGGCAGATTATACAGAAGACCGAAGAGTATAATCGGCCATTATGCTTGGCGCTTGTGGACTATGAGAAAGCCTTTGATTTCGTCGAAATATGGGCGGTCCTTAGATCTCTCCAGCGTTGCCGTATTGACTATCGGTATATCGAAGTGTTGAAGTGTTTGTATAATAACGCCACCATGTCAGTCCGAGTACAGGAGCACTGCACGAAGGATATCCCTTTAAAGAGAGGAGTAAGACAGGGGGATGTCATATCCCCGAAACTGTTTACCGCTGCTCTGGAGGATTCCTTCAAGCTCCTGGAATGGCAAGGACTTGGCATCAACATTAATGGCGAATACATCACTCACCTTCGATTTGCCGACGACATAGTAGTCATGGCAGAATCGCTGGAAGATTTGGGGTGCATGCTCGGTGGCCTCAATAAAGTTTCTCAACTAGTGGGTCTTAAAATGAACATGGACAAAACAAAGATCATGCACAATGTCCATGTTGCACCCACCGCACTAACTGTTGGGAGCTCTACTCTTGAAGTTGTTGACGAATATATATACCTAGGGCAGGCTGTCCGATTAGGTAGGTCCAACTTTAAGAGAGAGGTCAGTAGACGGATCCAGCTCGGCTGGGCAGCGTTCGGTAAATTACGCAACGTCTTCTCGTCCAAAATACCTCAGTGCCTTAAGACAAAGGTATACAACCAATGTGTGTTACCAGTGATGACTTACGGTTCTGAGACGTGGTGCTTCACGAAGGATCTTTTCAAAAGGCTCAATGTCGCTCAGCGAGCTATGGAGAGGGCAATGCTCGGTGTTTCTCTACGTGATCGAATCAGAAATGAGGAGATCCGTAGAATCTCCTCTGAGACTCTCTCAAGACTAGAACCATTCAAACGGTAATCAAAATTAATAAAGTTCTTTTTATTTGTAAATGTAATGCACTGACACTTTTTTACGTGTAAATACATTCCATTTTCAGTACACCAATTTTGTATAATATTAAGATCGCCTTGAAGTTTCATACAGTCGCTCAAACCGGAAATGCCATAGTAAATTTTTAAATCGTCGGCATAGGCTAAACAATAGCAGGTTATTAGATCCAAAAGATCATTAATGAATATTAAAATAGTAAAGGTCCTAATTTGGATCCTTGTGGTACCCCAGAACATGGAAAAATTGGTACTGACTCGTATCCTGCTAGTGCAACCAATTCTGAACGACTATATAAATAATTTTCAAACCAACGTAATAGACTGCCATGTATTGCAGCATGCCTCAATTTTCTAGAAAGAATCAAATGATCAACGCGATCAAAAGCTTTGGCAAAATCTGTATAGACAGCATCTACCTGACCTGTAGCCTCAAAAGTGTTTGATATAAAAGTAGTGTAAAGCAATAAATTTGTCACAGTTGAACGATTATACACGAAACCATGCTGTTTAGGACTAATAATATGACGCAGATGGGAGTACACAACATTATAAACGAGACCCTCAAAGATCTTTGCAAATTGTGACAAAATGGAAATCGGTCTATAGTTAGTCACTTCATTTAAACTACCCGTTTTGTGTATTTTATGACACTATCAAACTACATAATTAATATAGTTTCTTTGAGATTCTTATTGTTTAGTACATCAAGCGATCCATGAGCTGTATGATTTCAAATCCAAGTAAAACTATTTCTACTTAAGTGAATCACATTGCCAAAATTTATAAAATTTAGATTTTACTTATGTACTTTTCTAGAGTAATGTTATAAATACTATTAAATTGTGTTTACTTTTTATGATGTCATAATGTTAATTCATTCGTACTGTGATGTTGAAAAATTGTTGAATAAATGTTTTATCTATTTACTTCAAAAAGTTTTAAACTCGTTTAATTGAAACTTAATATCACTGTGTTGTTATAGGCTGCCTGGGAAGAGTCTTCATGGAAGACGTCACTCTTGTTCGTGTTATCTCCCGGTGTGGATCCCACTGCCAACCTCACTCAGCTGGCTATAGACTTGAAGATCTTTGACAAGTTCCAATCGCTAAGTCTTGGACAGGGTCAGGCAGAGGCGGCTCACAGGTATGATAATAACATAGTGTCTTATTATAAATTACTACACAAAAAAGTGATAGGATATTCATTGAACATTCACGACTGAACTGGACTCAATTTCTCCAAAGCCTGATAATGTTAATCGTTTGTGAAAATAGCATTCCTTCTTTCATTAATAGGAATTACGACATTTATAACACGATATTTAAGCCACGATTAACTTTTACATGTAAAATTGGGTCTAAACCTCTTACTGCTCGTTATAATGACGCCGGCGGTCAGTGGCAAGCGAACGGATACTATGAATTCAGCCATTGATAATAATAATAATATCTATAGACACTTCACACCGCGTCAATCTGGCCCCGTGCTAAGTATCCGAAGAACGTATGTATACTATACACATATTTAAGATTTTTATTATATTAATACACAAATTGAATTCACATCTATGACCCAGAAACATTGAAAACTTTTTGTTCCCTCGGCGGGATTCGAACCCGCAACCTCTCGCGCCAACGCGCTGAAACACTGCGCTACGGAGGTCGATTGATTGCAGAGAAACTATGTATGATATGATAGAGAGTCTTCAGGATCCTACGTGAAGGCATTTATTATAATGATGGCGGCGGTCAATGCCGTTTTGCGATATACTTATAGACGAATAAAACTTATCCAGGATCCTAACTCAAGGCATGAAGGAGGGCGGGTGGGTGTTCCTGGCGAACTGTCACCTGGCGTGCGAGTGGCTGAGCCGGCTGCGCGGGCTGGACGGCCCCGGCACGCACCCGCGCTTCCGCCTGTGGCTCTCGTCCATGCCCGACCCCAGGTTCCCGTTGAGCTTCCTGCAGCGGAGTATCAAGATGACCACTGAACCACCGCAGGTGATATGATAGCTGATCCGTGCTCACTTCGTTGAGCATACAAAAACAGTTTAAACCTTCCCGGGACTTCCACAAATATTTTAAGACCAAAAATAGACGAATCGGTCAGCCGTTCTCGAGTTTTAGCGACTAACGAACAGCAACTCATTTTTATATAAAAGATTTGCTCTTTACCGTGTTCAAATTAAAATTTAAAATAATTTTAATCAGAAAAAAAAATCTGCACGTCATGTCTATATGATGCCTACAACCTAGCGAGAAGATCCGGTTTATGAATCTCCTCGCTATTATATCCTCGTTGTTATGTTTGACGTATTAACTTGAGCAAATAGTTTTCGGAAAAATTTAACGCTATAATCTACTGCAGTACATTATTATGCAGTTACTGTAGATGAAAAAAATTTTTTTTTGGCTGGCATACATGAATAAATATAAAGTTAATTAAATTTGGTCTTTAAAAATTAATCAACACTACCTATCCTTACATAATTGAAGACACGAATGGATGAAGGTGATATGTAACAAAATTCTGATTTCGGGAAATGAAGTTCAAACTGTCACTTAAACATTTTAGAATACGTCGTAACGTATAAAGTTCATTATTCTAAAGATCCTTCTCCAGAATCAATGTACTTAATACATATCCTAAAATGTTTAAGTAACAGTTTAAACAAAATTTTCTGGATATATTGTTTTTGCGAAAAATCACCTTCATCCATTCATGTTTTCAATTATTATACAGCAAAGTGCAAAGCCGTGTCCTAGCAATTCATGCTGTTTTCACCAATGGATCTCTGGTTCTCGAGGAAGGTGTAAGTGGAGCCGGTAGGTGGCGCTACGGTGGTGACGGACAGCAATAATAATATTTCTAACTATATGATTACAGGGTGTAAAAGGCAATCTCGTCCGTCTTTTGGCTAACGTGAATGATGAGAAATTCGACAACGCGACGCCCAAGTACCGCCGCCTCCTGTTCTGTATTGCCTTCTTCCACTGCACGCTCATAGCGCGCAAGAGATTCCGACAGCTCGGATACAACGCTGTCTACAGTTTCAATGACTCTGATTTTGAGGTAGTTATAATGCTATTATAATTAATAGAAAACGCATGGTAAAAACCAGGACTAGACACTTTATGTCAACTAAACATAAAAATATTTTGATTTGATTTGACTATGTTGTGTAAAACTTAGTTATATTTTTTATCTGTTTTTCTAGAAAACACTTATAAAATTCTAGGAATCCTTTTTTTGCAGCAGGTCTTATCTCTCTTTCAACGCATTTGTTTTTGTTTACTTGGTCAGGCTTCTTATTTCAAGAATAACCGGTGAATTTAGCCTCTTTTGGCTTTTATTATAACAGTTTCTTTTAGTACTGTCACCAAATGTCGGGTTGACAGACTGTTTCTGCCGGGTTTCCACTGACGGGCGGAGAGGAGTTTAGCGGTGCCTGAATTGACCAATCACTATGCTCCAAATCTCCGCTCTGCTTCAACGGAAACAGCACGAACAAGAAACCGCCCCGCACCGCGTCAGTGAAAACGCGGCCTTACAGTTTATAATAATACTTCTCATAATGCCAGGTATCAGACAGTCTCCTGGTGAGTTACCTGGAAGAGTACAATGAGGTGCCGTGGGACGCGCTCCGCTACCTGCTGGCCATCATCAACTACGGCGGCCACATCACCGACGACTGGGACAAGCGAGTGCTCATCGCGTACATCAACCAGTTCTTCTGCGTGGAGGCGCTGGATGTTCCGTTTTACAGGTCGGTTGGGTCAAAATATATAACTATATCTTCCCTAGGTGTTAGTATCATCATCAGCCTATCGCCGTCCGTTACAGTCGAATGAGGTGATAGGTTATAGTAATTAAAGAAAAAATACTTACATATATTTTTTTCCTTTTGTCTTATTACTTATTGATCAGGCAGATTTTATCGCTTTAATGCATAATTACTACAATTAATTATAGCTGTCATATATACATCTTCATCCCGGCATACTTTGTACCGCTATAGAACCAAGGTTCTTGACACACAAACAGCAGGGCCACCTACCAGGTCCAATTGTAAATGTAAACCATTCGCTAATAACTTTAAATTATAGACACAAAAACATTTAATAAAAATTGGTCCAGCCGTTTAGGAAGAGTTTAGTTATATAGGTTAGTTATTACTAAAGTAAGTATTTCCACTACTACGATTTGTTTTAGGTTGTCTGCGATCCCGGCATACCACGTGCCGCGCGACGGCAGCGTGCAGTCGTACCGCGACTGGACGGAGCTGCTGCCGGCTAGTGAGCGCGCAGAGTCCGTCGGCCAGCACGCTGCCGCGGACGTCGCGACGCAGGCCCAGGTACAATAAAACTAAATTAAAAATTAAAATAACCCCCGACTTAGCGTGTAACATTCCTATCACACCCAACACCTGATGACCTTGAAGATCTGAACCGATACACTCTTGACTGATACACCTTTCAAACAAAAAAAAACCTGAGCCACAGACAGCAACTACACATTTACACAGACACGTCAAACTTATAACACCCCGTCGTTTTTGCGTCGGGGTTTAACAAATTCACTAGGTATTGCTGTGTTCGCCGTCGTGTCTTTTCAGGGTAATTTAAAAACGCGACTGTATTTCTATATATAATCACAAACATTTCATTAGGTGTCAAAAATCCACTATTTTGTTTTAATTTTTTTTTATATCCAGTGTCACTTTCATTAATGACACACACATGAATCTAACGACACTCCCAAGCTCATTTCCATCAAGGCCGTTTAGGCTAAGACTTCTGTGTGTCTGTCAACAGGAAATATTTTATTAGCACCGCAGCCGCAATGCTAGACAGCTTAAAATTTTCACAAATGATGTTTTTCTTTTCCCGCTTGTAGCGGTACTACTAGCGCCACAATCCTGCATCGCGCTATCGAAGTTTTCTAAGTCTGGCGCTATATATACGACATCTGAAAACTAGTACAGTGGGCTTCGGCCTGACCGAGCATACTATCTCGCTCGGTTGGAGATCTCCCTTTGGGGCTTCCACTCGTATTCCCACACGCTTTAACTAAAAATACTAAAACATAATAATATAAATATTTAGCTAAAGCTTTTTCCCTTTCGAGGCCAATCCGACTCGTACTTGTCCGGTTTTAAAAAAATAATATACGATGTGTTAAAAGAAAGATATCTAGAAAGACATTGACTAACGTGCTCGTATTACGCACGCAACATGCACGCATAATTGCACCGTGAACGCTTGTAACGCACTGGATTTGATTCATCGAGTTGTTGCGTTTTGTCCACTGAAGTTATAGTTTGAAATGATAATAATAATCTTTTCAAAACTGGTTTTCGTTTTGAATGAGCTCTCACTGATGATAATTACTCCTCATTTTTGTAAGGATGCTCTGACGCTGTGCTCCTCAATGTTTTCTCTGGCGTCCACCGGCGGTGGTGGAGCCGGAGGCGGGGAAGATCAAAAGGTATGCGTTATAGTTTAATATTATATTAATCTTATAAATAAAAATGAATCGCTGTTCGTTAGTCTCGCTAAAACTCGAGAACGGCTGAACCGATTTGGATATTTTTGGTCTTGAAATATTCGTGGAAGTCCAGGGAATGTTTAAACGATTTTTTTATGCTCAACGAAATGGGCACGGGGCAGCTAGTATAATATAATATTGCATGTATATCATGTAAAGTATTTTTATTAAATCAAATAAATTAATGGTTTAGCCGCGTTATAGTCCTTAAATATGTAACCCCGGTTTTTCAAGCAGTGAGTGAACTGATGATGGTGAATATTATAGCTAATATCATCCGCGATCACCTCGGCTTGCAAACAAAAAAACTAGATTATAAACGGTTCATCCGTTTGAAAGCTACACTCATACAAACACACAGACATGTCAAAATTATAATATTCCTCTATTTTCGCCGTGGGCTGAAAATCGCAGGAAAAACACGTAGGTATAAGTTAAAAAACAAACCTTGCGTCTCTGGACGCGCGACTGAAGTGATAACTTAGCTAGACAGACAGCCGCTTTAACGGGTTACAAAACGAATGTATATCGATTATACTATAACGTTACATTCCATTATTAGTTACTAGCTGTTCCCGCGACTTCGTTCGCGTGGTTCTTGAGCGACTTAAACCATTTATGCAGCGCACGCAAAGAAAGTCTTCCCGTTTTTGCAACATTTCTCACTGACTCTTCGCTCCTATTGGTCACAGCGTAATGTTAAATATCCTAAAGCCTTCCTCTATAAATGGACTATCCAACAAAAAAAGAATTATTCTAATTGGACCAGTAGTTCCTGAGATTAGCGCGTTTAAACAAAAAAACAAACTCTTCCGCTTTATAATATTAAGTATAGATTACTTTAAAAAATGTTTTAGGTGGATGAGTTCGCATCAGAAATGCTTTCTAAACTCCCGTCCACCATCGACGTGGAAACAACTGAGAAGATGATGGGAGCAGAGATCGTGATGCCGCTCTGTGTGTCGCTGCTGCAGGAGATCGAATACTTCAATAAACTTGTCACTGGCATTGTCAAAGGACTTAAAGTAAGTGTTTAGTGTACATTTCTCATTTTACAGTATGATGCCGATTTGTTTGAGTTTTGTACATCAAAAATCGTATAATCGGTCGTAAACTATTTTTAATCGCCTTCCAAAAAAGGAGGGGGTTTCTCAATTCGACCGTATATGTTTTTAAACTCCTAACCTAACCTCATTTTTTTTTAATTATATATTAAAACATATAACCCTAAATATGTACATAGCAAATCAAAGTTTCGGCCAGCTAGTAGGTATAGATATTATAATATATATACTAAATGTTCATTTTAGTAAAACGATCGGAGTTTCGAAGTTTTAAAAAGGTAGCCTAAAATTTAAAGTTTTGCTTGCAGGAGCTACGTCGTGCTATCGAAGGGTTGGTAGTTATGTCGGAGAAACTGGAGTCAATGTATACGTCCATTTTTGAAGGGAAAGTACCAACGTTTTGGCAAAAAGGTAATAATTTTAAGTATAAGGTTACTAGGTATAAAATTTACAGCTAAATATAAATGCGCTTAAAATATTGTCACTGGATTATATTAACTGAACAAAAGTTGAGTATATAACTACACAATTAATACGAACGCAGTTTTTCATAAGTTGCGATGAGCGCGCGTACCTACTAGAGACTACTATGTAGAATATCTATTAGATGTAAATTTATTTATCGAATCTTATACCTTTATTTATTATTTTTACTATAAGGATGCGTTTCGAGCATAATGATTGGTTAATTCGGGCACCGCAAGCTCCTCTCCGCCCCGCTCCGCGTCAGTGGAAAGGAGCTTGCGGTGCCCGAATTAAAGTTAGCCTGAGTTAGATAGAGAACGAATAACTTTTCTTCGCTAATAATTTAAGATATAAATGGATGAGGGTGACATGTAGCAAGATTATGATTTTAAGAAAATTGAGTTCAAACTGTCACTTAAACATTTTAGAATACGCCGTAAAGTATTAAGTACATTAATCTAAAGATCCGTCTCTAGAATCAATGTAGGTACTTAATGCATTACTAGATAACCTAAAATGTTTAAAAGACAGTTTAAACTCAATGTTCTGGGTGATTTTTTTTGCAACATAAAACCTTCATCCATTAATGTCTTCAATTATTATCGTCTTCAATTATTATCGTGGATCTTCTTTGGCTTCAAGCGCGTAGACGAATTTCGTTGGAGAAGCGGTTTTCATCATAAGATATTGTTCTATTTCAATGTTACTTAATACAGTTTCGATACAGTCTCGATCGATACAAGCTGCAAAGCAAAATGATACTTATTCTCATAAACATACAAGCTCCAAACTCTGCAAACGGATTTGGAACATTGGTTGTGTGTTCCAGGTCGACCGTCGCTCAAGTCGCTGGGCGCGTGGTGCCGCGAGCTGTCGCAGCGCGGCGGACACCTGGCGGCGTGGGCGCGCGGCCCGCGCTCCCCGCCCGCGCTGTGCTGGCTGCCCGCGCTCGTGGCGCCCGCCGCGCTGCTGGCCGCCGTGTTGCAGGTATTTTTTTGGACGCTTCACACCACGTCAATCTGGCCCCGTGATAAGTAAGTATCCGAAGAACTTGTGTTACAGTTATCAGACAGCGGAAATATATTTAATACTTGTTTACTGTAAACATATTTAGGAATTTTATTATATTGTACACAAATTTAATACACATCCATTACCGAGGTATTTCGCACGCACAAATTTAGGTACGATTCCGTTAGGGCTTTCACTTGGTTCGTCCATCGTTAAAGGATTGCTTATAAAGCTATTAATTACATTACTGTGCAGACAACAGCTCGCGCGGAGGGCTGGCCCATCGACACGCTGTGCTGGGAGTTCACCGTCATACCGCTGGAGGAGAATGCCTTCGTCAGACCGCCGCGTGACGGCGGAGTCTATATCAGGTGTGAAATCACTTTGTTTAACTGTTAAACTATTTAATTTGACAGCAATTAAATGACTGATAACACTTGTATGGAGTTTACTATGAAAGTAGTACTGAAAGAGTACGGCAATCGGTCGGATCGGTACACTGTCTATTTTTCTGATTGGAGTGGTAACTGACTACGATTGAGATCACGTAATAGGGCTTTAATTCAAATATTTTAATTTGGAACATTTCATATTCGATTCCTTCAAAATCATGTGGTTTACAAATGTTTGCAACTGCTTTTCGTATAAAATGTGTCTCAAAAATTATGATAATAAATTTGTATTACTAATTTCTATATAAATGCTCAATTTTTAAATGGGTTCAGTCTCAGCATCGTGTGGTCGACCTTCAAATAATTTTCGATTGAAATGCTGTGACGGAAGCCACACCCCCGTTTAATGAAGTGACTTGGTCTCTAGGGGTCTGTACCTGGAGGGCGCAAGCTGGCAGAAGCGCGAGGGCTGCCTGCAGGAGCCGCAGCCGATGCAGCTCATGTGCCCGATGTCACCCATACACTTCAAGCCTGTGCGCACCACCGCTCGCAAACTGCGCAGTATGTATAACCATTACTCATATAGAGCTGTCATCTCAGCCAGTTTGCGAAATGTCTCTCCCTATTCGAAAATAAAGATCTAACCAGAAACATAACTTGTAAAAAGTGCCAAGTCTCGCTACTTAGTTCCTCTACCGTAAAAAGTTGTGAGATACATGTTATGCCAAGTAGGGGTTATTCGGCCGGTCTAACAACATAATCTTACATGTTCTAATTAAAAAAAATAAGTAGATTGACTGGGCAATTACATGAAAACAACATAATTTTTATATCACAAGTGACATTAAATCAGATCGTTTAGTGCGATTGCCAAGTCAATCTAATATTTATAATAAACATAAAAGAATTTTGTAACGTAGACAGATACGTGTGTCCGTGCTACTACTACCCGCTGCGTGCGGGCGCGTTTGTGGTGGCGGTGGATCTCCACGCCGGACAGGAGACGCCCGAGTTCTGGGTGAAACGTGGAACTGCGCTGCTGTGCACGCTCGCTACCTAATTTCCTTCGTACGCAGTTTGTGCATGTTGAGCGTATGCGTACCGCTGTAGGTATTGCATGGTGAACTATATGTAATTTATTTTATTTATTTAACAATTTATTGTGCATATAAACGATAGACGTATTACATATAAAGAAAAACGACACAAACGGACTACTTATCTCTAAAATAAATTTCTTGTCCCATAGAGAGAAATTACATGAAAGTGCAGTTTGTACATTAAACAGAGTCAGTACGTTACGTTTGTTATGTTCTACGTTTAATAAGTGTTTCGTGAAATGTTATGAATTACTTATATTAATTTATGTTAATAAATAAAGTCCTTAGAATTGTTTTGTTTAATTGAATACGACAAAATATAAATTTATACAAAGTTATTAATATTATAGTTTAAAATCGACTACACAATAGGTTTGACTTAAAAAAACAACTAATATAAGCATGGTAAATCCAAGACTTAATATTAAAAACATCCAAAGTATATTAAATATCCTTAAGTTAAAAATAAATTATGGCACTAATTAATCTTAAAAATATATTTTATTTACTATATTACTTAATAACAATTATATCATACTAGGTAGATTCGCTAAGTAAAAATGTTTTTACATTTGTTATCAGATTTAAAATACAAGAGTTCTTTTACTTACATACTAAAATGATTATGCTTTTTAATTAAAATCCTAGCTCTTATACAATATGGTATTTTATTAATGGTATTTATTATTTGAAAACGCTTAAATTAATTTGTAAAGTTGTCAGTTCTTACTAGCTTCTAATAATATTTTTAAATGGTTTTCATAAGGCTTGTAACTTGTACCAACTTTTAATTATGAACTTCTGAAAAACCATTTAGGTAAAAATAACCGAGAGAAGCTTGTATAAGTACACACACCATTAAGTAATTCATTGTGGATCTGGACATATATGTCCTTAAAAACAATATGTGGACTATTTTGGACAATATAACTTTCTCATCCAGACAAAATAATCTTAAAAATCATACATTTCATTACTCACCTAAAATATGTTATCTATCTATACGCCCATGGACACTATTTTCAAGCTTTACATGTTGCCTTTGAGAATAAAAGGCACATATGTCAAGTCCCAGATCTTTCATTAGGTACATTATCGCTTAACCCGTTCACCCCCTCTGCATGTATCTCGACCGTCTTCGCGATTGCCGTTTAAACCTGTTCGGGCATTTCCCCTCGTTGACTTCATAGGAGCCGTTGATGCAGGTGGGTATGTGGCACTCCCCCCGCTCTATGCAGACGCGGTCTCTGAGGCCGAAGTGCTCGCGGCCCCGGGAGAGTTGAAGGCACTCGCGACGGCGGGAGGCGTCGGGCCAGTCGCAAGTGCACGAGCACACCCCGTCAGACACTTTGCTCCGGAATATCACGGGGCAGGTGCATCTGGAGGTATTATTTGTCATAGGATTAAGGTTGCTTTTCCATCAGTAAGCGAGCATGCGTGGCGAGGAATGTATTTTTCAAGAACCAATATAATCGCTTGCTATAATGTAAGTAAATTCTATTGGTTCCTGAAAAAACATTCCTGGTAACGCATCCACACATCACTGGGGAAACACCTTAGCGTTGTGGTTTATGAATTGTGTTCTTAATAGAAAACATTCAACTAAGTATGAATAGAGGTACTTTGGTGTTAGAAGAAACAATTAACATCTATTTATATTATTATATTCGTCAGATAATTATCGAAAGAGAATTGTATAAAAATATTACTGCACCCATAAAATTGGTGTTTGACAGCGTTTGGAATAAGTAGCTATCAGCTGTCCCAGCTTGCCATACTGGCTACAAACTTTCCGCACGTAGGCTAAGGTCAAAACCGAGCCAAAATTTTCCTTTTGCCGTCTGAAATCAAATGTGCTGATATCGGACACCTACCTGAGCATCTGTGGCGGTGGCGTCTCTTCCTCGTCCATCTTGAGTATCGGCTCTTCCGTGGATTGTCTCGAGAAACCCTCCCAGTCGTTTTGTTTCTCTCCCGAACTTTCTTGTGCCCGCTCGAGGACGGGTTTTTCTATTTTCGTTCTTTCGGTAGTTTCTAGTGTATCACGCGACACGCACGCGCATTTAGTGTGATTGAAGAACATCATTCTAGCCGGCACTATTTTTCCGTCTGCCTTGTCAAGCTGGAATAAGATAAAAAAAAACAGGAATTTATAAACGGTTTTGTGTTTGGTAAGATTTCTCCTATTTACTCGAATGAGCATTGTATATTTTATAAAAAAATGTTGACGTCGTTATTAAAATTTGGTAAGAGAAAGCGAGAGACAGTAATATTAGTAAAATATCTCTGAAGTTTGACGAATTAATTTGTAAGAAGTAGGTACCAGAAACGGCAGTGCGACATGTTCGCCAGCGACCGGCGCGCAGACCTCACCCGCGTTGTGGCAGCAGCCGGAGTCCGGCGCGCAGCGGTGCAGCTGGACGCATGGCGGCATGTAACTGAAATAAATAACGACAATATTACTAATTGAGGATTATGAAAATAACCTCAAAATGCTGAATTGTCGTCCACGAATACTTCTTAATTCTCCGTTATTGTTGAAATAAATCTGATAAAATTTGCGCTTTAGCTCAAAATTTATAGTGGAATATATTTATTTTTGAATGGATTTACAAGCTATCAACCGGGTGTTAACCTTAAGACCCCCTTATTTTGTTATATATAATTAGTTTTTAACTACTGCAGTGGTTTTAATAAGAAGTAAAGGCCTCGAGTAGAAGCGCTTAGATATTAATCTTATAACATTATTGAAACTAACATGGTATCAGCAGCAGGTGCGAGTTTTCTCACAGTTAGCCATCGTGGTTGTGGAGTCAGACACTTGGCAGCCTTCACCATGTTTCTAATCATCTTTAATGCTGCTTGGCGTGTTGCTTTACGTTCCTCAATTGTCGCATGGGCTGAAACAATTATATTTTTTCAGCGTAAGTACATAATATTTCTGGATCATTGCTGATCCAATGTTTGAGCTTGCATCATCAACGATCAAGGTTATTTTTGTACAAGGCATAATCATTTATTTAATCTTTGAGAAATGAATGTTGGTATTTTTTATGGCACTAAAATATCATTTTAAGCGCTGCCTCGGACTAAGCGGCGAGCCAAGCATTGTTGAGCGGTGACTGTGGCGCCTGCGCGCACTGCCGCTTTATCGTCGCTGCTGTGTTCGAGGCAGCGGCCCTAAACCTACAGTCATCCAATATTCTCGGCCGTTCTCTGGTAGCGGCGATGGGATCCACGGCTGAGACGATGGCAGGTTGGAATTTCTGCCTGGTGAAGGCAGAAGGAGTAACGCTCAGCACGGGTTTACTGGTTGACGCTTCGTCGTCTAGCAAGTCCGCTTCATCGCCGATGATGCCGTAGTCTTCGCTTTCTGGGTCCTGGAAATTCGTGACAAGACCGTTGAAAATCTCAAATATTTTTCTGGAGTCTAGACTAAGTGCAAATTTCACTAACGCCTGAATGTAATGAATTTAATCGGTATCTCGCTCGGTCTTCGTATTAATGAAAGAGAAGGCACGATAGTTTGTCAAATAAATAAACATGACACTAACAGTAATATGCATTGGTAAATCAGGACCTAATGTACTGATTTAGACTTAAGTTGCCGTTAGAATATAATATTCTCGTTTGTGCCAAAATTGTTGAACCTAAAATAACTAAATGGTAGAAAAGCTCCACAGTCAGTGGAGTACCCTACTCCGTATAGTATGTGCGAGATAAATTTAACCTGAACGTAAACAAACCCGTCTATGACACAACCAAAGACTAGTAAGTGATGCCAATTGGCCAATATTATTACAATGATTTTTGTTTTCTATGAATCCATATATATAGGCTTGTATTCTACAATCGGTAGGGTCAAAATGGCGTATTTTTTCAGTGAAAGATTTTCATTTGATGTTTAAACATATTAATTATTGTTTAATTGTTTTAAAATGCATTTGAAAGTGAAGTGTAATCCTTTAATATACCTGTGAAAGTGTTGATAAGTGTGCACAATAAGTGAATATGTGAAAATGTTGGTGTTTTTGGTTTGTTTACGTTCAGGTTGAATTTATCAGGGACGAACTATAGTAGGCATATTTTAAAATGTATTTGAAAATGAAGTGTAATCCTTTAATATACCTGTGAAAGTGTTGATAAGTGTGCACAATAAGAGAATATGTGAAAATGTTGGTGTTTTTGGTTTGTTTACGTTCAGGTTGAATTTATCAGGAACGAACTATAGTAGGCATATTTTAAAATGTATTTGAAAATGAAGTGTAATCCTTTAATATACCTGTGAAAGTGTTGATAAGTGTGCACAATAAGTGAATATGTGAAAATTTTGGTGTTTTTGGTTTGTTTACGTTCAGGTTGAATTTTTCAGGGACGAACTATAGTAGGCAGGTTAAGTCATGAACAAAAAATTATGTATGTAGGTATTTGCTTTAGCACGTAGGTATTTATACCAAGATGGTTCTTAAATAAATAAATAAAGATGTAATGAAACTGCAGTTTGTTGTACAACTTACAAAATTTAACTAGTTTGACCTGACTCGAAATAAATACACGTCTACAGAATAGAAATAATATACATTTGATGTCCTTTAGTGCGTTAGTCAATTGAGTGAACTATTGCTTACTTTAAAACAATAGGCACCGAGTAGTGTCGGTATTCTTAGCTCCAAGAGTAGCCACAAGAATAGAACTGTAAGTTCATTTCCTTTAACCTATATTGAAATTCCTATCCTTACAGGATAAAAATTTATTGATAAAAATAAGTTACACGTAATCAACATTTTAGCTGTTAGTAGAACTATGTAAGTAGCTACCAACAATGTTATATAATTATTATCTACTATAACTAATTACTATCTATATTATTAGAAAAAAAATGTTTTACGATTTTTAAGGATTAAGCTTTAAACTTAAGAATTTATGAAAAACAAGAATCTTTATCATATTTCGCTTACTGAAAAATTTTAACAATATAATTTTTTGTAGTTAGTACCTTACTAATTTTCATAAATTAGATATTTGTGTATTTTTATTAAACTAAATAAAAAAAACAAAGATTTAATTAATACTTTTTAAAATATTTATATTATACCTTAAATTTAAATTCCTTTACTTACACTTTACAATTGCTTATTATTTAATACTATTTGTGTGACGAAGACGAGATGACACCATGACACACTAAGGTCGAAGCTCACTACATAGCTGTTAAATAACACTTATGAACACATTAAATTGCTAGATTTTAAAGCGAACTCATGAATCATAAGACAATACGGTAATTTTATCAACACTAACATCACCAGACACCAGTCATCATAGTAATATTATATAATAATAAATAATAAATCACTCTATTACACCACTTCTGCTTCACAGTGGTCCTCTGCTGCTATATAAGTTAGTTCTCGAAGTAGGTACTTGTGTTACGGGTAGGTATTAAACAATGGAAATATAATATTTAATACTTTCATACCTACTATAACATTTAAGATTTTTATTACCTATACGAAATAATCTATACTTAATATTATAGAGCGGAAGAGTTTGTTTGTTTGTTTAAACGCGCTAATCTCAGGAACTACTGGTCCGATTTGAAAAAATATTTTTTGTTGGATAGTCCATTTATAGAGGAAGGCTTTAGGCTATTTAACATTACGCTGCGACCAATAGGAGCGAGGCGTCAGTGAAAAATATTGCAAAAACGGGGAAAATATTCACGTTTGGTAACTTTTGTTGCGTGCGCTGCATAAACGGTTTGAGTCACTCAAAAAGTCACAGGGTACAGCTAGTATTATATAAAAGACATCCATGATACACAATCCAGGAACACAGAAAACGTTTTGCACCCTAGTCGGCTGGAGCACCGACTACGTCTTAAGAATGTTAGCATTTTCAATACTATGTAGGTACCTTCAGTTTATTTTTAGTGTTCCGTACCGAAAGGGTGAAAACGGGCCCTATACTGGCATTCACATTCCGTTCGTCTGTCACCAGTTTGTTACTACCTCGTATAATATACCTAACCAGCTGACCCGTGCCCACTTCGTTGAGCATACAAACCTTTTAAACCTTCCCTGGACTTCCACGAATATTTCAAGATTAAAAATAGTCGAATCGTTTCAGCCGTTCTCGAGTTTTAGTGAGACTAACGAACAGCAAATTATTTTTATATATAAGATTAAAGATTAATTAATTAATTAATATGTTACATAGTCAATCATATTTTCTTCCGTTGAAAGAACAGGTCGTGTATATAGGTAGACTCACATTGTACAATTATTGCAGGTACAATGTAGTACATAATATTAATTTACTTAGATTAAAGGCTAGCTAAGACATCAATAATCAAATAGTAATTTTCCTTATGTTTATATTCTATTCGTGGAATGTGCTTACATGATACATCTTGTTGCAGACATTGTGTCACCTTTCTCAGAAAAGCTAAATGCTGAGATGGGAGCACGACATTTAGATATGGATGGCTGATAATTTAATAGTAATTGCATGCCTATTACTAGTATAAATCATCTTTACTGACCCTACGTTGTTCCTATTAAATGTAGGAGTAAACCAGCGTCATATATTCATTATATTCTTCAAATCTCGCTACCTATATGAGATTCAAGACCGCAAATAAAATTGCTCTTGTGTTGCGTAGCGGGTCCATCAGGCGATCCGTCTACCCGGTACAATAATCAATAGAGTATGGCAACATAGCAAGTATGATGTCCATCATATCATCATACCATGATACCTTTTACCATTAACAGTGGCGAAGGCTGGTTCTCCTTCGGAGGAAAGCCCTGGTCTGTATTGGTAGGAATTTAGATGACAGTCTTCAGAAGGTCATGGGCAAGTGAATCCAATAGGCATGGTTACAGGAGCCCCACGCCACAAGAAATTAAGGGAAAGTACCACGGGAATAATTATTATTGTCATTGTAAGCTAATTATGAGTTTATATCATTTATTCGGAATTTATTGTGATGGAATGTTTCCAATAATAACGCTTGAAAGCACAGAAATTACTTGCGCTGTCCTAGTGAGGTCACCGTAATGTGTTTAGCATTGTAGTTCTTTCGTTTCGCCAAAGATCGCAATCCTATAGAATGTGATGGGCCGTTTGTTTGAAAATATTGCCTTGGGACGAACACTCGCAAAGAGGCGATTGTACCAATTTAAATCCATATAATTTCGCTTTAAAATTACCATGACCGGTCAGGAATTGTGAAACACAGTGATCAATATTTATCCAGTGCTTGAAGAGTCGTTCGCGTACACATGGGAAAAAGTTGTAAAGGTTTTGTCTTTGGTGGTGTTTTCCCATGGCGGATGCCATTCGGAAATTAGAATTTTGTATTAAGATATCTTATTGGTTTGAATAATCTTGATATTTTGTTTCTGTCGCGTGTGTTTAAGAAATATAGCAGTATAGCTATATTGCAAATTATAATTGCATTTCCCCGCCGCGCGCCGCACCTAACTTAAGTGTCGGCAATAAGCGTAGTTACCCGCCTGATAACCCGAGATAAACCCCATTATTTATACTAAATCGTGAAATCCCCGATAACGCCTTTGCCTCGTTGTACCTATTTAAAGGTATAATGAACTAATCATTATCCTGAACACAACAAGCACAGGGAGAAACGCAATCTGATTTAATTACGTAATATTAGGTCCTTACATATGAAATTGGCGTTTTGTCGTACTGGCCACTTTGATCTTAAATATATCCTCTTTGGTAAGTAATTCCAAATTCAAATTTAAACAGCTATTTACTCATGCATTTGTGTTTTGAAAACCGTAATTCATTTGTTTTTTTCTCTTTTGCTTTTTTTTCTGCGTCACTCATTTCACAAAATGGAAAACTTAAAATATCGCATTATTTACGAGTACGAGTTCCACCGTGGCACCAGTGCTGCAGAAACGGCTCAAAGGATTAATGATGTTTATGGGGGTGGTGTCGCAAAAGAAAACACGGCGCGTTTTTGGTTTCAACGCTTTCGTTCTCGAAATTTCGACCTGCAGAACAAGCCCCGTGGACGGCCGGAGACCAAGGTCGATAATGATGAATTGAAGGCTATTGTGGAAGCAGATCCATCGCTAACCACATCAAAGCTAGCTACAGGCTGCGGTGTTAGTAACAAAACCGTTTTAATCCACTTGAAGCAAATCGGGAAGGTGAAAAAGCTTGAAAGGTACCTCATGAATTGAGTGAAGCAAACCGACAAACGCGCGTCGACTGCTGCGTTACATTGCTCAACCGGCACAATAATGAAGGAATTTTAAATCGGATCATTACATGTGATGAAAAGTGGATCCTGTACGATAATCGTAAACGCTCATCGCAATGGCTGAACCCTGGTGAACCAGCAAAGTCTTGCCCCAATCGAAAATTGACTCAAAAAAAGTTACTTGTAAGCGTTTGGTGGACTAGTGCCGATGTCGTACACTATAGCTTTCTTAAATCTGGTCAGACGATTACGGCTGATATCTATTGTCAGCAACTGCAAACCATGATGGAGAAGCTCGGCGTTAAACAACCGAGACTTGTCAATCGCTCTACGCCACTGCTGCTTCAAGACAACGCTAGACCACACACGGCCCAACAGACGGCTACCAAATTAGAGGAGCTTCAATTGGAATGTCTAAGACATCCACCGTACTCTCCGGACCTTGCTCCCACAGATTACCATTTTTTTTGAAATTTGGATAACTTCTTGCAAGGAAAAAAATTCAATTCCGATGAGGCAGACCAAACCGCTTTCAAAGATTTCATTGATTCCCGTCCGAATGGTTTTTTTAGTAAAGGGATCAATGAACTACCTATAAGATGGCAAAAGTGTATAGATAGCAATGGTACATACTTTGATTAATAAAATACCTATATTTTAATATGAAAAAATCGTCTTTATGTTCCTCCCATACAAAACGCCAATTTCATATGTAAGGACCAAATATTATACTTAAGAAGGTAACTCAAATAATAATTTGAAAGTTAACACTAGCTACTAAATTAAACTAATTTCTTGATATCCACTCGATATTTATTTATGTTGTAGAATGTAGACAATTAATATTATTCTACATAACTCAACTATAAAATTTATTTATATACCTACCTACTTTTAAAGTAGTAGAATCTAGAGCCATTTGTTATAATAATTTTAGTTTATCTTTCAATGGAATGGTCCGCATTTCGTGCCTCGTTGAAACCACACAAGTCCACCTAGTTTTTGACAGAATAGGATTCTGTATCGTGGTGACCATTGACAATGTTTAAGTAGACACAATGATTTACATAACAATGCGACTTTAGCTATGGTAATCGTTAATTTATGGGGTTTGAGCGTAAAAGCTTTGCCCCAAATAAAATATGGCGGCTAATTCCAATAGAGAAAAGTGGGGCACAATTTAACTAATCTCCTTCAATCAGTTATTTAGCCCCGATGTCTGGTTAGTGCTGAATATTCGACGCAGTCTGTGGACACAGTTAACCATTAAAATAACTTGTTGCAAGCAGCTTACAAAATGTACACGCCTTGTTAGTTTAAGTCGAGTTGCGTTAGTGCGAATACTAAATTTTGGTTTATGTCGTTTCGAATGTTTTGTAAGACAACATGAAAATATCTTAGCTCATTATTACATCAGCGACTAAGATTTTAGAATATTGTGCTAAGTTATGGAATGTAGCTACATTATATTTAATACCTAACTACTTGTAGAGTTTACAACGGACCTTCACATTAAATCTCTAAAATTATTGAAAACTAGGTAAGTATAGGTATATAGTGGCTTAATGCAATGCCTCCTTAGTTACTAATATATATAAATAATATAGGCTTCTAGTTTTATCCACAACGAAAATATAGCGGGTCGAAAGTGGTCAGAAATGTTTCGAGAAAAGGATGTTACGACCGTGCCAATTTGACAGGGTCGTGTCCCCAAGTTATTAAATAAAATAATAATTAGAAATAAAATATTATTTTATATATTTTAAGGTTCGACATGTTGGGACTGGTTTTTTCGGAAACTAACAGTGCTAACCGCATTTTTAGGCGAACTGACGTTGAATCCACGCATCGCCGGCGTGTAGATTCCGTTTAAATACATACAGTCCACAATATTGTCTGGTCCTTCGAGCCGGATCTAAGAAGAACAAGTGCAACGGAAGCAAAGCAAGTTATCACCAGAATAAGAAGAACTTGCTAGTGTCATAATACAGTCCACAATATTGTCCAGTAATGGCCGTCCTCGCTATGCTGTACCGATTCATTGAATTGTTAAAATCTATTCCGAAATTAGATATTTGATTAACCTCTGCTAGAGGGGAAATCGTCGCTCAGGCTAATAATTAAAAAAAACTATATGGTCTAAGCAAGAACCGCATGTGACATGAGCGCCACTTAATTTATATGTAGGTATTTATATGTGTGTGTGCGTACAAATCCACCATAAATTAAGGGATGGCCTATGCGTGAAATGTTCCTCACAGGTCACACTAGCGTTAGTCTAGTTTCAATGAATAATGACGTACCTATGTTGCGTCCGCGTCGCTACGCATGCACTAGACGCACGCGCACGGCCGTTGACATTTCACTAAATGATGAATAGAAAATGAAACGGGCCAGCCCAGCCATGAATATTAACCACAATTACTGTTCATTAGCATGCACATATATTCAGAAATTCTACAACTACTCAATTAATTATTTATTGATAATTATATAATTCGAACTAAGTAACAGCTTTAATAATTTAATTAAAGTTAACAAGAAAATGATTTTCGGTTAGAATATATTAGTCTATTACCGTTGCAGACAATATACTCTATTTTTGTAATTGCTTATTTTATGAATGTTAGTAACCGTAAGTTATATTCGTATTTTAAAGATTTTAAATTTTGTTTTGTGGATATCATCAAACGATACAAAAAGATAAACCTAACAGTATTGTAAGTTTGTATGTGGTCTTTAAAACGCGGCTTATAATGTATGTTTCGAACAAGAATCAATAAGGCAATTGATTCTTGTTCGAGATAGTTTTGTAACCGAATGAATGGACGTCTTCATTCATTGTTATTCAAATGTAACCACAGCTTACTAGACGGTCCTATCGAAACGTGTATTCGATTTGCGTGCTGCACATTTAACTTCTTTAACGGGTAACTGGCCTAACACGTACTCCTAGCACTGCAGCTCCTCTGTCGCTAGGGCCCTTAGTCATAGGCTGGCTTACTTAAGAGCCCGGGGTTGGTAACCAACTCTAAAAACTCTTTGATCTCAGAGGTGCCCGAGGGACATGCGAGATCTCAGAACTGTCTTGCGATGTGCAACCAAAGAGGGTCCGGAAAAGAAAAAATATAAGAAAAATGAAGGAGTAGCATGAGGTATTTTACAATCCACTTGTCATTAAACAATCGTGAACTTGTTAAACTTCGGTTATCTTACTCGAAATCTAGAAATAGAAGCTCCAGGCTCCAGCACAGTGACGTATTTCTACTAGTCGTTTTGTCTAGACAAGAATAGTAATACTTACAGATTGTAGAGACCAAACAAAGGATTTCCTTTATTAATCTGTCATGTTATCTATTCTTTCGTAGAAATAAACTATTTGTAATTAATAAGGTAGTCCTAAACTGCGTGCTACGGAGTAATGATAGCTTTTAAAGTAGGTAAGTAGGTACAGCTATATCGTATAACATATTATTATCATCAAGAAAACAATAATAATAAGTTATATTATCTTTGCTGTCGTTCTTCGTAATACATAAAGGATTCTTATTATTTTCGTTGGTTATGTAATATGGCTTTAAAATGTAGAAATAAGCTACGAGGTAAAATACTTAACTATTGTTTCTAGTTTCCACATAATGTGCAAAAATAGTTGTGCATTTCCCTATATTCTATTGTATTTGCTTAATTAAAAATATTTTATCGCAAATCCTTATCGTGGCCTTCACTTTAAGGTCATTTTTAATTTAATAACTTAAAAGCATGATTACAACGAAACGTCGACACTCACAAACATAAACCTCTGAAGGTTTATGACTTTGTGAGTGAAGTTCCTATTTGATACGTGGTTACGTGGCGCAACTAAACGAATATCTGGCGTATTTATTGGCGCAATACTTGGCAAAGTGCGCAAATTTTAGTTTATTGTTTTTGGATCCGCTTACAACGCATGGTTAATTTTAACCGAACGATCAAAAGCATTGATTTATGAAGCATTCACGGCGACATGCCTTTACACTGCACGGAGCACGGTCTGCAACCGTATTGACAAAATATATTTGATTTTTAAACCGATTTTCAAAAATATGTACATACCCATATATGGCTATGAGTGCAGATGTAAATTATAATATTTCTTAGATACATCTTTTTACACGACTATAGCTAAGCCAAAATGATTTTAGCCGTCTGTGTATGTATGTATGTATGTTTGTTTGCTTGCTATCTAAATTTCAAATTTTAATGAAAGAGGAGTAGATATTAAACTTAATACTAATTGATGTAATTTCCTTTATTTAAATATATTTTTTTTAATGATTGCTAAATCTTAATTAATTAATTACTTTATGTCATTTAAAAGCAACATTACACACTGGAAACTTAAGACGTTTTTGGTAAGGTCGGTTTGTTGAAAACATAGGTTACAACTTTACAAGCAAATGCATAATACCTACATATTATAAAAAATAATGGTTGGTAGGTATAAAATAACTAAAATACTTAATTCAATTATTTTCAATTTTCATAGAGGTTGAAAGTAGCTCCATTGATATAATTAACAATTAATTTTAATAATATTTTCATTTTCAATTAATCAACTTAGTGTATATATAATATCAAGTAAATTGTTGAATTACGTTCATATCCAGTCACCTGTCTATCTTGTTTTACTTACATAACATTTTATGTTGTTAATTTTCTTTCGTTAGTTCCATAACGGTAGCGAACTAGCGTCAGACCAATTTAGATAATTTATAACCAATAAATCATTAAAGATTGAAGGCTCATAAATATTTAGACGATTGTTATAGATTGTGTTTAATGTTCTTTACTTCTATAGCATTTGCCTATGGGATCTATGCTTCGTACACAGGAATCCAAAATTACTTAAAAAAAATCAAATAGGTTTGGTAGGTAAGTAATCTACATTAAAGTATAAATTATCAGCTTTGTCGTAATTTTTATTAGTTTTTTTTATTTCAAAATTTATAAAATGTATTAGGTATTATAATTATTAAGTACATTAGTAATTCTGAACATCCTGCATCGATCCTCACAAAGTTAGGCCATTATAATTCCGGTAAGGTGAACCATCTTGTAGGTTTATTTTCAACTTTGTCCGCGGCTCGGAAATAAATGTAGCCTAGGTTTAAATCCTGTGCATTGACAAAAAAATCGTCGAGTTTAAACGCTAAAATTGAGCTTTATTTACATCACATTGAAACGGAACAGTAGTAGGATTAGTAGGACAGGATATTAGTAGAATGTTATCAATTTTGCTTTTAAGTTAGTATTATAAATATTGAGCTTGTTAGGAATCGGTGGTCCACTTGCCAATATCCCACCAAAGAACGCCAGTTTGCGGGAAACAAAAAAGCGGCGTCCGTTTGATCACATCTGGTTTCCGTTGTTTGTAAGTCGTGAGAAACTAGCAACTAACCGCGGCAATTACTAATTATTATTGGTATTCACTAAATACTAATTCATGTTAAAATTAATGTTATTGCTATTCAGAAAGTTTATTACTGCAATGCTCTATGATTGCTCTACATTGCTGCGTAGCTTTTGCGCAGGCTTACCTAGGTATAGACAGTAGGCACGTGTATGTATATAGAATACCGAATGATAAATGATAATATTTTGCCATATTCGTTTTTAGGATTACAAAATAATCATGTGTTATTTTAATAAACTCCGAGTTACTCTAAATAATAATGCATATTTTTAAGCTTTGGGTTATTAGGTACTTATGGTAGGTTTGTTTTTCTAAATGTATTTTTATTATATTCTATCTGTATTTAATAATATGTATATGCAGTGTCTTATCTTTTTAGTCAGGTAATATTATTATTATAGCATATATATAAATAGAGTTTATGTGCGATAAATGTAAGGAATAATATCTTTTCGATGAGGTCAGTCCGAACACTGACAATATAATAATACGTCTACTTAAAATTTTAAATTAATGTTGTGAATATTATTGCAGATACTCTTGTGTATTTTTATTTCTTCGTGGGGTAACAACCCATACACTTAACCACAAT
Organism: Celastrina argiolus; assembly: GCA_905187575.2. Taxonomy (NCBI): domain Eukaryota; kingdom Metazoa; phylum Arthropoda; class Insecta; order Lepidoptera; family Lycaenidae; genus Celastrina; species Celastrina argiolus. The sequence continues at coordinate 14,704,032 of LR994579.1, forward strand.
AAAACAGATGTTCATACTAAGGATACGAAATCCGGTTTCTACATTATAATTTGCACTTGAATTTAATCGTCAGATAGAACTAAGAGCCGTAAAACGCGGAGAGCGAGGAGCTTAAAGCTTTTTTCAAGCACCTATTTACTTACTTCATCACCGTAATAGTAATCATCGAGGAGGTTTTCACTTTTCTCCGCTTTCATCCCTTGCAAGTCCTGCATCACCCCCTGCATCTGTTTGTCGCTCATATTGGGCACCCACATCTGCATGGCGGACAACATTTCCTCGTCGTCGTCTTCCGTGAACTCCGTGTCTGGCTTTAGCGAGTTTAGCCTGTCCAGTTTCTCGTACAGATCTTCGCCGGGTTTCTTGATCGGGGACAGGGTGAACCTCTCCAGCTTCTCGTAGAGTTTGTCGAGCCGGTCCGCGAAAGTCGGCGGGTTAGTGACGAGCGCCGTGCGCGAGCGGTCCGTCAGTAAAACTAGCAGTAGGAGCGGGCGCAGCATGTTTGCGGCGCGGCGGAAACACGACTGGCCGCAGCCCACATGGACGCTGGGAGCTGGGACGCGGGAAAAGGGTAAACGCACGTCTCTTGCGCCGTTGAATTTATTAACTTTTTTGTTGCACTTTTAGCTATTCTAAAATTTAAATTAGTCGTCTGTGTTGTTGAGTAACTAGTAGAGGCACATTTCTTATTCCACTATTTACAGCACCAAGTTGTTGTATCTGAGAGTGAAGGACAGGTAATTATTTATTTATCTTTTCCTATTACATAGGTACATCAAAAAAATTAAGTTAAAAGCTGTTAAAAGTTCAGTCGCATAAGTAGGTTGCTGTGTAGTCGGAAGGGATAAGACTTAATTACTATCGAAGAATGCCTTATATAAAACTTCATGAATAAGTATTTAAGAAATTATACTTTCTATGACTTTACAGTAGCCTCTAGTTCAAAAATACAATAATACGATTCGTATGGTGAATGACGTAAATTACACTTTGTATTTTATTATTTGTATAGTCAACAACCAGTGCGTTTACCCTATTCGCTACCGATATGTATTAAAGCTATAGTTGCATTTGATCTTTCTATAGCTATTATTATCTTATTATAATATAAATAAAATAGCGTCCGAAACATTCATTCACTCCTTTGATTTCTTTTGGGAGCGCCACACGCAAGTCGGCCGGGTTTTTTGTTAGTCTCTCGATAATCCTGATATACAATTACTTTATAGATGATGTATCATGTGAGGGTCTTCAAAAACAAAAACCGTCTTATTATACTTTTTAATAAAAAATAAGCTTCCTAGAATAAATTAGGCACAACATAAATTAATGGACCTTTTTTAAAGTAGACCGTACAGTAGGAACTTAAGTTCGAGAGGCTTAGGAAAATAATGTAGTATATGAATTAAGTACCTAGTACCTACCTACATATAAATAATGTTAATGACTAAGGAGATAAGAAATATATATTATTATGAATTTTGAGAACTTAGTTGTGACTGAGTTACCGATCTATATACTAATATTATAAAGCGGAAGAGTTTGTTTGTCTGTTTGTTTAAACGTGCTAGGTAATCTCAGGAAATCTGGTCCGATTAGATTATTTTTTGTTGGATAGTTCATTTATAGAGGAAGGCTTTAGGCTATATAATATTACTCTGCGACCAATAGGAGCGAAGCGTCAGTGAGAAATGTTGCAAAAACGGGGAAAATTATTAACATTTGGGGACTTTCTTTGCGTGCGCTGCATAAACGGTTTAAGTCACTCAAAAACCACGTGAACGAAGTCGCGAGCACAGCTAGTCTTTTATAATGGCAACAAAAACTTAATTATATAAATTATAGTTGGTCACGAAACTGTTAGCTGGATAACTAACGAAATATATTTATAATACATTTTTCCTTATAGACGAGTCCTTTCCATGTTACATAATCGTTATTAATAATCCTAAATATATAATACCAACGCACGGAACCAACATTCGTTTATTTATAATACGCATGAGTCACTCACATTGGCGAATATTTCAGAGAATACACGCCAAGACGATGGTGTTGCCCGGCGCGGCGGCGATTTCTCCATACAGTCCGTTCACATTTATTTTACAGCGGAGTTTGTAAGAGAGTGATCCTTATGTCGTCGCCATAAAGGTCCTGACAGATGCAAATAACTCCGTACGATCTCGTCCTCAATACAAAGGAGTATGCGTATTTAAACGTCATTTAATGAGCGATCAGTGAAGATAAATTTTGGACAGAATAAGGAAACCAGTGATGAAAGGAAAAAGTTAATTATATCCAGGCATTGACAATGAAATTTGTGTTGACTTGGCAACATTTTTTAGTATTATCTCTTATATATAAAAATAAATTGCTGTTTGTTAGTCTCGCTAAAACCCGAGAACGGCTGAACCGACTCGGCTATTTTTGATCTTGAAATGCTCGTGGAAGTCCAGGGAAGGTTTAAACGGTTTGTATGCTCAACGAAGTGGGAACGGATCAGCTAGTCTATAAAAATGAATTAATGTTCGTTAGTTTCGCTAAAACTAGAGAACGGCAGAACATATTCGGCTATTTTTGGTCTTGAAATATTTGTGGAAGTCCAGGGAAGGTTTAAATGTTTTGTATGCTCAACGAATTGGGCACGGGTCAGCTAGTCTATAAAATTTAATTGCTGTTGGTTAGTCTCGCTAAAACTAGAGAACGGCTGAACAGATTCGCCTATTTTTGTCTTGAAATATTCGTGGAAGTCGAGGGAAGGTTTAAACGGTTTGTATGCTCAACGAAGTGGGCACGGGTCAGCTAGTGCTTTATAAATATTTATTTCAATTTGAATATTATATAGTATATACCCATTTTACATAACATAACATAACAATACATTTTACATAACCATTTTATTAATAGGTACAAACATTAAACCTATATGTTAGTCGGGTTATTATTAAAAATATATTAATAACTCTTTCTTTGTATCGGATCAGTTGTTTAGATGACAAGATGGAACAAACATACATATACATAATTATATAGATCATAACCCTTGCAGCTTTCGAAGTCCAAAACTGCGCCGTAGTCAGGTAGAAATAGGTTAGTGGTTGTACATAAAATAATAATTAGATATGTTCGTCTTAAGCTAAGTGGCCCAATTGCATCCAACAGATAAAAGATTAGATAAGACAAGGATGACACATTTCCCGGCTTTTCGCCGAGCAATATTTGGTTTGCTTAGTGTACCTAGTAGGTACCTTTTTTTTATCGCTGAGAAATGCTTTTAAGCATTCCGTGGGGGATTGGGGATTCCCTCCACGGATATGTAGGACTCGCTGCGTCCGAAAGATGGTAAATGGACGCAGCCCTACCGGCTACCCACTAAAACTCGGCGGTACTCCGCCGTCGACGAAACCACAGGGACAACAAAACTTCCGCGACACCTAGTAGGTACCTAGAATAACAATCATCAAGATGTGTACCTTTTGACTCGAAGATGGTAGAGTCAGTCCCCTTTCTCTATAAAAATAGCATATTAGCTTTAATGTAAGCGAGCAGCTAAAGCTTTTAGCACGATAAAATATAGTTCATTTATGATATAATATTATGAGGTATAATAATTTCAGTTTTTTTTAATTTAATTTATGAAATGATGCCGTTTTAAATTTTCCAAATTCCTATATTATCAGGTTAACGGGTTAACTACCATTTATTTTAATAAATATCCCGTGAATATTCAAACGGTATTTCGATTTGAAGCATCTTTGTGATTTTTTCACAAAAATTTCTCCATACGTATTACATACCTACTCACGTACGTCACAATACTCACGAACATGCTAAAAGATATTGATTGTTAGTCTGCTATTCCTATTATTATCTCAGGATAAACAAAAATACGCAGTAGAGCGCACCCAGATGTCTCAGTGAAGCCCATGAAGCAAATACAAAATACGAATACAATAATTAAATAATGAAAAACAACTGTACTGAAAGACATTAAGAACATAGCTATATTCTATTTGAAATGTTCTTGATTAACTTGTTACTTTTTCGTGGATTTACCCAGTTGTTTACTATACTCTCTATCTGTTTGTTTTCCACTCAGAGTTGATAGTATAATATTCCTTATTTTAATTTTTTTAGAGCACTCTCCAATTGTGTAGTAAAAAATTAGTAGCCGATAATTGTAGGTAGAGCAAATTAGATTTCGTAAAAAATATCCATCACAGCTGTATAAAATAGCTCACGACCCAAATTCAATGGTTTTCTGTTACAATTTTCAGTTTAAATCAGGTTTTACTGTGTTATCGTGCTATATTATATTTATTTCTGGCAATCGGTCAGATAGAATAACATCGATCATTTGTTTATTTTCAGAAAGATCATTTATTACAATATGTTTGCAGTTGTTTAAGTGTCTAGACGAATGAATTTAATACCTAGTTGGGTACTATTTTACAATTTTCTTTTTTTTTATTTTTTATTCTTAACTAAGTATTTCTAGCAAAATGAGTAAACTATTTAGCTATTAGTAAATAAACTATCAAAACCTTGAAAATGATGAGCAGAAAAGTCTTACGAAGAATATCGTAATCATTCTGGATATCCAACAATCATTGAAAAATATGTTTTCTGAAACTACAACTTAACAAGTAATAAAGGCCTTAGATATAGTAAGTCATAAACCCCTACACAATAACTCTTCTAATGATTTTGTTTGTCAGTCTTTAAAATATTAATCTTATAGTCTGTTTGATACAGATTACAGAGGGAAACCCACTGTATCAGACATACCAAAAGATTGTACAAATTATCCGTTATGTGAATTCTAAAAATCTGGGGGCACGGGAGTGCCCCCGTCAAGACGAGCCAAGCGAAGCGCAAGGGCACTACCTACCTTTTCTCGAAAGGTTTCGTCGTTTTTTTGAACTCTCATAACTTTGCTTTTTATCATGCTACATAGTTGAAAATTTCAAAATATAATGACACCACTAAAAACATGAAACATACAAAGTTTCAATGTTGTAGCTATTATACTTTAGATTTTATCAATGTCTAAAAACCCCAGATTTCGTCACTGACTCATTTATAGATCATCAAAATTCATAAGGTACTTCCTGACGTCCTAGTAAGCTGATATTATTTATGTAAGCTGTTATTGCTACAAAACCAACAAAAAAATTATTAAAATATAAATGCCGCCATTTTGAATCCAACATGGTGGACGGTACAAAATGGATGTTTAATATGTTTATTATACGGATATGATCTTCAATACATAAAAGAAATATTATATTATACAAGTACATAAAAAAATAAGACCTACTTTTTGTAGGACCGATAATCGGTCAGATTTTTGCTCCGTATTATTTCCAACCGACTTTATTTATTTGAGTGCGTTGCACTACAGCTGCAATCAGTATGTTCTATTTTATTCCGATGATTAATCGGTGACCGACTTTTTGTAAATGAAAAATATATCTATGAGAAAATTAGTTTCTTATCCACTTATATAAAATTAGGTATTATTTATTTAGTAAGTAAAAATTTGGTAAGAATTAACAGGCAGCAAGTAGTAATTTGTTGTCATCATCAGTGTTTATAAACCAAATATTACGTCGATCACTTGGGATCGGTCCGGCTAATGCTCCCGCTGATGTTGCAGTAACGTAAATATTGAGCTTAGAGGGAATCTTATGTAAAAACCGTTCGACACTTCGATAGCGCGATTTAGGTAGCTAACAGCGCAATCTATGTTTGGAACTGTGAAACATCTAAACACACATAAATTTATCAACACATTTAACAGACGGTAAGGTTATAATGATAACAATAAACGAAAATATTACAAGATCAATGTATAAATAATTTTAGTGTTTAATCTTATGACTATTAACATAATAATAATATAATTTTTAACACGTCACGTCATGACGTTTAAAGATGGCCATAATCAAAAGAAAACCTTATAGCTATTTTTCAAAAATAAAAATAAATACATTTTTTTCCTTCAAAAATGCTAAGTTGCACTTAGGTGAATGCACTTAGCATAAGTTTATATGAGCTGTACAAGAATTAGTACCTCTAGTGACCAACAGATGGCGGTGACCGTCGTCTACATACAATATTATTATAGACTTAGTGTATTATTTTAATAAGTATCAACATGCTTTATTAAAGGCAATCTCCCTCGTATTTATAAGTAATTCTCAAAATCTTGAATTATTATTAGTGTTGAATTTATACTAGTGGCATCCTAGAACATATCCAAATAAGAAGTTTGCCGCCATTTTGAATCCAATATGGTGGATGGTACAAAATGAATGTTTAATATGTTTATTATACGGATATGATCTTTAATACATAAAAGAAATATTATATTATACAATATTATACAAGTACATAAAAAAAATAAGACCTACTTTTTGTAGGACCGATAATCGGTCAGATTTTTGCTCCATATTATTTCTATCCGACTTTATTTATTTGAGTGCGTTGTACTAATGCAATCAGTATGTTCTATATAATTCCGATTATTAATCGGTGACCGACTTTTTATAAATGAAAAATATATATATCTATGAGAAAATTAGTTTTTTATCCACTTATTTAAAATTATGTATTAATTTTTTGGTAAGTAAAAATTAGGTAAGAATTAACAGGCAGCAAGTAGTAATATGTTGTCAGTATATAATAAACTAATTATTACGTCGATCACTTAAATCGGTCTGGCAGGCATAAGCTCCCGCTGATGTTTTATTAAGATATTGTTTTGATAGTTTTGAAAATCTATCAAAAAGTGGTCAGATCCGTTTTGCTACCGTTACGAACATTTCATACGAATTCATTAATCGTGTGCGAAATAAAACGGCCAAGCTTCACGTTTTAACTGCAATGTAGCGTAAGTGAAGTTAAGCCTGGTGAAGTAAGGGCGCATAGATCAAGAATTTTGGTTCTACATGAGATCTAACCACTTTTTGATAGATTTTGATTAAGGTGTAGCGTAGAGCTTGGTTTTATACGATATCTGATAACTTTTTCACAGGGTAAGCTGTGTAGGCTCGTCTTGACAACATTTTTACATGAAAATGTTTTTGGTGGGATGTGAATGTCCATTTCTTTCATACGATTTCACGCGAAAACTACTTTTCCGATCATCATGAAACTTTGTGCACAATTTCTTGGAGGTAGAAGTTATATAGAATACTTTTTATTCCACGCAAGCGAAGCCGATGGCACAAGCTAATAGTACTTTTATAAGAAAGGGCCAAGCGATTCTAGCCTTGCAACAATTAAACAGGACGAAATAAAACTGTAAAATCGTTCATGTTAATTCGTCATTAATATCCTTAAATATCGATTACCGACAATGTCATAATTTCTCTGGAAATACGCGAATAATTTCATAGTATGAAGGGGTTCACGCTTGTTTTAATAAACAGACGCGTTTCCTGGAAAGTCCGCAGTTACTACAACTGAGGGAGCTCAGAGCTCTGTAATTAGACTTCACTCGGTTCCTAGTAACGCATGCAGTTTACAGATCTGCTAAATGTGTCACGGGAACATAAAAGCCGCTTTTCTTCCTGCAATTAATTGTCACAATGTCTCCTTGTCCCTTCGTGACATGACTGCTGCAACAGATATAATCTTTTGATGAAGCATATTAGGTACTTAAAACCACCTAAATACCCAATAATATTTTTTCTTAGACTCATTAAAAAAAATTAACACCTCGTAAATTTTTATCTGTCGCCAACGTTTGAATTGCAAACTTGGCAATTTAGCTAAAAAGAAAGTCTACTGAAGTATATATAGTCTATTTATCATGCCTATAGTTTTATAATTTAATAAAACTCATTCCTGTGTAAATATATCTACTTTTATAGACCGGGACGTTTTATAAAATTTCTAAACAAACGCCAGCTTGTCTACCACGACACAAAAATGTTTTCTACTTGGATAACAACAATGTCCACTCTATTCCTGTAGATATAAGGGTGTAGATGGCAGCATGGATGTTTTGCTGAGAGTGTGACGACCCTAGACATATGTTAGCCACGTGAACTGTGGTATACCTAACAATATGATTCAGAAACATTGCAAGATATTTACTTTAAACAGTATAATTCTAGACCGGAATACTAATTACATACATTACTATTTTGCTACCTTTATTCATTTGTGTATGTAGTTGGTAATTAATTGATTTTTAAGAAGAGGTTTATAGGTATTTTGTTTATTAATAATTTAGCTGTCTGAGACTGTATGAAAGTTTGTATAAATAATTTGCATGTCACACATAAGAATAACACTTCCTTTTAAGCATGTCTATTGTCTAACTCAACTAGGACGCAACAATTAATAAAGCCAACACTTCGTAATTGTTGGTTGAGGACCGAATTAATCTGTGACCTAACTGCGCTGGTATGTCATCTGGTTCCTAGTTAATTGGCCAGACAAACACAAAACACTTACCCTTGGGCGCACGGAGAATGTACATTGTTCAATCGTTAGTGTGTTTACGTAATTTTTTATTTTAAATAGGTACCTATAATATATTGTGTTTATTAAATTTGTAGTTATTAATTAGCCCAAAGTTTTTATAGTCTTCATAGGTTCTATCTAAGTACTGCTATGATATTAGGTTTGGTAGGAGAATGTAAATTCTCCTATCGAAACATTAAATCAAAAACCTAATATCAATTATTATAGATTCGATGTCTATTTGTCAGTTCGACACTACAGCCACATTTATCTGAAACTATAAAAGAACTATACCTTTGAAACTTTGTAAGTAGATGTATTATGCGTACCGCATATTTTCACACCAAAATAGAAAAAGATAGAGGTTCCACATACTTAGAACTGAATCTTAAAAAACTTGATGAAAAATATGATGTACGATTACTATACAAACCTCCACCGAAAACTGGTTTGAACGAGATCTAGAAAGTATTTTTAATACGTCATAAATTGTAAACCGCAATTTATTTTTCATTCAATTAGCTCAAATTAAAAAAAAAACATTTAATTTCATAAACATAAGCCTTATGCATAAATCGTGAACCTTTATTTGCTAATTATAGTTCCCCTCACCGATTTCGGTGTCGATACATCGGAGTAATTTTATAGTGCCCAAGTGTGCGCGCAATACACAAGGACACTCTCTGTTCCTTTTAATCTCATAACCAAGTGGGTCGGTTAACCGACACGACCGGCAAGAGAACAGGCGCGGGGCCGACTTTTTACATGCCCATCCGCCGCATGGATCATCTTTCTTGTCAGACAATCAGGTGATCAGCCTGCATTGTCCTAACCAAACTTGGAAACAAAATTTTTTGTTATTCCTACACGGGAATCGAACCCTCCGGGTCGTGAGCGAAGCTCTAAACCACTAGACCACGGAGGCGTAGTGACTTTGCTAATAATAAATCTGTATTATGTGCTTAAATAAATAATAATAATTAAAAACCGGCAGCTGATCGCGCGTGACGTGAGCATTAAATTGAAAGTAATTAAAAACTCAGGTATAATAGTTTTAACTGTAACAAAATAAAAAATTATATGCCAACAGGTTAATGCATTATACAGCTTAGGTGCGCGAGTAGGACTCGCACTTAGCCGTTTAACCGTTTTTTTGGCAATAATATGAGTCACAGGAACATAATTGTCATTTCGGAAATGTTTGTGTTCAAATTCATATTAATGTGCATGTTTTTGTGTAATACCGTGGAAGTATCTAAATTATGTAAGGGTTTTTACTAACTCAACAAAAATATTGAAATATTTTATTTGTAATTTTTTGGTACACCTATCTAATTAATATTACACATAAAATGATTTATTCATTAACGTTTATCAAGTACCTCAATATTTATAAATATATAAATTAAACTAAATATTTCACATGAAGTCTATTCTTATATTGCTTACTACACGAAATGATTAATTTAAATACCACGATTATTAAAAAAGACAATTTAATTACAACACTCAATGCTTAGCCTTAGCATCAGGTGGGGGCAAACGTAGCTTCACGGCGAGGTCGCGAGGAACATCCAGGTAGGTCCTCTCCAGCCCTACGGTTAGGATCAGTGCCCTCACACGGTCCACCTCCACGTGGTCACTCTCGCTGGACCAGACTGTCATAGATGAGTTCAGGAATGAAGTCTCCCGGAGTAAGTCCAAGATGACGGGCTGACTGTTCGACGCGAAACCTGCTCGGAGCTGGAATTAAAGAAAAGGATTCGGGATTACGCATTACACAAATAAAAAACAAATTGTCCATTATATACGATGCTCCGGGGTCGGAGCGAAACGCGCGTCGAGTTTTGCAACCTGCCAGGTGGTGTGGGGCTTTGCACGATCGTGTTAACATTGTTGCTTGTGTGGTGGTGGTGTTTTCACGTTTTTGCTTGCGAGTGTACGCATAAGCAGTGTGGGAAGGAGGGAGGTGCATCAAACTCATGCCTATGCGTACACTCACATATGTGCTAGCAGGTTGTGGTTACAATTGTTTTGCGGGATATTGCTAGATATGATATATTATTATTTTATACTATGGATTTCCGCAAAGTTACGCCTGATTCCATTAACTATGGAAAAATTTCTTCATGTAGTTTTCTTCGCATAGTGTATTGAATACATTAGTAATGACGTGAGCCGTAAAGGACCAAAGAATTGAAGTCAAAAAACGTACTGGGAATGTCACGGTTTGGTTAATCCGGTTCTCGGTCATGAGTCGGAGCATGGAGCCGATCTGGTCCCGGCTGTACTCGCCCTCCGTGATGTTGCCGCCCCCGTACTGGGTGGTCCAGCCCACCGACATGACCGCTCGTGGATGGTTGCCGCAGAGCTTGATGAACTTGACGGGGTCCACGGGCTTCGTGGTCGCTTCTATTGGTCCCGGCAGGATGTCGGCGTTCAACCACAACGGAAACGTTACCTAGAACAGTAATAAGGCGTGTACCTGAATTGCCTTAAATGTTTAAACATACGAGTATCGTCGCTTTACGTTCACAACAAGTAGAGTAAAAAAACTTAATAATTGTATATTTTATTATGACATGGATTTTTGTTAAAATGAGGTTCAGTTAAGTATTATATCTAGCTTGTATTTACCTAAGGTATATAAAAATTAACGAGAAAACATTGATTTTCGAGATACGAGGTTGAGAAGGCAAAGCGACGATATCTGATACTTTGTACACTAATAAGTATTGGTAATAGTACCTATATTAAACAGCTCAAAGAATCCATATTTTTAAATAATATAAACGCATTCCAAGAAGTGTTGCTTTAACATTGTATTTACGGATATGGCAATAGTATATTTTATTACTCATGCGGGATAAGTAGCATCTTGGCGCCCGCTGTTGCGGTTGAAAACGAAAAGTTTACTTGGCGCACGCATTTGCGTGCGCCAAGTAAACTTTTCGCACTCAAATTTTAGAATGGGCAAACGGCTCGTTTTCAACCGCAACAGCGGGCGCCAAGATGCTACCCCGCATGAGTAATAAAAAATATTATTCTAACAGTGTAGAGCCTAATATCTATTAATTATGTTGTTATGAACGTTTCATGGAAGAAACCGTAGCATGGTGATGTTCCGAGTTAAACTTTTAAGTTTATACTCGTATCATATTATTATGTGTACATGTACATGAATGGATCGGTGATAAAATGCCGAATTTAACACCTTTGATGTTTTACTGCATAAATGAATCGATAGTAAATACTCTTAAGTTTTATAATGAGTGATGGCTAAATTAATTTTATCAATTAAAAGGTGCATTTAAATGTTTGTAAATAATTTTACCTTTATTAAGCCTTTAGGTAATATACCTTTTATCGAAGCACGTCAAGTTAATGCAAACCAAATAGAGTGTTGACTCTATTTGGTTTGCATTAACTTGACGTGACTTGACCTTATATGCATAGACTGTGCAGGAAAATTTATTCAAATTCTATTTTCAAATAATTTAACTTGTGTTATTTACTTAAAATTAATATTATTTTGTTAAAACAGCAAGGTAGCATAATATTTACTTCGTTAACATACGTTCAAAGATGTTTGAATTCGGAAAAGCTTACACGATAATTTAAAGTTTCAATAATTTTTCTTTTGGTCAAAAATGGACCTATCACGTCCAGTTTCATAATGTCATAAAGTTTAATTTCCTATGCGATTGTATATTTTGTTATGAATCGTGCTTAAAAATGATTAAAAAGTAAACATTTTAACGAATCGGACATACCTAGTCATAGTCTGAGTCACTCTGACTATGACTTGATCGGGACTCGGGAGTTTTGTCACTGAATGTTTAATTTTATTGGTTAGCGACTAACACCCGGTTTCTGAAAGGCTGATAAAATTGTCAATTAGTTAACATTTAAGTTAACAAGCCATTCAGGGCCCCGATTCTCGTGCTTCGAAATTTATTTTTAACTTTAGTCTATCCCTCTCAATTGCATGTGACAGACTGACGATCGATTCGAAGTTTGGGTTACAAGAATCGGGCCCTGAACGCTTTTCGGTGATCATTACTCGTGACAACGCTCGCACTCGCTAAGTTCACCAATGATGCGTTCAACGGGTTATTTAATTATTTGGTAAGTTATTGATAATAACAATAATTAATAAGCTCCATTAAGTAATTTTATTCATTTGAAAGGTTTCGTAGCATTTATTAACTTAATATCCATTTAAAATTCCATTCTTGACTATGTAATCATCTCTTACCTCTGGTTTACTAAACGGTGCGATTTGATCCTGTGACTTCTCAAATGCCTCTATAGTTTTAAAGTCAAGTTTGACGCCCTTCTGTTTGTCTGCTTTATTCGCCTTGTTGTACTTCTGCACAGTGGTCAGGAAGTCAGTGAGGGATAAGTCCGATTTGGTCGCTGGTGGGTGCGCCATTATGGGGATGGGGGGACCTTCCTGACCGATGACATGACCTAGCACGATGTCAGCCTCAAGCATAGATACGTCACCTGGAATATTGTAAAAATATTAAATACTTAATGTTTAATAGATCCGATCATTACTCAATAAAAAAAACTGGCCAAGTGCGAGTTAGACTCACTCACAAAGGGATCAGTACAAAATATAAAAAAACACGTTTGTTGTATGGCAGCAGTGAAAAAATTATCTGTCCAAACACGGTCGGAAACGGGCACGAACGGTCAAACCGGATAGGAGCGAGTCGGCCTCGCCCACCGACGATTCCGTACAAAGTATCATAATAATTCTTATCGAATCGATTCTCTTATTTTGGGGCAATAACCTATGATTCTTGATTACATCGAAACTGTCGAAATATTATTTGTTTTTGTGACAAAACTGCAATTTTTTACGTCTACTTATTTGTTGGTGTTTTCAGTTTCAAAAGACGTCATTATAATATTTTAATTATTATTAAATTATATAGCTTTACTTGGTAATATTTAACAAATATGCAGACGCACGGACGGATGGATTGAAGAACGAAAGATAGGTCTCCTTAGGGTTCTGTTTTTGATTCTTTTAAGGTAAGAAAACTTAAAGTCTAACTAGAAGAATCGGCTAAAAACCTGTGCTTCTCAGTTCTTTCTTTTTATGTATCAATTCAAATTGGTATTTTTTGAATAATTTTAAAAATACATACTCGCTAGAGCTGCTTCTAAATATGTTTTGTTATTAACTGCATGAGCCCATGACACCGTAGTTAGATTCTTCATTATTTCTTCTTCCCCAGTCACAAAAAGGGCTGTAACAAAAAACAATATTAAAATTAGTTAGTGCTTTATCATCTTATTCAGATCAAATAACATTTGATTTTATTTAATTTTACTTTAATTTTTATGATTTATGGCAAACTCTGAAAGGTCTCAAAAGACAAAAAGAAGGAGAACAAAACGACTTCACATGTGACATTTAACCTCACTTACTGGCAGTGACAGCTTAGTGTGACATTTGTGAACCAGTTGTCATTTGTCAAGATAATAATGATTTTGCATGTATTTTGTTGAGAACTATTAGATTAAAATGTACTTTGCTACATTACCTAAAGGTATTTATTTTAATTGAAAATTTCATATTTACGTTATTCTCGCGATCAGATGAATAGCTTTATAACTTCGACACTAACAGCAGAAACAGCGGAGTCACTGATATGTGCCGGTACGGTGCGCCGCGGGTGTTTGACTGAATTATTTATCAATGACGTCAATTATTGCCACAGTAAAAAGTAACCGTACGCTAAGTGTCTACTGTACAAATTCGCACTACATGATTCTTTAACGGAATAATATAATGTAATGTAGGTACCTAAACTTAAAGCTTGTTCTAAAAATTCTTTTCGAATATGATAAATATTTTGTATTAGATAATCCCTTTCCCTGGCACTAACGAAACGAAATTATTTGTAACAATACAAACTAACATATTTGTGTTATTGCTACTTATTATAAAGTATATTTTTAACCGACTTACAAAACACAGGATTTTCAATTTGCGTGTATGTTTTAAACTCCCTTGTTTTCAAGTAAGACTGGCTGAAAGATGAAGATAATTATGATTCACAGTACTCGAAATACCACCTCGTATTTTATGAACGAGTGTCTGGCTCATTAGACACTGAAGTGCACTATTCAAAGCATCTCTGGCCTGAAATAAATCTACACTAAGTAGTTTGAGATAAGGAGTTACTACTGCTCCTGGAAGCACCGTTAGAACGATACAAAACATTTATATTACGTTATAAAAATATAAAATAATATTTATCAAAAATAAATACAAAAACGAATCAATATGACAAATATTAATGACAATTAAAAGCAATATTATACCTACGTATATTTTAAAAACTGCAATATACAACTACAATATGTAACAACTACTATCCTAAGCTCCCGTAAAGTAAGGTATTTCACTTGGCGGTTGGCTGATCTATTTATTTCCTGAACACATTATTGCAGTCTTCTTTGCAGTCTGTACAGTCTTTGAGATTAAAATTCCACCGCATCAAATAGTTTTTTATAATTGATGAATATTGCAGGGCATAAACGCGGTATATTTTATTGCCTTCCAGAAGAAAATTGACACCGGATTCGTCAACTTCGATGTCCTCGTACGCTTAAGACCTATTATAATATAGATCTAGTCACGGTCTAGGCATAACCCTAACCTAAATACGCCACATCCTATAGAGGAAGTGGCCTATTTAGATGAGGGTGTCTGCCGTGCAAAACTATGTTTAGTACGTCAAGCGGCCATCAAAATCAATTAGGTAGATAGTTTATATTTTTATCATCCCTTTGATTATATATAATTATATACTCCTTCTATTAAAAATATTTATACACTGAATAAGTTATACAATATTTTGTCCTTGTCTATCAAGTAACTTTCCTAACGTATTCTGATACTATTAAATAATATTGTTTAAAGTAAACCTGAAAACGAAGGTCATCAATGAAATCAATGATTACAAAAAATATCACAATAATGACTTTCTGATGGATGGATAAATGTGAAGGGAATAAAGTAGTCTTATGAAGTAGCCTACTAGAGGTTCGCTAAGTTATAGTTTGTCTTATAAATCATGAATAGGGAAGAAGTGATATGGTTTTGAAAAAAACACTAGATATAATAATAACGAAATATTTATTCAGTAAGACATTTGGGCATATAATATTATATATATCATTGCCTATGCATAAACCCGAATAAACACTACACATTAAAAAAGGTGGAGTCGTTTATTAAGAAGTTTGTTTATACCTAAATAAAATTAACAACAAATGAAAAAAAAACTACTGCTATTTTTGTCTATGCATAAACACCACAAAATCATAAAAATGAGTCGATCACTCTCTTTAGAAGTTTGGTTACAACTTGCATAATGTTAACAATAAACTAAAAATAAATGAAAATTTTATAAAACTTAAGATGAAATATTAACCTAATGCAAAGGCAAATTAGGATGAAATTTGATGGATTAAATGCTATGAGAGAAACAATATTCATTAAGTATTTTGGCCAAAACCAGCAATGGAAAGTTGCAATATTCTTGCCATACAATGCAGTTTTTAAGAAGCTAACGTTAAATCTCAACAAGAGCGCGACAAAAGCGTCACACCTTACAAATATCGGTATGCGATATTGCAAAAAAAAAAAATTGTATAGGTATCCGATACGAATATAATCATTTATTTAAGATATGATAACTTCACTATCGTACATTTCTGATGTATGACATCTAAACAACGAATAAATAAAAAAATATACCTAAATAATATTATATATATTATTTTTTTTCTAAAATTTATGAAAACAAAAAACTATAATTGGTAATATAGTGCAAAAACTCACCTGAAACAGCCAATAAGAGAATTGCAATCATGGCGCAGGTCCTCACAGCATCCGCTTCATATTATATGGAGCCGTGTACTCGGCAGGAGCTATACCACCTGATTGTCCAATCGTCCTGTTACGTCTTGATTGCTTTGAATAAAGCAAATTGGAGACACATCAAGGACTTGTTACGTACGTGGATATCGTTTATTGTGATACTAGTTTGTGACGCTTCTTCGTTCGTTTGATTTTAGTCATCTCGCAGGGGCCAATTGCTATCACTAAACTGTTAGATCCAGCCCGCGCCATTAAATCATAGCTCTCACACTGATTTCGGCGTTGATGATGATAGTCTTTATCGAAACCAGACATGATGACTTTTATAAGGTCCGAATATGTGCGCAACACTCAAGAGCAGAGTTTTCCTTTTACTCTTGTAACGAAATTGGATGATTTAAGAGATCTGGCGTAGAATCGAAAATTTACATGCTCTTCCGACGAATGATTCATATTTATTGTCATACAGTCAGGTGCTGATCAGCATTCAGCCTGCATCGTTCTAGCCAGATTTAAAACAACGTCGTTTGTTGTTCCAACGCGGGATATCAAACACTCTGAATCCAAGCTCTGAACCACGACCACGGAGTCGTCTGAATATGATCTTTTGAAAAATCTGGTACAGTCAACATAAATCTCAAGTTATTTTATGTCCTAACAATAATAGACAATTAATCGGGTAAATTGTATTCAACTTTTTTTAATAAGGTACAAATATTGCCCGCTACACATGTGATAAAACTGCTTAGTTAAGTTGAATCGAACGTTGTCAACCAGTGCTAACTTTTAGTGAAACATAGCTATATCAAGGCATTAGTCTAAACATTTTAAGTCTTCGTACGTTTCAATAACCTATCTATCTTTGACAATAGAATTGAAAACCATACAATATGACAGCGATCCGCTGGTTGGTTATAGACTAATAACTATCTAAGATGGTCCTTCGATCAGGATTCACAAACGCTTTCAAGAAGGAAATCAATTATTTTGTTTACTCGTTCTAACTTGTATACTATGCGACGTATTTAGCTAGACTTATTGTACTCTTTCAAGTCTCTTCCAGCGTCAATTGTACTACAATCTAGGTACATCTGCGACTTTAAATCACCTTCAGACACGTTGCTAGGTTTGTATGACGTCTGCAGATTTGTGTAGGACTTTTAATCTGAGTTCCAGTCAAATGTAAGATTATTATTTTATATGCAGTTAAAGATGGAAATTATACGTGGGAGGCTGCAGAAAGATGCCGTCGAGCATTTTTCCCATGGGTCCGGAAACGGGCAGCAGCGTTTCCGTAGACATTGTTATTATCTGAACACTGCGCGCGCCAGCCAAGCGTGGCGAGTATAGGCAACTACCCCCATAAAATACTTTGGGGGCTTATGTTCATATCAAATCAAATCAAATAATTTATTTCAGATTAAGAAATCCATATAATAGTGTTAGTAACAAAGGTCTTAAGTGTAGGTTTAGTATAACAAATTTATAATAGCAGATTTAAAAACATTTACAATTTAAACATAAGGGAAACAGCCTGGAGTCCCTTCGACTGCCCAGTACACTCAGGAGTCTGTTCTGGCTGCCCCGTACACGAGACCACAACGAGGTATATCGCTTTCTCAAGATCGTGTAAAAACAATCTGTTCGTGCCTCAGCAAACATTGCGGAAGCGCTACTGTGTTCAGTAGTAGATGTCATAGCTAAAATGATGATGAACATAAATGTATATTCATTTTGTCTAATGGTTTTAAACTCATGTAAATGAATGAAAGTCGATAAAATTAAAATCTTAAAATTATTGTTAAAAAACAAACTGACATCCCGAAAAAAAAGTGTAGACTATCCATAATATTCTTAAGTATTTCCGATAAGTTTTGAGATAAAATTCATCTTGATCTATAATAAGATTGTTATCGGCTCAATATCGGCCTATTGGTCTATCATTTCATTATTATGTATACAATTTCTATATATGTTGCAGTTAACATTCTTACCCAGTCAAATCACATTTTGAGTGAAATGATTTATACTACTTTTGAGTTTGACTGACTTTGCTAGTTAAAATACTTTTGGCTTGTAAGAGTATTTTGACTGCAACATATACCTATATTTATACTATCTGTAACAACTTCTGTAACAAGCCAACGCGAAGTAGGTATATATACAGTATTTTTACTATAGACAAATTTAAGATTTTTCTTCTAATATACACATAAATCCGGCAGGGACTGGAACAAAATAGCTAGGAACAATATAAACTTTTTATGCCGACTTGATTCCAAACCGCTACCTCCGACAAAATATGTGCTTACCACGGAGCCACAGGAGACGTCTGTAGATTTGTGTAGGACTTTTAATCTCAGTTCCAATCAAATGCAAGATTATTATTTTATATTGACGACAAGTGACAACATTACCTACGTTGTTATTTTTCCAACAAAAATATGTCAGCGCCTTATACAAATATACGCTAACACTCCAACATGATGTTGCTAAATTGTTTGTAGGTGTAGGTGAATCAAACTTATACATAGTTTATTAGATTTGTTTGGGATTCTGTTGACGGGCGTTTATGAGTTTGAACCCGAGAAAACCCCGGTACCATATCTATATAAGTTATTATCTGATAACTCATCGCATATTCTGTCGTAGGGTCAGGCTGGCAACTGGCATGGCTCCTCTGGGTTTTCCGGGTGTTTAGTGTCAATGGTCGTGGTGATCCTCTGTTGGTAATGCATAGGCATTACCAACAGAGGATCACCACGACCATAGGCCAGAAAAGACCCGGACCAGTGCGAGTCGGATCCGCACACTAGGTATGGGTTCCGTACAAAATGAGCAAAAAAATCTAGTTTGTTGTATGGGAGCTCCCCTTGAATATTTTGTTGTTTAAGCGACAACATATATACATTTATGAACGTCGACTCGTTTAGCTTTAGATTCTTAAGATAAAGCATGGTGAGTGATGACAGACAGACGGATAGATAGACTGCGAAGATATTAAGGTCCTTTTTTACCCGACTTCGGCGAAGCCAAAAGGAAGGGTAAAGATTTTGGCAGTCTATGTATGTATGTATGTATATGTTCCCTCGCAGCAGCTAAGTCCGATTTTAATGAATGAGGTGTCCATCGATTTGTTATGACGCCGCGAGTAACATAAACTATATAATTTTCCGAAAAATTGTGAATTTTAAAAATTAAACCTCAAAAACTGACTTAAAAAAATAAGGTAATTGTCTCGTGGTTGGTGTGGTTGGTGGGTTGGTTAGCGGGTGCGACCACGGCTCTACCTTGACCATTGTTTTACCTATGCATTTTAGATTTCTAATTAAATGATTTTCTTGTTTCAGCCTTTTTTTAAGTAATCTACTGAACGAACGGATTTAATACCAAAAACTAAAAAGGGGTGCGAAAGGATCTAATGCTATTTAGTAAAACATACGTTAGAGAGTATTCCATATTATAATGTTTAGATAAATCACATAAATTTATTTTATTTAATAACACATTACAATATTTTTCACAAAATCTCTACCTCAATAATATATTTAAATAAATTTTATAATGTTGTACCTACATATTTCCAAATTAAAAACATTTACATATTATGATATTAGCAAAACATTATGTAGTTTCCTATTAATTTTATAACAGTTTAATATACTTTATACTCTTACCTAACTTATTATTTTAATTATAAACATCTTGATAATTTCAATAATATTATAATCTTTCATAATTACCGTTACTCGTAAGGTATTATAAAATATTTGTCATGAATAGATTAAATAATATAGTCCTAATATTTTATATTAAGGTTTTCATAATATCTACCCAATTTTTTATATTATAATATTTAATTTATCCCTGGGGTGCCAAAGGAAAATAACACCACCCCATCAATCACCTTTTCCGTGGGTGCTGTAAAAGGCGACAGGGATTTTAAATCCGGAAATAGACAGCAGCCTTTACGCGAATATTTATATTATTTTAACACCCGCCTGCCAAGCGTAGTGAGTAGGTATACTAATACCATAGACCAATAATTGGTCCATGCTAATACTATGGGGGAGGCTTATGCGTCCAGCAGATTTAATAATAAAGTTAAACATAAACTGATCTACTTAAATATCTACATAGATTGATTCAATCTTTATTAGAATTTCAAGTAGAATAAAATTCAAATGTAATATATCTAGAAATATCCCGCGAAAAAATTATAACCACAACCTGCTAGCAGATGAGTGAGTGTGCAGGTTGTGGTTATAATTTTTTCGCGGGATATTGCTAGATATAATATATTTAAATTTTTTACTATGGATTTCCGCAAAGTAACGCCTGATTCCATTAACTATTTAATGTAGAACTTAGCAGACTTTAATTTTATTTAAATTTCTTGTGTACCTACATTAAAAGTACCTTAAGATTTGTATGACAAGTCTGAATTCTATCTAGTATCACAATTAAAATTATATTTCTTATATTATTGTGGATTTTTTTAATAATTTCATATTATTCAAGCAAATAATGCTTAAGGAAATTGAAATGAAGAACTGACCCAACCGGTCCAAAAATACCCAAAATATTGGTCAGCAGGTGGTATTTCAGTATTTATATTTTATTTAAATCTCTTTAAATACGACTAACTAACTTGTTCGTGTTTTACCGGGTGAGTAATATTTATTCATATTTATAATGATGAAATATTATACTAGTCTACATACATAGTATTATATTGTTTTATTTACCTACTTCTTCCTTCTATGTTAAAAATAAATTTTATAATTAAAATAAATCTGGGAATATTATAATATATATATATATATATATATATATATATATATAATAATCTTTAATAGGTAGGTATGTGATGAGTTACGCAGCACAGCCCATAACCTTCTTAAATTATTTACTACAATTAACTAATAATTAACTTATTTATATTTACAATGACATTATTATTACACTAAAATACATAGGTATAGTCACGGGCTTAGTAATGATCAATAGTAATGTCGGGGAACAAGGCAATAGAAAATTTAACTTTAAAATAATGTTATAACATACAATTAAAGCATATTTATTATAGGTATTTCCATCGCCTTACTTTCAAATAGAGAATTTATATAAAAAAATCAAATGGTATTTATGTACATAATATTTTTTAACATTAGGTTTTAATTATCTTACTGTCATTTCTGTGCATCTTTAAACAGCCCTCTTATAAAATTAAAATTGTGTACGTATATCTTATGTCAAGTGACTATTGTAACGGCTCAGACAAGGAGCAAAATATTTACATTGTATAGTCTATACAATGTAAATATTTTTATTAATATGGGAGTTTGAGTATAGATACACGTATATTGCTTAATAAATAGTTTTAATTCACCGGTTCTTCTCGCCGGGTTAGGGTTCCGAACCTTTGATAACTGGTAACTAATTGTAATTTATTTTCAAAATTGACCTTCAAAAAACAAACATTATGTTTTAATTTTGAATAAAAGCTTTTTTACACCGAAACGCGATGCGTCGCTTAATATTTAAGATAGCGATTCAAAATTGAAACTTTGTGCTACAAGAAGATACACGTTTCACGTAATTCAAACTCTTGTAATAAGTATATAACGTGAATCGCTTAAGGTGGGTTTACACGACACGGGCGAATGCTCATTGAAAATTCATAAAATTAAAAAAAAACAACAGACGTACAGCTTTATTTTGATGCTCTGTTTGCGTTTGCTCCGTCGGCTTATAAATACTTTGGTGTAAAGATACACAATATGCACAGCCGAACATATATATTGTAATTGTTTAAAATATTAACGTAATTTTTGCTTGTTTTTGTTTCTTGTCCATCCTTCCTTCCCAAAAAATATTGTATAATATGTTACTTAAACAAATTAAGTTATTTTAGCCTGTAGCACCTAGCTACGTAGCTAAAGCCTCTTCAGTAAGCCACACATTGAGGCTACTTCGGGATTGCCAGATATATGTATGTAGGTATACAAGGTGAAAAATAAATGAGTGATAATACGTAGGGTGCGTATGTGCCTCCTATATAGAATATACTGTAAAAGTACCAGCGCTGAAGGTCTTATTTTTGACTTCCATGTTTGTATGAGAAATGCCCCAACATCATAAATTTTCACATACAATAATTTAAAAAAAAGTACCTCTTTCAGCGCTGGTAGTTTCTCAGTAAACTCTATATATATTGGCCCCATACACACCCTAAAGTATTATTTACCCTAAAGTTTGTGCAAATGTAGCACGGATATTTTCATACTGACGTCGAATTGTAATAATTATTATAATGGATACTTAAAACTTATTTCTCTCATACTTATAAATTAATTTTGGTAAAAGCATAATTTTGTATTAGGGATGTACAAAACTGACATAGAGTAAACTATTCTAGAAACGCTTCCATAATATCCTTCATAATCAATTCATAATAATTATTCCGATCATTTCAAATTAACTTTCCTCCAAGGATTATTGTCATTTAAATTGTACTAGCTCAATAAACACACACTTCCATAATTTCACATTTATAAAAACCTAGACCCTTCTAGCTCCTGTTATTAGGGTTCAATTTGAGTTCGGCTTCGTCCTTCTCTTTTTCTATGGTATCCTTCTCTTTCCTGCAGTGGCTGGAGCAGCAGGAGGTAACTGTGAGTAGGGCGGCGAAGGCTAGGGCGGCGCAGGCGCACACCGTGCCGCCCCAGTCCAGCACGCCGCGCAATATGCGCAGTTCACCCAGCACCTTGCCCTCCACTTGCACCTTCTGTTCCACCCAGAATATCGGAAACAGCATCTTTGGCACGTTCGCGTACAAACTGCAAAAATGTTATAGTGTCATTTTTCGAAAGGACATGGATCATGCTCCGTACAGGTCTGGGCCAAATTCCATTAAACTTTTTTTTTGTTGGCCATTTACTTGACCTCGTGGTGCACGCGAAAAATGTGCCATAATTATTATTTTCATAAAAAAAATATATGTAAAATATATCCGTGTTTAACCAACAGGTTCTGTGTAGCCTGTAGGTATTTAAGTATTCATAGTCTATTACAAGACACAAGCAATTAAGGAAATTAAAATAATTCAAAAAATATGCTTATAGTTATATATAATGCCTAATTTAAAATAGAATATGAAGAAAAAATATCGTCATATTAATTGTTATTTTAAATATATATTGAAATGTTAATACATTAATTCAATATGTATTTAAAATAACTAGTAGGTGTATTTTTCGTGAATATAAATAGTTTTTTCTAGGTAATGTAATATTTCGACCTAGTTGTATAAAATATTATGTAAAATATAGAACAACTAGGTAATAATTAGTAAATGATTACGACTGATTAGGAACTGGTTTTTAATACATATTATTATTATTATTTAAAAACGAGCCAAGTGCAAGACGAACATGGGCCCGAAGGTTTCCGTTCAAACCGCAAAAAATCACGTTGTGGTGTGAGGGTGCCTCATAAAAAATATTTTATTTTTGTTACGTTTATGTAACTAAATATACAACTAAGTATTGTCTAACAAGAGCCGTCCTGGAGCCTTACTCTCCAAACTGATTTGATTTTGCTTCAGATACGATCATGCCTAATAAATTGACATTTGTTTATTTTGATTCTCAGTCGATTGATATGGTCGGGAGTACAAAAAGTTACGATCTAACAATTTTCTTTATCCTGATTCACCAAATAAAATACGAAAAACCACTGATATCGAACGGATTCGGTTCTCGATTGTGTCGGGAGTAAGCCCGCTGTTGCCGTTGATTGCATCCAGTAAAAAATCACATTATTTGTTGTATGGAAATTATGGAATGGAAGCCATCTTAAAATTTTATCATATTTTTTAGTATTCATTGTAATATTAAGCGACATAAATGCGTCATGTGTAAAAAATCTATTGTCGCGATTCTTAAAATACAGTCTGGTGTGAATAAATAATAAATAAAAATATAATAGTTTAAAAAAACTAAAAAAACACGCTTTTATTGCTAACCGAACTAAAAAATAGAAAATAATTTTAATTTCGAAGAGTTTATATTACAGTAGTAGAAGATCGAACAATCAATTAGAATTTATCACCTCAAAATAAAATTATAATAAAGTTTAAGTTGTTAACAAAAGAATTAAATTCAGAGTAAAAAGCGTGGGGTGCTTGATAAAGTAAATGTAACAATCATTCTATTGGCAACAGTATATGAGAGGACAGTTATGAAAAGTAGTAAAATGCACCCCACGCTTTTTACTCTGAATTTAATTCTTTTATATCTCTTGCCTGGTTATTACCCCACGATTTAAAAAATATTTTTTAAATGTCTACGCGTAATGTTCGCAATTTTTCCTTGATCCGAAACATATTTTATTTATTTTTTATCACGCAAAAATTTTATTTACAACGAAAAATGTTCCGACTTTGTACGGAACTCTAATCCTTTTTATAACGCTTTTATTGGCTTGGGTTGTATCTATGTAACGGAATCTTTGAACTTAATTTTCACCAGTTTCCAGAAGTCTGATTAATTTGAAACTTTGCATACGTATCAAGGGACGATGACAATGAAAAAAAAAAAAAGGCCGGAACTTTAATTAACTAGACGTGTCGAAAAGTCCCGATTACTTCTGTATCACATACGATTTCTGTATAGCTTCGGTTTTACAGTCGATAAGGAAGGAATTAATTATATTTAAAACATATCACGGTATTCGGATTGAAGAACTCGATTGTTCTAAGTTAACAGGAAAAACTCCATGCAACAGTGAAGCTTTGAATGAAATGATGAGATTGCGAAACGATTTGTGAGAAATTTCGATACCACATGTCAACAAATAACTAATTGATAAATCGAACTAAAAAATGAAAAATAAATAATAGTTTAAAAAAACTAAAAAAACACGCTTTTATTGCTAACCGAACTAAAAAATAGAAAATAATTTTAATTTCGAAGAGTTTATATTACAGTAGTAGAAGATCGAACAATCAATTAGAATTTATCACCTCAAAATAAAATTATAATAAAGTTTAAGTCCATTGGTACTAGTCATTTGCTTTTAATCCACTGTTTTAAAAATTAAAAAAAATTCAATAGGCAATGTACAACGTGCACGCAGCGATCAGCTGATTACGCTGAGAGGTCAATAGCACGCGTAAGACGTTCATTACGTACTAGGGCAAAAATTATAAAATTTAAGAATTTAATGCAGAACGTTGTTTCAAACAGTTCAGCCTTGCGACTAAAATAAAAAATTGCAAAAAAATTTTTTTTTTCAAAAAATTAAAAATTAAAAAAAAAAAAATCTAGAATCAGTCGAGGTCCTATAATCCTATCCCAAAGTTATAGTGACTGCTCTTTTTAAACCCTGTATATCAAATTCTCAGGAACATTTAGAGGTGAAATTTATTTTAAACACTTGTGTCTTTGTCAACGCTGAACTTATGTTACAAGCAGTAGGCTTACTAGCCAATTTTTCTTGTTCTAGGGCCCTAATTCTCAGGGCTCGAACTCAGTTTTTACTATCGGTCTGTCCCGCTCATGCAAATGAGATTTACCGCGCGTGCGAGCGGGATATACTAATATTCGAGCTTTTTTCCACTGCCCGAGAATCGTGCTCCAGGTCAACGGAATATACCCAATGATTTTTAATAACCTTGCGAGTGTCATATTATGCGTATGAAACAGCCGTTTCTTTTTTTTAGCTGACCTAGAAGTATAAAATTCTCACAGCTTTAAGTGAGTATTCGGTTTTAATTTCAACTCGATCCGTTCCTGAAATTAGGGCAGGACAGTCAGACAGACGGACGGTGAGCAAAATCTTATAAAAATTTAGTTTTATTGGTTATTATGAGGCATGGATCCCAAAAAAATACATTTAGGAGTATAAAACTACTTACGCTATATTTGGCATCGGCTCTAAGTACACGTTGTATTGAAACCGGGCCGACACGTCCAAGGGAATTCCCAGCCGCTGAAAAGTCATTTTCTTTATTATTAAAGGAAACACCACGTAAAGGAACAAATAGGGACGTAATAATAGTATAGGTATAGTAATATAATATATATAGCTCCCCTCACCGATTTCGGTGTCGGTAGCCGTTTCATTGAAACCAGGCCAGCTACGCAGGAGTTATTTTATAGTGCCCAAGTGTGTGCGCAATACACAGAAGCACTCTCTCTTCCTTTTACTATCATAACCCAGTGGGACGGTAAACCGACACGACTGGCGAGAGAACAGGCGCAGGACCGACTTTTTACATGCCCATCCGACGCATGGATCATCTTTCTTGTCAGACAATCAGGTGATCAACCTCATTGTACCAAACTTGAAAACAAAATTTTTATTGTGTTTTGTAAATTGCCAACGCGTGAATCGAACCCACGACCTCCTGGTCGAGAGCGAAGCTCTGAACCACTAGACCACGCAGGCGTTTATAGGTACAGTATAGATAATCAGAAAAATAATGTAACTCTTGCGGCATTATCCAGTGAGGAAACAGGGATAGCGTAGAGCCCTGTTTCTGTATACAAAACCGGCCGTTGTGTTTCCTAAGCGTTATATAATGTGTTGTTTTAATTTATAAATCATAAGATATAAATCATCTTATGTTATGAACAGAAATATAATATATTGAAAAACATACATATTGTAGGTAATTTTATAATTACGTAGTTATGTGAAAACAATCAAGACAATAACTATAATAATTAATCTATTACCTGCATTTTTATGAATTACTAGCTGTGCCCGCGACTTCGTTCGCGTGGTGTTTGTTTATGCAGCGCATGCAACGAAAGTCCCCAAATGTAAATTGTTTGTTTGTTTAAACGCGCTCATGTCCCGTATATGACGCCCAACGCCGCGACGCCGACGCCCGACGTTGCGATGCTAACGGACGCCGCGACGCCCAACGTCGCGACGCCGACGCCCGATGCCCGACGCCGCGACGCCCAACGTCGCGACGCCCGACGCCGCGACGCCCGACGCCCTACGGCGCGACGCCTAACGTTGCGACGCCGACGCCCGACGCCGACTTTCAATGCGACGCTGCGCTGCTTGCGCCGACCGTCAAATTTTTCGGCTTCGGCGGTCTACTCTCGGTGCGCAATTCCAACTCGCACTTGCCCGGTTTTTTATTTATTAATTACCATATGCTTGCAGTATAAACGATGTCGAAATTTGAGTAGTTTGGCTGAAATACCGTCAAATAGGTAGCTACAATTTTTTGAAGATCCCACGGGAACCCTTTCGTTTTTCGGGATAATAATTTTCTATAATGCTCTTCAAGTCATAAGCTACCTGCCTGCCACATTTCATTTAAATACGTTGAGTAGTTTGGCTAAAATACCGTCAAACAGGTAGCTACAATTTTTTGAAGATCCCACGGGAACCCTTTCGTTTTTCGGGATAATAATTTTCTATAATGCTCTTCAAGTCATAAGCTACCTGCCTGCCACATTTCATTTAAATACGTTGAGTAGTTTGGCTAAAATACCGTCAAACAGGTAGCTACAATTTTTTGAAGATCCCACGGGAACACTTTCGTTTTTCGGGATAATAATTTCCAGTAATGCTCTTCAGGTCATAAGCTACCTGCCTGCCAAATTTCATTTAAATACGTTAAGTAGTTTGGCTGAAATACCGTCAAATAGGTAGCTACAATTTTTTGAAGATCCCACGTGAACCCTTTCGTTTTTCGGGATAATAATTTCCGATAATGCTCTTCAGGTCATAAGCTACCTGCCTGCCAAATTTCATTTAAATACGTTGAGTAGTTTGGCTGAAATACCGTCAAATAGGTAGCTACAATTTTTTGAAGATCCCACGGGAACCCTTTCGTTTTTCGGGATAATAATTTCTAGTAATGCTATTCAGATCATAAGCTACCTGCCTGCCAAATTTCATTTAAATACGTTGAGTAGTTTGGCTGAAATACCGTCAAATAGGTAGCTACAATTTTTTGAAGATCCCACGGGAACCCTTTCGTTTTTCGGGGTAATAATATCCGATAATGCTCTTCAGGTTGTAAGCTACCTGCGCCAAATTTTATTTAAATATGTTGAGTAGTTTGGCTGAAATACCGTTAAATAGGTAGCTACAATTTTTTGAAGATCCCACGGGAACTCTTTCATTTTTCGGGATAATAATTTCCAATAATGCTCTTCAGGTCATAAGCTACCTGCCTGCCAAATTTCATTTAAATACGTTGAGTAGTTTGGCTGAAATACCGTCAAATAGGTAGCTACAATTTTTTGAAGATCCCACGGGAACCCTTTCGTTTTTCGGGATAATAATTTCTAGTAATGCTATTCAGATCATAAGCTACCTGCCTGCCAAATTTCATTTAAATACGTTGAGTAGTTTGGCTGAAATACCGTCAAATAGGTAGCTAAAATTTTTTGAAGATCCCACGGGAACCCTTTCGTTTTTCGGGGTAATAATTTCCGATAATGCTCTTCAGGTTGTAAGCTACCTGCCTACCAAATTTCATTTAAATATGTTGAGTAGTTTGGCTGAAATACCGTCAAATAGGTAGCTACAATTTTTTGAAGATCCCACGGGAACCCTTTCGTTTTTCGGGATAATAATTTCTAGTAATGCTATTCAGATCATAAGCTACCTGCCTGCCAAATTTCATTTAAATACGTTGAGTAGTTTGGCTGAAATACCGTCAAATAGGTAGCTACAATTTTTTGAAGATCCCACGGGAACCCTTTCGTTTTTCGGGGTAATAATTTCCGATAATGCTCTTCAGGTTGTAAGCTACCTGCCTGCCAAATTTCATTTAAATATGTTGAGTAGTTTGGCTGAAATACCGTCAAATAGGTAGCTACAATTTTTTGAAGATCCCACGGGAACTCTTTCATTTTTCGGGATAATAATTTCCAATAATGCTCTTCAGGTCATAAACTATCTGCATGCTAAATTTCATTCAAATATGTTGAGTAGTTTGGCTAAAATACCGTCAAATAGGTACCTACAATTTTTTGAAGATCCCACGGGAACCCTTTCGTTTTTCGGGATAATAATTTCCAATAATGCTCTTCAGGTATAAAACTATCTGCATGCTAAATTTCATTTAAATACGTTGAGTAGTTTGGCTGAAATACCGTCAAATAGGTACCTACAATTTTTTGAAGATCCCACGGGAACCCTTTCGTTTTTCGGGATAATAATTTCCAATAATGCTCTTCGGGTTGTAAGCTACCTGCCTGCCAAATTTCATTTCATTCCATACAGTGGTTTTTGCGTGATGCGACGACAAACATTCCCATACGGACAGACAGACAGACAGACAGACAGACAGACAGACAGACAGACAGACAGACAGACAGACAGACATTTTTTTCAAAAATGTTATTTTTAGGTTCTGTGGCTTTTATAGACCCCCTTTTTTTAATTTTCACTTAAATATTCTTAATGTACAGACATGACCCCTCTACAGATTTATTATATGTATAGATGTACAAATTGTTTTTTGTATAATTATTATAATGGAGATCAACACGAAACCGCCGGCCACTAGTTACTGTCGTACGTCTTTAAACAATCGGCTTATCTTACTAAATGCCTATGTCCACGTGACGCTCTACAGTCTACACGTGCGCCGTGACACGTGCTGGGGGCCTACTCAAGATGCCATCGCTAATTATCGCTTACAAAGATCGATAACAAAATGTATGGGATTTGACATAAGGTACGCTAAATGATCGCGATTTGGTTGCGATCGACATTTAGCGTAGGTACCTTATGTCAAATCCCATACATTTTGTTATCGAACTTTGAAAGCGATAATTAGCGATGGCATCTTGAGTAGGCCCCCTGGTAATCACCACAAACCACAGAATAACTAATATTTTAACTTCCGAATGATTAACCGTTAAACTTACCGGTTCTACGGCGAAGTAGAACGTGTGGAGGTCAGGGTCTGGCGTCAGACCTTCGACTTTGTCGTGGAGGTCTGGGTCTCCGTGCAGGAAGTGAGGCAGGGAGAGGAAGGAGGGGCTGCCGTAGCGACAGGCTGACACGTTCATCACGCCGCTCCACATGCACTCCCCGTTGCAGAAGCAGGAGTTACGGTCACTTTTTGACGCTGGAAATTACTGAGGGTTAGGTAGGTTCACCAGTCATAGTACTCCCTAATTTTGATGGAAGTCCAGTCTCTTATGAGACCGACCGTTGAGTGGGTGTCCTGTATTACACGATTCGAGTATTTCAAAGCGACTGTCGGCAGTCCGCAGTTAGTTTTAGTCGAAAAAACCGGCATCTGTGTTGGGAGTCCCATATACCCCTATGGTAGGTATCCTGTCTTAGGAAGTGCATAAATTTTCCTTTGCGGAACAAAAAAGGAGGTTTATTACATCTTGGAGTATAGTGGGCTAGTTGAACTCTTTAACTGTACTGGCTCGACTATTTAAGTTGCATAGACTTGCATATCAAATCTTTTAAGCTTACTAAATTCATAAATAAAAACTTATATAATCCGTCTTTTTGCCTGGGTTCTGCAACTTCTTTAAAAACTTACAGTTATCAAACGTAGCTTCATTCATCACGTATTTATGGTATGGTATGCCCTCAAGACTCCCGCTCTCTTGAAAGTCCATGTATATGGTCCTGCACAGGTCTGACATGAAGAGCGTTAGCGGCGCGTCCTCCGTCAGGTTGTGAGGCATGAACTCTCCGGCGCTGCCTGTCATCTGGAAATGATAATTTATGGTAAGATGATGAGACCATGCTTGGTGTCCCTGTTATAAGGTCTAAATGTTACGTTTGCTAATTAGCCTTTCTCGAGCTGTTGTTGCGTTGCTTCTGCAATCAGTTAGAAACTTGCCAGATGGGCCCTTCCGATTGGTTAGAAAGATTGGATTACCAGCTATGGCTAACGCACAATGCTATTTGAATTTCAGTTCATTATAGTCATTAAAGTTGCTATTGGCTTTTAGGTTTTATTTAAAACTAGCTGACCCTTGCCCACTTCGTTGAGCATAAAAAGAGTTTATGATAAAATTCAACTAAAAAAAAACAACGCGGGAACCCGGAACCCGCAACGCGGGAACCCGGAACCCGCAACGCGGGAACCCGCAGCATGGGAACCCGGAACCCGCAACGCGGGAACCCGGAACCCGCAACGCGGGAACCCGCAGCATGGGAACCCGGAACCCGCAACGCTGGAACCCGGAACCCGCAACGCGGGAACCCGGAACCCGCAACGCGGGAACCCGGAACCCGCAACGCGGGAACCCGGAACCCGTCAACGCGGGAACCCGCAGCATGGGAACCCGGAACCTGCAACGCGGGAACCCGGAACCCGCAACGCGGGAACCCGCAGCATGGGAACCCGGAACCCGCAACGCGGGAACCCGGAACCCGCAACGCGGGAACCCGCAACCCGCAACGCGGGAACCCAGAACCCGGAACCCGCAACGCGGGAACCGGGAACCCGCAACGCGGGAACCCAGAACCCGCAACGCGGGAACCCGGACCCGGAACCCGCAACGCGGGAACCCGGAACCCGCAACGCGGGAACCCGGAACCCGCAACGCGGGAACCCGAAACCCGAAACGCGGGAACCCGGAACCCGCAACGCTGGAACCTGGACCCGGAACCCGCAACGCGGGAACCCGGAACCCGCAACGCGGGAACCCGGAACCCACAACGCGGGAACCCGGACCCGCAACGCGGGAACCCGGGCCCGCAACGCGGGAACCCTGAACCCGCAACGCGGGAACCCGAAACCCGCTACGCGGAACCCGCAACGCGGGAACCCGGAACCCGCAACGCGGGAACCCGGAACCCGCAACGCGGAACCCGGAACCCGCAACGCGGGAACCCGGAACCCGCAACGCGGAACCCGGAACCCGCAACACGGAAACCCGGAACCCGCAACGCGAAACCCACAACGCGAAACCCTCAACGTTCAACCCGCAACGTTCACGGAAACGCTGTCAAATGGAATAAATAGTATCCTATGTCCGTCTACTTGCTCTAAGCTACTTCCTCACCAATTTTCAGCCATATCTATAAAGCCGTTCTTGAGTTATCAATAATTTAACTAACACGACTTACTTTTATACATATAGATGTATAGATTACTACTACTAACATAAGCTAACGCCCGGTGAATGCTCCCGT
Source organism: Celastrina argiolus (assembly GCA_905187575.2). Taxonomy (NCBI): domain Eukaryota; kingdom Metazoa; phylum Arthropoda; class Insecta; order Lepidoptera; family Lycaenidae; genus Celastrina; species Celastrina argiolus. The sequence goes on from LR994579.1 coordinate 14,736,577, forward strand.
CACAGTCGGTCCAGCCGATTCGGTGATCATTAGTTAGATGACGATGATGATGATGATGATGAAAAGTAGCCTTAATTAATCCTTGTAACTTTAGCTATCTACCAGTGAAAGTCTCGTTAAAATCGGTCCAGCCGTTCCAGAGATTAGCCGGAGCAAAGAGACACGCTGACAGACAGACATTTTTTAAAATTGCATTTTCGTTTTCAGTACCTAGATATCGTTGCCAATGCCAAAAAAAAGAAGAAAATATCGTTTAAAATGTCATAAGCATTTAGAAAAACGTTGCTAATTGAAAGTTACAAACTGACACTTCAATACGCATACATTAATAGATTTCTGAACGCATAGTTGTTACATCATTTGACAACAAATGTTTGACATTTGATGAACAAAATATGAGCATTTATTTATATGATTAATTATTCATTACACATCAAGTTTTCACTATTTTTAATATATATTCTGCTATTCGGGGAGGAGACAAATCCAACGAATCAAAAACCATGAAAATTGCTTCAGCCGTTCTCGAGTTATAAGTGTTGTAACAAACACGACTTTCTTTTATATATATAGATGATGTATATTGCAATTACAGACTTCTTGATATTTACATAAAATCTATTCATCTTGAAATAAAAAACTACATTAAATTATTTCGAAAGAAAATTATCGTTATTGTAGAATGTTAAATAAACAGGTTATTTTTCCTGGTTTTTGTACCTTCTTTATAATGTATTTTCCTCACGATAATTATGGACCTGGTATGGTATGCAACGATTAATTATTTATTATTTACTTATATATAATCGTATTCATTGAAATTTATATACATTATATACTTAATTTAAACATTCATTACTTAATTAAAAATGAATATTATTAATTATTAAAAATTAAGATGTAGATTTTTTGAAATAAGTATGCTTCGGCGGAATGAGGCGTTTCGACAAGAGTTGTAACAGCCGATGAACTGCGCCGCGTGTAACAATATAATTGTATGTATTTCAGGAACGTTTAGAGATGGGCTTTTGTTGCTCAAGCAAAGAAATTAGAAGTTAACACATATATAATGCTTCTCCAAAATACAAACCAATAATAATAATCGATTTCCTACCATCAAACGAAACGCCTTACATTAATACAGACTATTATTCCTAGATCGTGTTCCAGAGTTCGCGGGTGAGTTTCTTGTTGCTGGCGCTGCTTTCATGCTATGCCGTAGTTTTTTTGCACGCAAATAAAGTCGCAGGAACATTTAGTTGTAAATAAAAAACTCCAATAACCTTAGCACACTCCCCACTATAGAAGGGCAGGCTGGAGTGTCCGTCCCACCGTACTATCTGTCCGGGGATCTCGTTGCCCATGCCCGAAGTCACCTCCATGTAGCCATCGGTATCGATAGAGTTGTTCCGCTGGAAACAAAAGATTCGTCAGAAAAAAATTGCACCCCACTTTGAACCTCTTCCATCTGTGATTTGTATAAAACAAATTATTCTTAGGAACCCCCTGATCATCAGCTATCTTGCAGCTGGGCAATCTCACAAGCTGAACACTCAATTATAGTAGCTTTCAAATAAGTAATGTTAAATCAAAATATATTCATCCGATGGCCGAGCCTACGATTATGAGGCCACACAGATCCGACATATTTACCTATAACGCTGATTTTGTTGGAGTTAAAAGTTACGGTGCATCAGTAATTGCTGCATAATAAAATAAGTTCTATGCAAAATTTACTATTTTTAAACATTGTATATATTTTATGTGGTATTTGCCAATTACTTAAAAAAAAGTACATCTTCTATACTTATAATAAAACTGTAGAGAGGTCAATTCTGTACATTGAATATTTTTTCAAAATACATATTGGAGGATGATTGGCGATCGATACTGATGCCAAAAATGCAATTAGTAAAATTTTTGTCTGTCTGTCTGTCTGTCTGTCTGTCTGTCTGTCTGTATGTGCACGATAGGAACAAAAACTACTGAAGGGATTTTAACCAAACTTGGTACGATTGTAGCCCATATTCCTGGGCAGGTTATAGGCTATATAACATAACGCTACGATACGTAGGAGCCGAGCAGTGACGATAAATTTGAAGCAAGTCGGATGAATTTCGCGCGCGCGGCCTGCGGTCGAACGGTTCGTGCGGGGGGGCGCGGGGGGATCGCTTACACAGTGACGCGAAGCAATAGAACGTGGCACTAAAGTAGATTAAAACATCAAATAAGTACCTAACTATCAGGATTTTTTTTCTGGGAAAACAGTGTTTTCACAGTGTCATAATAATATAAAAATTGTATTTTTGAACTTGCTTCACAAATTGAAATAAATTATCATTTATTGTATAAAATCAACTTAATTAACTGTATAATTAAAAGAAAGCCTTTCGCGATACACTAAAAAACGGGCAATTAAGCGGTTTTTGGAAAGCTATTTATACCATCACGGTATTAATGCTTATCATTTTTAATACGTTAGTTGGCTTAAGCATTCCATGAAGACTATAATATTTGTCCTTTATACCATGCAAATATAATGAGTAGTTTAGGAAATATAGCAAAATTAAAATCGTTTCGCCGTGATTCGACCGGACGCCGCGTAATGCAGGCTGCTGCGTGACGTCAATTACGTCCCAGCCGGGCTGGTGTAGTGTAGACTGCTGGGTAAAAAATACTATTAAAATGTGCTAACTGTTCCTGTGTTATTATAGGAGACTTTTATTTATTCAATAGTACCCAAAACAATATTTTTTTTTATTTTTGTCTGTTTGTCGGTGCATTTATGCACGCTAATCTCAGAAACGGCTTATTCGATTTAGATGTGGTTCAATCATATTTGTAGTAATCTTGACTTAACATTTATTTCATCTCAATCGGTTCATAAATAAAAAACTTATGACAATTAAAAAAAAAATGCTGGACGTTTGTCTGAAGCGCGGCAGGAACCGCGCTGCAAACATTCAAATTAAATCTTTTTTATTTTATATTTTCTTTAAAACTAAATTTAATTTATTTATATTATTGTTATACTTAGGGTAGGTTAATAAAAAAACGCTACTAAAACCGATCGGCGCGCCGAGCTGGGGCCTAACTCCCCAAACTGATTCGATTTTGATTCAGATTCGATCGTGCCGCATACTCCCGAATAAATTGACGTTTGTTTATTTTTGTTCTATGTCGATTGATATCGTCGGGTGTACAAAAAGTTACGTGCCAAAGGTTTTCTTTATCCTAATTAATTTCAAAGTAATCTACCAAATAAAACACCAAATCCGTTGAGATCGAACTGATTCGATTCTCGGTTGTGTCGAGAGTAAGCCTGCTGGATCCTCGACGGGGCGTGCCGCTGCGCCCATGTCTAACCGAGAGTTTCGTTTTAAATACCTTAATAATTGCAATTTATGTTTCAATTTAATATCTCAAAATATTAATGACAACAACGGTAGTAAGTTCAAAAAAATTGAAAATAATTTTATGGTTTCGCAATTTATCCTATGTCGGCACTATTAAGACGTTGCTTCGTATCAAATTTAGGTTTTGGTTCCCTTTGGAGTGTCCAAAATTAGAGAGATAAACGGCTGAATCTTTGGGTAGATGTGGCTAAGGAGTCTGTTTTTTTCAAAGCCAGAAGGGACAGAAGATCCTGAGTATTTAATAGGATTGTTAGCTTGATACCTACACGTGTTAAAGTTTTGACAACCAGACAGATAGACAGACGGTCATCGAAGTTAAATAATTTACTAAATTAACGTGAAAAATTGGCTGGGTCTATACGGTGCATTCGAATAATATTATCCTAACTTCGAATACCTTTGCTGACTTCTACATATTGTTCGAAGACCTACTTCTTTTGCCGAGCTCCGAAAGGATGGTACTATATTATTATTATACCCTGCATACCAAGAGGCTTGCCGGGTACGTGACTTGCTGGATCGGGATCAACACTGGGATACACTGGGAAGTACCTATTGGCGAAAGTTGTCAGCGGTTGCACCAATAAACTAAAAATATATTTAAAAATATAAAAGTGTCCTAAATCACTTTTCCACGCGTACGAAGTCGCGGGCACAGCTAGTAATACATAAATATTATAACAAAACTGTAGAGAGGTCAATTCTGTACATTGAATATTTTTTCAAAATACATAATGGAGGATGATTGGCGATCGATACTGATGCCAAAAATGCAATTACTAAAATTTTTGTCTGTCTGTCTGTCTGTATGTGCACGATGGGAACAAAAACTACTGAAGGGATTTTAACCAAACTTGGTACGATTGTAGCCCATATTCCTGGGCAGGTTATAGGCTATATAACATAACGCTACGATACATAGGAGCCGAGCAGTGACGATAAATTTAAAGCAAGTCGGATGAATTTCGCGCGCGCGGCCTGCGGTCGAACGGTTCGTGCGGGGGGCGCGGGGGGATCGCTTACACAGTGACGCGAAGCAATAGAACGTGGCACTAAAGTAGATTAGAACATCAAATAAGTACCTAACTATCAGGATTTTTTTTCTGGGAAAACAGTGTTTTCACAGTGTCATAATAATATAAAAATTGTATTTTTGAACTTGCTTCACAAATTGAAATAAATTATCATTTATTGTATAAAATCAACTTAATTAACTGTATAATTAAAAGAAAGCCTTTCGCGATAAACTAAAAAACGGGCAATTAAGCGGTTTTTGGAAAGCTATTAATACCATCACGTCAAATACTTATCATTTTTAATACGTTAGTTGGCTTAAGCATTCCATGAAGACTATAATATTTGCCCTTCATACCATGCAAATATAATGCTTATCCGATTTAGATGTGGTTCAATCATATTTGTAGTAATCTTGACTTAACATTTATTTCATCTCAATCGGTTCATAAATAAAAAACTTATGACAATAAAAAAAATGCTGGACGTTTGTATGAAGCGCGGCAGGAACCGCGCTGCAAACATTCAAATTTAATCTTTTTTTATTTTATATTTTCTTTAAAACTAAATTTAATTTATTTATATTATTGTTATACTTAGGGTAGGTTAATAAAAAAACGCTACTAAAACCGATCGGCGCGCCGAGCTGGGGCCTAACTCTCCAAACTGATTCGATTTTGATTCAGATTCGATCGAGCCGCATACTCCCGAATAAATTGACGTTTGTTTATTTTTGTTCTATGTCGATTGATATCGTCGGGTGTACAAAAAGTTACGTTCCAAAGGTTTTCTTTATCCTAATGATTTCCAAAGTAATCTACCAAATAAAACACCAAATCCGTTGAGATCGAACTGATTCGATTCTCGGTTGTGTCGAGAGTAAGCCATAATTGCAATATATGTTTCAATTTAATATCTCAAAATATTAATGACAAAAACGGTAGTAAGTTCAAAAAAATTGAAAATAATTTTATGGTTTCGCAATTTATCCTATGTCGGCACTATTAAGACGTTGCTTCGTATCAAATTTAGGTTTTGGTTCCCTTTGGAGTGTCGAAAATTAGAGAAATAAACGGCTGAATCTTTGGGTAGATGTGGCTAAGGAGTCTGTTTTTTTCAAAGCTAGAAGGGACAGAAGATCCTGAGTATTTAATAGGATTGTTAGCTTGATACCTACACTTGTTAAAGTTTTGACAACCAGACAGATAGACAGACGGACATCGAAGTAAAATAATTTACTAAATTAACGTGAAAAATTGGCTGGGTCTATACGGTGCATTCGAATAATATTATCCTAACTTCGAATACCTTTGCTGACTTCTACATATTGTTCGAAGGCCTACTTCTTTTGCCGAGCTCCGAAAGGATGGTACTATATTATTATTATTATACCCTGCATACCAAGAGGCTTGCCGGGTACGTGACTTGCTAGATCGGGATCAACACTGGGATACACTGGGAAGTACCTATTGGCGAAAGTTGTCAGCGGTTGCGCCAATAAACTAAAAATATATTTAAAAATATAAAAGTGTCCTAAATCACTTTTCCACGCGTACGAAGTCGCGGGCACAGCTAGTACATAAATAAGTACAATTATAGCTTACCCCATAAAACAAGCCAAATCTGTCAACCTTCGGCGCGCCTCCTAATGCACTGGGAGGCAAAGTGTTGGCCAAGTCTATGAGTGGGTCTTCGTAACCGTCAAAGAGCAGCTCACCGGCTAGTTTTGACACAGAAATCCCGTGCCCAAACATGGCCAGAGCCAGAGACAGCCCTTTCTGCTTCAGGAAACCCCAGTCTCTGAAGCGAAAAGCAGCAGACTGTAACAAAAAAATTTTACGGAAATGTAATAACTAATATGCATATGATTAAAAAAAAACTAAGACAAATTCATAGTTGTAGGGACAAACTTAATATAGACTCGCGGTGTGTGCTCACTGCTCACGCGATCCCGTGGCCCGCAAGGCTGGTACAAAGAGTAACTACCGCCGAGATTTTAGTGAGGAGAAGCTGTGTTCACCATCTCTTAGGGCGTAGCACATACTTAACTACCTATAGGTAGGATCCCCATTCCCTGTGGGATGCTGAAAAGCATTTTCTCGACAAAAAAATAATATTCAGACTTACATATAGATCATTACATACAATTACAAATTTTCTGGCTTTTTTGTTCATCTTCAAAGTTTTAAAAAATATTGCTCCGCAAAGTTAAAGTATATATTCACGTTAAATAGCAAAAAGTTTAGTGTATAATATAAAAGTATACCTATACACGTCATCTGGTACTTGTAATACAAGTTTAAATTATCACGAGACAAGATAAACGTGATATTTGATAAAATTACGTTTTAAATATATTTTTATGCGTGTGAAAAATGTAAAGTAATCCTGTTTATGCAAATATTATGTTAAAACATAATGTTTAGCTAAATGTGGTCTTGTGCGGCACCGCTGCCAGACCCCACAACTCTTCTTTTATATATTGTTACAATTTTTCTTTTATATATTATACCTATGTAATTATTATGAACTTCTTTATTCTTTTCAACCTCGAACTCCTACCCCGTTGCCGCATTGCCTCACTATAATCACCGTAATACAACAAAATGTATTTTTTTAAGTAGTTTACCCCCAAATTTTGAAGCAGTGAGCAAATTTATGTTTTTTTTACGAATATAAGTAAGTACAATTAAAATTAATAATAAAATTGAAAACTGCGAAACACTTTGTTGGCAATATTGCGTTGCTGCTCTATACCTATATAATAACAAAAATAATAATTGTAATATTATACAAAATATAACAATAAAAAAAAATAAAAAAATCTTATTATGTTTTATCCTTCTTATTCTTTGAAACAATAAATTTACTTTACTGTAGGTACATTATTTAGGTACATTTATTGGTTTTCTAAAATATACCTCTTTAAGTTTTTAGTTAGGGTTAGCCATACTTATTTTTTTGCTATCGTCTCTAACAAAATCTATTTTGATAAATATAACTGAAGTCAAGTATTTTCTGGTTCTTTTCCCGTAGTAATTTTTTATCGTTGGTATTATACAGGGTGTAAAAAGAGCAGTCACTATAACTTTGGGATAGGATTATAGGACTTTGACTGATTCTAGAAGTGACTTTTTTTGACAAAAAAAAATATTTTATTTTGGAATTTATCATTTTAGTCGCAAGGCTGAACTGTTTGGAACAACGTTCTGCATTAAATTCTTTAATTTTATAGTTTTTGCCCTAGTACGTAATTAACGTCTTACGCGTGCTATTGACCTCTAAGCGTAATCAGCTGATCGCTGTGTTGTGCACGTTGTACATTGCCTATTGAAAATTTTTATTTTTTTAAAACAGTGGATTAAAAGCAAATGACTAGTACCAATGGATATATCTCTTGCCTGGTTATTACCCCACGAAGTTATAGTGACTTCTCTTTTTACACCCTTTATATTTGCCTTGTGTAACATTCCTTTTAAGATGTTAATAATGAACAATAATTTCCTTATATTCATTTACTAGCTGTGCCCGCGACTTCGTTCGCTTGGTTTTTGAGTGACTTAACCGTTTAAGCAGTTTAATAATTTTCTTCGTTTTTGCAACATTTGTCACTGACGCTTCGCTCCTTTTGGTCGCAACGTAATATTATAAAGCCTTCCTCTGTAAATGGACTATCCAACAATTTTTTTTATCGGACCAGTAGTTTCTGAGATTAGCGCGTTTAAACAAACAAACAAACAAACTCTTCCGCTTTATAATATTAGTATAGATGTTGTATTGCTCTAAAGCTATAATGTATTCTACTTTTGAGTGCACAGGTAAAATTTCATATATTTTAAATAATTATTATTATCTTTACACTCTAATTTATGTTTTTTTACTTGCGAAGTTATTCAATTAATCTAACTTGTAATTTTTTTATTTTATCTAATTGTGTTTAAATGTAATGCCATAACTGCTGATACCGTAGCTTAATAATGAGTCTGCAAGCGCGTAGTAGATTACATACATACAAAAGTTTCTTACTTAAAAACCGGCGAAGCCGAAAAAGTTTACCTATAAAATCGATTGTAATCTATTACACACTTCGCTCACGTGCCATATTTACGTGCATGATGTATCCAACTGGACCATATACAGAACTAGTGGGCACTCCTAGGGTAATACTTAGTTCATCCCCAGTTACTTCATATATTTGAGTGAATCGAAGTGATAGGTGTTCTAGATAGCATTTGAACCATCTACTGACAGGCCCTCTGATAGGTACCGCACTCATCCATCGCTCTCAGCAGCACACCATAGCCTAATCGATCTTCATTTAACATGTACTTATTATTTTGTAATATGCACATGTTGCACCTTCAATTGAGACCTCACTCTTATTTGCAGATATTCTTTCCCACACTCCCACAACTTTTAAACGGCTTAGGTCACCTTTCTTACCCGACTTCGGCGAAGCTAAAAGGAAGGGTATGTATGTATGTATGTTTGTATGTATGTATGTATGTTCCCTCGTAGCGGCTAAACTACTGGTCCGATTTTGATAAATGAGGTATCAATCGATACTTGATGATACTGCGAGTAACATAGGCTATATAAATTTTCGTATTTTTTTTTTATTTTGGTAATTAAACCTCAAAATCTATCTCAAAAAAAAATTTAATTATGATAATTGTCTCGTGTTTGGTATCAAAAGATAGGTCTTGGCAAGCTTATGTGCTTGCGAATATGTATATAAATATTTTATTAATTATTATGTTTTATGGTTAAATTCAAAATAAACATTTAAAATGCGGTCGTACAAGTAGTATCTCGATGTTGTTTAGATACTTTATATGTAATGGTCAATTTAATAAAAATATAATAAGTCTTATATTTGACGTGGAAATAGAAAAATATTAAATAAAAAAAAGATTAAAAATCTAAAACCCGACTTCGCAGAAAATGGGTCTAAAAAGGCTAAAACAAGAAAATAATTCAATTTGAAATTCAGAAATGCAATAGGTACAAAAATGGTCACTGGACCTATTTTTTGCGAAGTCGGGTTTTAGATTTTTAATCTTTTTTTATTATTTATAATTTAATTTAAAATTATTAGGTAACGTATGCAATTTATTATCATAGTTCTAGTACCTACTGATAATACACAGTAGTGTAGGTAATCGTGATAACTGCCAAGAAATAATGCATATCTATTCAAATATTATTTTAATGAGTCTCAAATTCTCAACTGTGAAAAAGTTGTACATTAATCCCTTCACTCCCAGTAGGAGCAAATCCTTCGATAACGAGAAGGTTCGAGAACAAGCTAACAATGATAGGACGGATTACAGGATAACGCTGACTACGTAACAATACCGACTGCAACTGGCGACTTATTGCTATATAATAGTTAGTAGATCTATCTAGGTAGGTACATATAGGATCTTCTTGACTTTATAATTATCTGCACTACTCGTATTATCCCAATTCGGACGATAATTTTTGTACTTTTGTTATTATCAATATTGATGTGACGAGAGTCCAAAAGCCTTAATGTTTTTAATTTTAAAAAATTGTAAAATAATGTTTGTTATCATAAGCTGACGTTATTCTATGTTTTGGTAGTAACATTATTGTAATATTATGTGGTTCCAAATTCTCAGGAGCTTGTAAGTTTATGAGAATACCGTTTTGCTAGATATCGATCGAGACTGTATCGAAACTGTATTACTGTAACATTGAAATAGCATAATACCTTATGGTGAAAACCGCTTCTGCAACGACATTAGTCTAAGCGTTTGAAGCCAAAGAATGGGTCGACGACAATAATTGAAAACTGATGTTCCTCATCCTTGACGGTTCAAAATTTGAGAAAACTTTTGAGTTTGACGAATTTAACTAGTTAGTGGAAAATAAATGAATAGTTTTTATTTATAATTTCAAATCAGTAGTAAAGTACCTACAGTACCACTCAAGGGCAACACGCGGCTTCTGAAAGGCCAAGGTTCGGAACTAGCTAATGATTAATTTATACGAAATTCAAAATGATTGCCTATATCTATAACAAACACTTACGGAACTTATTATATGTATACGTACCGAAGACTTGATCCATCTTTTACTGAGGCCCAAAAACTTGCGCCAAATAACTCTGGGTTGTAGTGTTTAACTATACATTATATACTATACTCAAGTTTATTAATTTAACTCAAATTGGCGCAAGTGGGCATGTTGCATAATATGTAATTAAGTCTCGAGAGGTCCAGTCTACCTTTATCCCCCTAGGACCTAGCTACTATATAATATTCCATGTTTTTAGTTTTTGTACTTTGTAGGAGAATTAGTATTTTCTATTGATATTTTGTCAGTTGTCACAGATTCTTGTAGCCAGATAAATAATAATCACAAAAACCTTATTTCAGCGTACATTTTGAAGATAAAATTTAAAATATTTCCACCATGAAAATTTAACTTTTGAATGAAAATTTAATTTAACGTTTGAAACTAAAAATTATGAAAATATGTATAAAAACTTTCGTCTCCAAAAGAACGGTAAGATTATTGAACTTCTATAACTACTGCTTTGTACGGAACACGCGGAGGTAATTCCAAATTGCTCTTGTCCGGTTTTTAATAATATTATTATATAAATCTACGATGTTTATAGAAACAGGTATTTTGTAGTCGTTTCACAATTCATGCCTGCTACTTATTCTGCGTCGGCCTCTGTAATAATATTAAGGCCATCTCAAAAACCTCGCAAAACATGAGCGATATTGCCAAAAATATAACTAGTTTTGTAAGTTATAAGTAAGTATTTTAAATAATTATTTAAATTTTACTTTACTGGATTCACGTGTTACACGTGTTTAGCCTACGTCACGTTTATCGTGAGTTTTTTTCTATTCAAAATAGCTTTATACATTAACATACTTGGGTTTTCAGATAAACGTCACTTCTATTAGTGGTGAAGTATATTTCATCCCGTAGCTACATTCTAGTAGGAAATAAAGTTACTGTTACATATTATAATTATGTGAATTAGGTTTAAAACAATGTAATATCACATTGATATTGACGTTTGACAGTGATGCCTAAGATCTTTATCAGTCGTCCAAGTGAGTACATATAATATGAAAGTAGGACCTATGTACATAAGATGTATCATGTATTACGTGGTATTCAATAAATATAATGAACTAGCTGACCCTTGCCCACTTCGTTGAGCATAAAAACAGTTTATAATGAAATTCAAGTAAAAAAAACAACGCGGAACCCACAACCCGGGAACCTGTAACCTGGAACGCGGAACCCGAAACGCGGAACACGCAAAATGCGGAACCCGCAACGCGGAACCCGAAACGCGGAACGCGCAACGCGGAACCCGCAACGTGGAACCCGCAACCCGGGAACCCGCAACGCAAAACCCGCAACGCGGAACCCGGAACGCGTAACACGCAACGCGGAACCCGCAACGCGGAACCCGCAACCCGGAACCCGCAACGCCGAACCCGCAACGGCGAACCCTCAACGCGGAACCCACAACCCGGGAACCCACAACGCGAAAACCCACAACTCGGGAACCCACAACGCGGAACCCGCAACCCGGAACCAGCAACGGGGAACCCGCAACGTGGAACCCGCGACCCGGAACCCTTACGCGGAACCCGCAATGCGGAACCCTAACGCAGAACCCGCAACGCACACGGGAACGCTGTCGAATGGAATAAATAGTATCCTATGTCCGTCTACTGTCTCAAAGCTACCTCTTCACCAATTTTCAGCCATATCGATAAAACCGATCTTGAGTTATAAATAATGTAACTAACACGACTTTCTTTTATATATATATATAAATTTTCTTTTATATATATAGATTACTCCTACTAACATAAGCTAACGGCCGGTGAATGCTCCCGTCACAGTCGGTCCAGCCCATTCGGAGATCATTAGTTTGATGACGATGATGATGATGATCAAAAGTAGCCTACATTAATCCTTATAACTTTAGCTATCTTCCAGTGAAAGTCTCGTTAAAATCGGTCCAGCCGTTCCAGAGATTAGCCGGAACAAACAGACATACCGACAGACAGACAAACAGACAAAAAATTTTAAAATTGCATTTTCGTTTTCAGGATCGTTTTAAAATGTCATATGCATTTAGAAAAACGTTGCTAATTGAAAGTCTCTCCGCCTCGCTCCGCGTCAGTGGAAACCAGCCTAACGTCTATAACGTCTAACGGTCGTCATGGTAACAACATTATTTACAAATGTAAAACAAAAATTATGAATTGCTATAAATACCGTATTTATATCAGCTTAAAGTATTTGGATTCATATTTTTGTTAATCCAAATAGTTTTATTAATCCAAATAGTTTAAGCTGATATAAATACGGTATTTATAGCATTTAATAATTTTTATTTTCCATTTGTAAACAATGTTGTTACCATGACACCCGTTCATATAGACTGGCAACGACGAGAATCGATCGAGTCCAGGTTTAAACCCCGAGTGACCAACACGTATATTTTCTTCTTTTTTCTAATTTTCAGCTTATTTTTTCAACATTTTCTTTCATAATATCCTTTTCATGACAATAACGAACATACCGTAAAAAAATTTGCGAAATTGGTCAAGCCGTTGTCGAAGCGCAAACGATGTAAGAAATTTTGAAGGTCGTTTTTTACACTTTGGGCTACATTTTTAGGGTTTTAGTAAGAAACCCTATTTTTTTTAACATATAATATAGCCTATGTTTAGCGCTAGGAATGTAGCTTTCCAACGGCGAAAGAATTTTTCATATTGGTTCAGTGGTTTCAGAGCGTATTCCATTGAAACAAACAAACAATCAAATGTTACCTCTTTATAATATTAGTATAAATAACTATAATAACTCTATATTATGATCCTCAAATAAAATATTATAGAAGACAGTATTTTCTGTGATCGGGATTTTTAATAGTTATTCCGACAAATAGTTAAATTAAACCTTCAATATCTATATAATATTTAGTAACCAATTGCAGAGGGAATTCTTTTACGAAATGGACTCTTAGGCCCGTATAAATAAAACAATCTCAAACCCAACCTCACCTTGAGAACCTATTTGACAGATGAAACAACGTTTCGTTTCACTTTTAAAAGTGAACAACTTTATTAATGTTACATAGCGCGCGTCAATAAGTGCCTACTGCGTACCAGTTCTAAGGCCTATGCGACGTAAATGTCAACAACTCAACAACATATTTGTGTTAATAACATGCACAAATAGGCCTTCGAGTTTTTACTCGAATTTCGTAAAAGAGTTTGAAGTGAATACTGATTACTCACAGCAGCGATGACGTTGAGCATCGTGACGTTGTCCAGCAGACTGCCCCCGCTGCTCTCCTCCTCAAAGTGCCACGTCCTCTGCGTCCGGTAGGCGATCGTTCCGTTCGACGGGTACACGGTCACGTTCACGTGGCGGCGGTACTCCCGGAATCGATACGGACCTGAAACCATGACTTTATGAGGAAAATTCGTGATAACGAAATTTTGCTTCAATAATGTAACTGAAATACAGAGCTTAAACCACCATATCAAATAGATAAAACCGGGCTAGCTACGCGAGAGTCATTTTAGAGTGCCCAAGTGTGTGTGCAATACACAAGGACAGTCTTTCTTCCGCCTATTTTCATTACTTAGTGGGACGGATAACCGACACGACTGGCGAGAGAATAGGCGCAGGACCGACTTTTTTCATGCTGATCCGACGCATAGATCATCTTTCTTGTCAGAGTCTGCAAGTCCTAACAAAACTTGGTAACAACATTATTTATTGCTCCAAAGCGGCTATCGAACCTAGGACCTCCAGGTCGAGAGCCACGCTCTTTACCACTGCACCATGGAGTGTTTGGTAAATAGTTTTTAGTATGACCTATAAGAATGAAATGATTTGGAAGTTTAGAGGACTGGGTCTTTATTAATATCCACTGTCAACTTCAGTAGGCCAAACAGAAACAATCTACAACTATTAGTATTCCTAACGTTGTTAAATGATAAGCGCTCATACGAGTATCTTTATTTATCATTCGGCAATACGAATACCCACGTAGAAGTCAATTATTCCTGCTAACCCCACAGGTCAAATATCGCGAGACCTTTTGTGTGTGCGAGTGATGATAAGGCCCATAAAAATAACTTAACTTACAAATCGATCATTTTATTAGTTGATATTATGTACATTTTTATAGTGTAGGTATGTAGTTTATCTACATAATATTATCATAATATTATAATTTGGTTAATTATTATATTTTTTTTTTTCGGATTCAGTAGTCCTCATGTAGAGCATACGAAAGATAACAACAATACATAAGTCCTTATTCGACGCTCGATCAAAAAGCAAAGTAAGTTGCAATTTTAACCCCGTACTGCATGAATTATCAGGAAATAAATAAAAAAAATATTTTTTACTTTTCTTTTGCTTTAATAGGGCAAATTAAGAAAAAAAAAAACACAAAACAAAAAAAAATTGTAATTTAGTTTAGGAAATAAATTTAAGAGCTATAAATCAAAATGGCTTCGTATGCATTTAGTACTTAGTACGGTCACGCCATTTCTAGATGTTGATGGGTTCCTATGCATTAGAAATACATCGATCAGTTATTGTGAAAGTGTTTCTTTTCCCATTGAGGCATAAGAATACTTGACATTTTTCATATTTACTATAAGACCAAAATACACAATCACCATGATTCACTTGACGGTAATTTTCATGAGTCGGATAATGAATAATGATACATTCTGTATGAATATCGAGTTTAAAGAGAATTCCTGTACTCTAGCTGGAGTTTTACGTGCTGGAGATTTGTGGCGTCCTGTAGTCTACTAGCTGTGCTCTAGGCGTAGTTGTTCCATGACTAGAAGAACCTAAAGTGGCCCTCCGCGTTATTTCATTTTCTTAATAAAGTATTCAGAAAGAATTATTGGTTTCTTGCGGAGGCGGTTAGGCGAGCGAAGGTTAGAAAGCGTTATATTATCATCATCGGAATCAGATGCAGAATCACGACTAATGGGCCATCACCAGGAATCGATTTGGAGTATTTATTACTTTCATAAAAGAGTAAAGAAAACATTTTTGAAAGATAAGATAAATAACATTCAGGATCAGCGGGTGCATACGAAGCCAAAACTGGCTTCCATGATAATGAACAAGGCATAAATAATTAATAATTTATAGAAAATAGTATAGTGGAAGAAAGAAGAAACATTAAACAATACGAAAAACATTTTTATAAGACAAACTAGCTGTGCCCGCGACATTCGTTCGCGTGGTGTTTGATTGACTTAAACCGTTTATGCAACGCATGCAACGAAAGTCCCCAAATGTCATTCACATTTGGGGACTTTCGTTGCATGCGAATGAATGTTCACTAGTTTTGTTTTTTTACGTTTCATATAGTCCATATGAAATACAAAAAGGATGTGTAAAAATTATTTCGATATGTCGCTTAGTTCCCGAGATATTGAACTTTAAAGGGTGCGAGTGACGGTCGGCCGGCGCTCGGTGCGGTGACGTCACGGGTCATACGCTCACGCAGTACGTTGCGCGCTCCAGTACGGTGTACTACGAAATAACGCTAATATTATTCGAAATGTCGAATTCAATTAGAAGAAAATCATGTGTTGTGCCAAAATGTGAAAGTACTACCACCATAGCACCGGAAAAGTATTTTTTTTTGGTTCCAATATAACTATATTAAAATACGTCAGAAATGGCTAAAAGCGATCTGAAATAGGAAAAATTTACAAAATGTCATAAAGTGTATGTGCATACATAATTTTTGTATTATGTGCGTTATCGCGAAAAAGGTTTTGTACACCTGTCCGAACAAAATTCATTATAACAATAAGTGCTACTTATTGTTATTAGATATGAATTAATATTTTTTATTAACTATTATGAACTAATAAACTCATCTACCACTGTCTATGTATCTCATTACGAGTATTTGTACGAGTAGATATAATCCCACCAAAAACATTTTCATGTAAAATGTTGTCAAGACAAGAGCTTACCCTGTGAAAAAGTTATCAGATATCGTATAAAGCCAAGCTCTACACTACACCTTAATCAAAATCTATCAAAAAGTGGTCAGATCTCATGTAGAACCAAAATTCTTGCGCCCTTACTTCACCAGGCTTAAATTCACTTACGCTACATTGCAGTTAAAACGTGATGCTACTACCTTCTGCTACCTGCTACCCTCAAATCTACCCGCATACTTGTTTTTTCGCATCTACCCTCAAATTTGTTTTTTTTTCATTTACTTTGGTTTTTTTAGCATCTACCCTCAAATTTGTTTTTTTTTCATTTACTTTGGTTTTTTTAGCATCTACCCTCAAATTTGTTTTTTTTGTGCATCTACCCTCAAATTTGTTTTTTATGCATCTACCCTCAAATTTGTTTTTTTTTGCATCTACCCTCTAATTTGTTTTTTTTGCATCTACCCTCAAATTTGTTTTTTTTTGCATCTACCCTCAAATTTGTTTTTTTTTGCGTCTACCCTCAAATTTGTTTTTTTTTGCATGTACCCTCAAATTGTTTTTTTTTTGCATCTACCCTCAAATTTGTTTTTTTTTTGCATCTACCCTCAAAATTTTTTGCGTCTACCCTCAAATTTGTTTTTTTTTGCATCTACCCTCAAATTTGTTTTTTGTTTTTTTGTTTTTTTTTTTGCGTCTACCCTCAAATTTGTTTTTTTTGCATCTACCCTCAAATTTGTTTGTTTTTTTTGCGTCTACCCTCAAATTAGTTTTTTTTTGCATGTACCCTCAAATTTGTTTTTTTTTTTGCATCTACCCTCAAATTAGTTTTTTTTGCATGTACCCTCAAATTTGTTTTTTTTGCATCTACCCTCAAATTTGTTTTTTTTGCGTCTACCCTCAAATTTGCTTTTTTTGCATCTACCCTCAAATTTGTTTTTTTTTGCATGTACCCTTAAATTTGTGTTTTTGGCGTCTACCCTCAAATTTGTTTTTTTTTTGCATGTACCCTTAAATTTGTGTTTTTGGCGTCTACCCTCAAATTTGTTTTTTTTTTGCATCTACCCTCAAATTAGATCTTTTGCATCTACCCTCAATTTTTTTTTTGCATCTACTTTGACACCGCAACGCCGACACCCGACACCGCAACGCCGACGTCGCGACGCCGACGCCAGACGTCGCGACGCCGACGCCAGACGTCGCGACGCCGACGCCAGACGTCGCGACGCTGACGCCAGACGTCGCGACACCGACGCTCCACGTCGCGACACCGACGCCAGACGTCGCGACGCTGACGCCCGACGCCGCGACGCAGACGCCAGACTTCGCGACGCCGACGCTCGACGTTGCGACGCCGACGCTCGACGTCACTGTTTCCACGGAAACAGCACGAGCATAGTGATTGGTCATTTAAAGTAATATAAAGTAAAAAGTAAACTGCCCTACCCAAACCGCCTGCCAAGCGTGGCGAGTAAGGCCACACGCACCATAAAGTACTTTGGGGGCTGCTTATATTCAGCAGTGGACATTATAGCTGAATCAACAATAAGCATGTACAGTAACAAGGTACCGCATAATAAGTGACACTTGCATACCTACTTCCGCCAAGATCGGTTTCTCGTGGGGGAAGCCTTCCGCGTTGGTCCAGTTGAACAGGTACACCTCCAGGTACAGGGGCACATCAGGTGCCACCCACTCTTTATACGACCGCGATGAGGGGTTCAGTGTTAATTGCTGAAACAAAAGTAATTTTTTGAAAACAAACAATATTGGAATGAACAATACCAAAACTCGATGATCTAATTTCATGTCGATGAAAATTGAAATTCGTACTTTTAAATACATTCATTATATTATACAGGTTTATTGATATACTATCTGACTCTCTAAATAGGACTGGGGACGGTACTCTAAAGCGAAAGAGTCACAATAGATTCAGAAGGGTCGCAGTGACGTCTGGGACGACAAGGTCAGCCTTCGGTTACAAAAAAAAAAAGTTAACTCTCTTCAGTCCTACTGAGACTGATTATTTAAGTTTAATTTATGATACAATCTCTACAGTCTCGTCGGCTGTTGACAGGATTAGTAACCCTGTTCTTTCTCATATTTATGTTCCTTCGCTTCTCTCGACATCATCATAAATATTAGACCTAGAGCTCGAAATATGCATGGTAGTATTTTGCTGGATGTAGTAAAGAAAAATAGACTACAAGCCCATGAACAAAATTAACCTGTGAATTGACCCAACGTGAATTACGCTTAGAAGGCTGTAACTATATCATAAGAATAGCTGTGCCGGCAACTTCGTTCGCGTGGCTGTCGGAAAGACTATCGCGATTGCTAACGTTGGTTTTTGTTATTATGATTATTAAAAAGGAATAATTCTTTCATACATATTTTTGAGTAACTTAAACCGTTTAATGCAGCGCACGCAACGAATGTCCTCAAATGTAAATAATTTTCCCCGTTTTTGAAACATTTCTCACTGACGCTTCGCTCCTATTAATCGCAGCGTAATGTTATATAGCTTAAAGCCTTCCTCTATAAATGGACTATCCAACAAAAACATATTTTTTTCAAATCGGACCAGTAGTTTCTGAGATTAGCGCGTTTAAACAAATAAACAAACTATTCCGCTTTATAATATTTATATGTATGCTGTCATTTCTGAGTTTTGCATTAATATTGACGATATTCTGTTTTGTGTACTAAAAATATATTAAATAATAGATAAATAAACTAAAAAATATAAATGATTATGTACATATTTTAATGTTTTTTTTTAGATTTTTGGCTCGCAGATTATTCTTATTATCTCGCAGACGTCCACAAACAGGTTTTTTTGGAAATTCCACTAAGAATACGAGCGATGACCCCCCGCAGGCTACTTAGTAAGTAATTAAAAGAGGGCAACGCACTTTTGGAAAAACAACATTGGCATCTCGTGTCAATGATCCAGGAGATGAAAATCGTGTCATTTATCCATTTCATAAAATCCGTATGGCAATGAAATATCTACAATATACAAAATACATTTTTTCAAGTAACCCCCGAATTGTCAAGAAATTCGTGAATGAAATGAAATAGAAAAAAATATTAAAGCTAAGAACACTCGGGAGCACGCCAGCTTTGAAATAAAAAAAACTAGCTATCTAAATCAGTCCGTTAGGGCGAGTTACAGACAGAAACACCAAACTAATAACATCTCTCTGTTTCGGGGGTTAAAAACAGAAGTTTCTGAAATATATATAAGTTTCTTACGCCGGTTCTTCTCGCCGGGTTAGTCCCCGAACCGGTGGTAGGTCATCATGTAGGACAATTCTAAAAGTGTTAGTAACTAACCTATTTGGAAATAAAAGATTTTTCATTTTCATTTTCATACCTTGACCAAGAATAGAAGATTTTCATGACAAATTCGTACTTGACGAAATGATCCGCGTCTTTAACTGAGGTTAATCTGCTGGCGTAGTAAGGATCAATAATCAATCAATAGCGCTAATAACTGCCAACTGGCCAATAATACACAAGGCTGCGGACTACATAGTTGGCATTTGGATATGTCGCAGTCATCTAATTGAAATCGCCATTTCATTGAGTGACTAGCTTTTTTATCGAATGACGACATTATATTGAAAGACTAAAGGGCAACTCGTCATGTTGTTTATTGTAACGTCCAACGTCTTGACTAAAGGTCATTTAGTCATTTAGCGTAGTCGACGAATTACCTACTTATGGAATATCTAATTAGGTGATAGTTTTTTCTAATTTTCGCTCATACTACCGATATTTTATCGATAAATGTAACTATCTAGTATAAGTAATAAAACAAAAATACATCCATTTAGTGTAGATTTGTATGTTTTATCAGCTAAATTAGTAAAACGATGACGTACAGTATGTTTAAAACTTACCTTCATTAGGTCGTTCGTACTCAGTTAGTTTCACCTCAAATTTTTCTTTAAGAGTAGCCAGCGGCGATGTAATAATAGATAAATCCATGCTGTGACACTATTTTATAACGAGTCTCGCACTTTAATGTAGATTTAATGAAAAAATATTAACACAGTGCTATCAGTGACAGCTGTTTGACGCCATATTTGTTTTCACCTGACAATACAACAATACAATCCGCTAACTAATTGGACGTTGACTGAAGATTGTTCAATCAATGTTCAGCCTAGTCTTTCAATTTAATGTCGTCATTCGATAAAAACACTAGTCACTCAATGAAATGACGATTTAAATTAGATGACTGCGACAGATACATCGTCAAGTACGCGGGTAATTGACTACATATAGGATAGGGACAAATTAAAGAAAACCTTACGCAGTACTAATCTTTCCTTAGTATAAAAGTACCTAGGTAAGTTTGCGTTTTATGGACGAAGTTTAAGTATATAATATAGCAAAACCTACCAATCGTTTATGTTTTGGTTATAAAATCATTGTCATGCAAACCGTTTAGTGATAAGCTCCACAATCAGAAATGTCCCCGAGACGCGTGGAAACAAAAGTGCATTTCTTGCCTTTTGTGGTCCGCCATCTCTTATGGGTTATCAATGTTATTATAATAATATACCTGTACAATATTTTGTAATTATAAAAATAATAGCAATCCACTAATTCCGGTGTCTGGATTCATAACTATACCAGTCTGCTACGCAGGCTAATGCTATCCTCCCCCTTGTTGGCCAGCCTGCATTTTCTTGACTGACTTGAAAACGACATAATATTTGGTGTTTCAATGCGGGCATTGTAATAGGTACAATGCCCACACCAGAGTAAGAGGGCTGAGATGGACCAATTGACCAGGAAGGCTTAAAAAGAGTAAATACACTCACAGAGCTATAGACCGCCTCGAATATGCTGTTCCATGCCAGCGCGGTCGCGAGCGCAGCAGCCGTACACAGCATGGCCGCGCCGCACGCCACGCGGCGCCACTGCGGCCGGTGACGCATCGCGCATCCAGCACCGGGCCTGCCAACAAACATACACAAACTTACAAACATGCAAATATACAAATACTTACAAAAATACAAATACACACATCCATAAATGATAAAACAGATATTGGTCCAAGCTTAGAAAGCCCGTTGTATACTTCGTGTGTTTTGACTATTGCGAAAAGCGAGACTTATGTCATTTTAATACTTTATACATGGTGATTCATGGTTCATATACCAAGCTGAATATATTGTGAAGAGAAGGACGCGTAGAGCATGTTTTGTTTTTGCACCTCGTATAAATTACTTACCATAACGCGACAAATCACGATTAAAGATCTCCATAAAAGTCATAAAACAGATGAGTTTCAGGAGAGGTCAGGTATTCAGTCAACGACCAGTGTGTTCGTGTGTAAAGACTAGAAGCCAGCGAGCCTCAGCATAGCAAGATTCACTCCTTGTGGTCATTTTAGATCTTTGATTTTTTTAAAGTTATATTATAGTTAATGGAATCAGGCGTTACTTTGCGGAAATCCATCGTATAAAATTTAAATATATTATATCTAGCAATATCCCGCGAAACAATTAACGCATGCCTACGCATATATAATATATATATTTCTTTTTTTTAAGTTATATTATGTAATTGATATGAGGTGCCAAAACAAAAAATGCTCTACGCACTATATTCGGCTTATTATATGAACAATGATTTATTCTGTATACTCTTGGTATAACATATAAGCCTATTATGATAACGCTGACCCTAACCTTTGATAAGTAAATAGTTGCCCTAAATTTCTAACGCTATGAAACGACGAACGTTGCTGCACGCAGCGTTCCTATGTCCGAACACTACTAATGCTACTACAGTTTCGATAAAAAATGAGATAAATGAGATAGGTATTATCATAATCTTCTAAGTTTAACAATGAATTTTAATAAATTTAAAAGAACGTCACAATATCTAATACCCCACCTAATCAATAACCTACCTTTAGAAACTAAAAATAAAATCTCGAACACAAATATTAAACATAAATTATAAACTTATTTTTAAATTTACAAAATTTTAGCTACTTAGAAACTCATAATAGAATTAAACACGCTGTATAATACTTGTTATCTTGTTTACTGCAATGTGCACGCGTGCACGCCGCGCGGTGGTGTGCGTAGTGCGTATTATGCCTATCTGCTCTCGATGAAACTTATATGACTAGTTTTGTATGTCATGATTACCTTGGCTCCACACTACTCGCGAAGTTCCTCGGCGAAGTACCACGAAGTACTAGTAAAGTTTGACGAGGTAAGCCGAAGTGCATCTCTACACTATCCTATTCGTCTAACTTCGTTCAACTTCGTTCAACTTCGCGAGTAGTGTGGAGCCGAGGTTACATTGTGTACCTATCTTATACAATTACCTTTAATTTAAATGAGGTAGTAATAAAAATTTTAATATAAAAGTTTATTAATATAGTATCTAGGCTAATATAAGTGTACTTTTATAAATATTGATATTGATAATGAAAAATGAAATATGAAAAATATATGAAAAATGTTTTTACCAATTTTAATAAATATATTTGTAATTTTAATAATAAGGTGGTAGATATAATAAATAATAATAATAATAATGTTAATTTTAAAATAAATTATTTTACATGATGCAATTATAATGTATTTACATAACTACTATACTATAACAATATATTTTTTTAAAATTTGCACGTCGTGATTAATACGACAAAATATGTGAAAGAATCAAAATTTATACCATCTTACTGTACCATATTTTTGCAAATAAAGATTTTCTATTCTATTCTATTCTATTCGATATAGTTGAGAATGTTATGTCTGGACAAACTCGACAAGAGCTTATAGGCATATCGTAAACAAAATTGTATTTAGTTTTAAGCTTGACATAATTTAAATAAATAAATAATAATATTAGCATCATTATAACATTATGGTTTATTTTTTTAGAAACAGTTAAAAACACCCGACAAAGATGGTACATTTGTATCTATATAGTTTAAATTGAGGTATATAGTAACTACACATACGTCTTGATCTTTGAGTAGTACTAAAGTATTAGAGTCAGACTTCAAGTATATGTGAATACAAAAATACAAGTAAATAGTTGAAGATAACACTAATTAGGGTCACAATACAGCTCGTATGTATCTATAAAGATCGATTAGCAGCGCCCTGTGCGCTGCTATACAACACCGTATCAGTCAATATTTTATCTTGTAATACCGACCTTAGACGAACTAAATTACTCACATTGTCAACAAATTATGATAAAAAGTAGCCGATTTCATTGAAACCAAGCCAGCTACGCAGGAGTTATTTTATAGTGCCCAAGTGTGTGCGCAATACACACAGACACTCTCTCTCATAACCCAGTGGAACGGTAAACCGACACGACTAGCGAGAGAACAGGCGCAGGACTTTTCACATGCCCATCCGACGCATAGATCATCTTTTTTGTCGGACAATCAGGTCATAAGCCTGCAGTGTCCTAACCAAACTTGAAAACAACATTATTTGTTGTTCCAACGCCGGAATCGAACCCACGACCTCCGGATCGAGAGCAAAGCTCAGAACCACTAGACCACGGAGGAACATAATAGTGATTTCGGTTTGATACTAAATCAATGAAGTAAATATGTACTACCAAATTGCAAATTAGGATTAAGAATTTTGAAAGATTACATTATTATCGCCCTACTCCGGTCGCCGCCGCGCTCTGCGCGTAGTATTAGTTTGGACCTACGAACGCTACGCGCAGCAGCTTTCGTAGCCCCGTAGCGTTCGAAAGCTAGGGCAACTATTAAGCTCAGTGTCAGCTTTATCATTATATGCCCTATAATATCCATCTCATACCAAGACGCGAACACTTTTTAAGATATCGTATAGCAACACAAAATAAGATAATTTTATTTATTACACAAAAAAAAATATTTTTTATCTTACCGAAATTTAAAACAAAAGTTACATTATTTTAGTAGAATGCAGTTATCGTATCGCAGCTTACTAGTTTTAACAGATTAAAAAAAAACCCTGTTATACCTGTTTATTTTATTTTCGCAAGACAAGTTTAAAACTAATTCTTATTTAAATACGGAAATGATTAATCTTAATGAGTATGTATGTACAAGTAGCCATAAAAAATTGCGATTATTATGCCCATAAAATATTTTCAAATAGGCAAATAAATTGCACGTCATTTTTGTTTTAGAGTTTCGTGGTTTTATTCAAGCTTTGTGAAGCATCAAACAACTTATAACTTTTATGATTAATTACACGACTACCTCTTCTACTAAAATAAACATACACTATTAGTTTATTTATATCATAATATAAAAAAATCTGTGTGTCTGTGTTTATGGTTAGTTGTGAACACATTCCTTACGTGATGTAATACATTCTTTGATTCTTTAGTTATACAGTGGTGTAATTATAATTTAGATGGCGATGATAGATATGTAGCTGTAACACTAAACTGTATCTCCTGAACAATCAGGATATACAGTACACAGGAACGAATACAAATTATCAATCGTTTTTAGGGTTATTATGTAGGGTTATGTTTTAAGGCTATTATACCCAGAGGATAAAAACGGTCCCTATTGAAACTTCGCTGCCTGTCTGTCACCTGGCTGTACCTCAAGAACCGCGTTATGCGACGCGAAAGTTTTACAAATGATGTATTTCTATTACCTCTATAATGACAAATACTAAAAATAAAATAAATATTTAACACGGATCTCATATAAGAAATGTGATTTTTAGTTTTTTTTTTTGCTTGATATCAATAACGGCCTAACTGATGGCGTTATTGATATGTCGCAGTCATCTAATTAAATCAGCTATTTCATTGAGTGACTAGCGTTTTTATCGAATGACGACATTTAATTGAAAGACTAGGCCGAACATTGATTGTACAATCGTCACTCAACATCTAATTAGTTAGCGGATTGTAACATAGCCCTTATATGAGAGCGGACATAAAATCAGTCAGGTGACTGAATTTTACTAAAAGCGAATCTATCAACCCCGACTCCACGTAGTACTTGTCTGTCAACCCCTAGAGTGTATATTTAAGCGCGGAGGCGCGGAGGGAGAGCAGCCCCCGCCCGCCGTAACGAAACGCAGAAACCAGCTCAGCGCCGTGGCGGCGGAGGCTGGTCGCCGAAGGCGACCAGAAAGCCGGAGCTGCCTAAGGCGAGTGTTGGTTGATGTCATTCGTTACGCATGGGCGAAGGGGCTGCATTTCCCGCAGCGCCGGAGACGTGACAGACCGACATTGTCCCAAAAACAAATCTCCACGTAGAACTTGTCTGTTTTATCTAACCTCTAAACTACAACTGTAAATATTTTCTTAACTAGTGGTTGCTGAGTAAAGGGGAGGGTAGGGGGGATTTCCTTTGTCCCCTTACCGCCGTCTCCACCTTTCTCCCCTGTTTTACTCCTAGAAATATCCCGGAAACACAGACATAACCTCAAAACTTCAACCATAAATATCTTCCAAACTAGTAGTCTCCTAAAGGTGGGAGTGGTAGGGGGGGGGGCTCCCCCTCCCCTCCTCCCCTCCCTCAACCCCCCAATTAAGAGGGATTAATACTAAATTTTTTCCAGCTCCTCCTTTTTTGGAAGTCGTTAAAAAAATCGGAAAATTATTCGGTAACAAACATAAAAAAAACCTACTTATTCATCGAATTGAGAAAGCTCCTCCTTTTTTGGAAGTCGGTTAAAAAATCGGACTAAATGACGTTCAGTCAATGACTACATGACTAAATGACGTTCAATCAATGTTCAGTCAAGACATTGGACGTTACAATAAACAACTTGACGAGTTGTCCTTTAGTCTTTCAATTAAATGTCGTCATTCGATAAAAACGCTAGTCACTCAATGAAATAGCTGATTTAATTAGATGACTGCGACAGATATATTACGCTTCAAATATTCACGTAATCCTTAGGTATTTTTTTATTTTATAATGAATAAGTAAACATATATTTATGATAGACCCTATCATATAAAAAACCCGTTTTTTGCAGTTTTGTAGGGAAACCTCGTGCGTGAGACGACTTCCACTTGGTCGGTTTTTTATTACATCCCTATGAAAGCAATTTAAAACACGTATCTCCAAAAAAATTTTATACTAACTATAATATAAATATATCATTTTGACGACAAATTTAAATAAAGAATAATTATAGTCTAGACGCATAGTTATCTACTACATGGCCGCTTATTAAAAATATTGAGTGTATCTAATATTGCTATAATAGGTATAGTTACCCACTTTTCAATATTGTTCCTGTTCTCCGAAAAGCATTCCTTTAGTGCCACTTTATAGTTGGTTTTATTGCACAAACTTTTTTCATGTCTTTTCATAAACTTCCAATTGGGATAACAAACACTTTCCATATTTTTATTCTTGTTTAAACAATGTTTTACAACATTTATTTAATTTTTTAAAATATTTAAAGCGTGGGAGCAAATATCGCACGTGTGGTGAATTACAGGACAAAGCTTTAAGTGATAAGTGAGGTCAAAAAATTGGTCGAGTTGCGCATGTAACCGGTATTTGTGCTAATTTTAGGGTTATGTATCTCACGGAAAAACGCCTGTAAGATACTTTGTGGTCCGTCCGTTTATTTGTCTGTCTGTCTTTTCGTATATAGTTGTTCTCCTTGTTCTCGGGTCTAATTTAATACTTAAATATTTGAATTTTTGACGCCTTTAAGCTACATATAATTATAATGTAATGAAAGGATTTGTAAAAGGAAAAAAGATGCAAACATTCATGATATATTTTCAGAGACAACAAATGGTTTGTACGGAATCCTCGGTAGGTGAGTCTGGTTTCGTCCGGTTTTATATTACTGTGTACAGTATGTAAAGAGAGCAGTCACTGAAGCTTGGGGATATAATTATACTACCTTTTCTCATACTAGAAATGTATTTTTTTTTTTCGTGAAAAATATTTTTTATAATTTGTTAATTTCGGTCGCAAGAATAACAAAAAAGCAAAATTTAAAAGAAAATTCAAAATAAAAATATGAGAATAGATACATATAATCATATCCCAAAGTTGTAGAGACTGTTCTTTTTACACCCTGTATTTAAACATCTTTCCATAAAATCAGTCGCTTAAGCGTAGTAAATACTGAAACGCTAATTAAAGTTAAAGATAGACTGCCAAAATCATCATTACATTTGCGTAGCCGTAGTCGGGTAAAGATACAGTGAATACATAATATAAGTTCATAGTAACTATGAATGATTTTTATAATAATATTATCTCTGACCCGTTTCTAACAAGGTTTTATTTTATATAGAGACCCTTACCGATACGTCTTGAAGATCGCTGACCTGTGTTATCATAGTATAGTCTACGCCCTATGCCCATACCTACATTGCATCTTGCGTATATTAAACAATATTAAAACGTTAATACTTAAATATAAAATAAAATCAGTAAAGTTTGAAACTG
Source organism: Celastrina argiolus (assembly GCA_905187575.2). NCBI lineage: Eukaryota > Metazoa > Arthropoda > Insecta > Lepidoptera > Lycaenidae > Celastrina > Celastrina argiolus. The sequence goes on from LR994579.1 coordinate 14,764,470, forward strand.
TTATTCACAACAGTTTTAAATAAATATTTTAATGTATAAATAATATGTACGTAATAGAAGAAATATGTTATAAATTATTAATTATGATACATTATTTATATAGATAATTCAGCAGTGATAATAATAATTACAAATAATTGTAGTTATTCAGTATACACTTAGACATTAGGCACTGGCAGGCGGCAGCAATACATAAATTACTAGATAAATACTATATATAAGATACAAAACAACGGAAGGCGTAAATGATTTTTTTTACACAAAGCTACATAAAATTGTTATTCAAAACTCCAAAAACGGTTTGTTATTTACAACTTATGTGTTAATTTATATAAGCGCCTTCTATTACACTCTCCTGGGTACTGACTACCGATTACTGGTACAGAATAACTATTACGTAGCTACGGTATATAAGACTGTGTTAAAAAATATATGTGATATATTTTACAAATACATAAGTAAGCTTGTATTTAAAACAATTAACTGTTCAAAATTTAGCAAAAGACTCCTCATTGAAACACTGACCATTGGCCAAATCTCGATAAGTCAATAATTACTATCACTTACATTCAATGACCAATGGCAATGTGTGACATTGTACCTCTTTTAAAGCAGAGTGCAGGCGTGAAGGCTGGTCCTTCTTGAGAAGGAATTCCTAGCCTGTATCATAGAAGTAGTTATTTGATTGAGGGTCTTCAAAAGTTAAGAGATAAAGAAAGCCGATAGGAATGGAGTCAAAGGTACTCCATGCGACTGGTAGAGTGTTTTTAAATATGATTACAAATGCTGAAATCATAATAAACAGAAACTTATAATAAAGCAAAGGTCAAAAAAGGAGAAATATTAATATACCTAATCATCCACTACTGTTATTGTCTAAAATTAAATTTGTCGACATCAGCGATTAAGAGATAATATGAACAGGTGTGAGGTTAATTATTATATCGGCGATAATATCATTGACACACTTTATTCGCAAATTTTAAATATCGTACTACAATGATAAATTATTTTGATATAACAGATATGTACATAATATTTTAATTTCTATGTTGCAATAATAACTTACATATTTTTTTAATTTATAAAAATCGCAAGATGTAGTTACCAGACAGACGTAGATAACGACAGACTATCACTAAGAAAAATGTGTCCTAACTAAGATTTATAATGAGATTGAGCTCATTGCATACTTAATATAAAGTAAAGACGTAAGTAATTACTATATGCATCGATTGCAAGTCCATCTCAGTATTATTACAACAATTAAATATTAATCAATTCGTTTTTTAATGTATTTATTAAATTATTAATTATTATATATAATTACACTTTTACATAATATATTATACTTAATTACTTATACATATCAAGTATATACCTATTATTTTATAATTTACTCGCAAATAAATTACTAAACCGTAATGAAACTTATACTTATATCGTTTGAGGAAAAAAATGGGATTTGGTTTTTTTAATGAAATGAAACAAAATGTCGGGTTGATAAAATGTATAACCTCAATAGTATTTTGGAAAGGTAAGTAATACACTGCACCGGACGTACCGACTACTGTCTACTTGTAAATACTAATTACCGACCCTAAGACAACAAACAAAACAAGATATCTGAATTCACCTGATAAGGTCGCAAAAATCGTCTGATAATATCGATAAGTGCAAATAAATATCTACCAATAGATGTACCTATGCCAAAATCAATTTACTTATTTCAAATGGCAACAACTAAAAAACTAATAATGTATTAGGTTACAATTAGTAACCTAGAAAGGTAAGTATTAAATAATGTATTAGATAATATTAGATGTAGATAATTCTTATCATAGACATCTGATGATTTAAATATTAGCTGCTTGTTACCCTTTTCAACACTTAAAATGTAATTGCGCATTACTAAACGGAATCAGCAAGAACTAAGTAGTTATTAATTAGTGGGCAGGAACCTACTTCGATCGTGAATTGGTAAACAATATCGTAACCTTGGCGAAAAAACATGTGTTGTTAATGAATCACAATTTCTACTATAATATATATAAATTATAAAGAAAGACTAACCTCTCGGGGCTTAGAGGAACGATTGACGACTTAGTTTTAAGTAAATGTCATTTGTCCGGCGATAACGATAACGTTACGAACACGACGTAGTAGTCAAATGTTAAAAATCCGACGATAACGACACTGTTAGACAACACAGTGTTATTAATTAAAATATTTAAAAATAAATATATTAGAAAATAGCACTGCATTACGAACAATTTCGTAAATCGAAGGATTTTGCGTTTGAAATAAAATAGCCATAAGCACATGATTTCTTTCTGCTAACCACCTGTGGGGAATGGGGATAGCAGTAGCAAAGGCTAAAAAAGGTTATTGACAATTAGAGTACGCTTTCGTAACGATATTTAACGAGATATATGGAAATTGTAACTCGCTCCAATACAATTGATATTTGATAAAATTACGAAAAAATATTGGTCAGTTGTTTCTACAGAATTGAGGACAATCTAGTGAGGGTAACGTTCGAGAGTGACAATGCGAGCTACATAGAACTTCATGATGGGAAAATACCTTTGAAAAACATTTTACTTTTTTCAGTTAAATAATCTTTAAAAACTTTTTAACTCCTTTAAACAGGAGATTGTGGACAATATTGTAATTTATCTTCTCTACGTCACGCATATTTACTATTGCGCAATAATGACAATCGAATACGCAAGGTAGCCCTACCTTGCGTATTTGATTGTCTTTATAGGCCACTTAGTTTATGATGAGCCTAACACATAGGCTGGTTACAGAGAAATCATACAATCAAAATAAATCAATCTCGAGACATACGGATGCAAGTCATCTATACATATAATAAATCTGTAGAGGGGTCATGTCTGTACATTAAGAATATTTAAGTGAAAATCAAAAAAAGGGGGTCTATAAGAGCCACAGAACCTAAAAATAACATTTTTGAAAAAAATGTCTGTCTGTCTGTCTGTCTGTCTGTCTGTCTGTCTGTCTGTCTGTCTGTCTGTCCATATGGGAATGTTTGTCGTCGCATCACGCTAAGACCACTGTATAGAATGAAATGAAATTTGGCAGGCAGGTAGCTTATGACCTGAAGAGCATTATAGGAAATTATTATCCCGAAAAACGAAAGGGTTCCCGTGGGATCTTCAAAAAATTGTAGCTATCTATTTGACAGTATTTCAGCCAAACTACTTAACGTATTTAAATGAAATTTGGCAGGCAGGTAGCTTATGACCTGAAGAGCATTATTGGAAATTATTATCCCGAAAAACGAAAGGGTTCCTGGGGGATCTTAAAAAAATTGTAGCTATCTATTTGACAGTATTTCAGCCAAACTACTTAACGTATTTAAATGAAATTTGGCAGGCAGGTAGCTTATGACCTGAAGAGCATTATAGGAAATTATTATCCCGAAAAACGAAAGGGTTCCCGTGGGATCTTAAAAAAATTGTAGCTATCTATTTGACAGTATTTCAGCCAAACTACTTAACGTATTTAAATGAAATTTGGCAGGCAGGTAGCTTATGACCTGAAGAGCATTATTGGAAATCATTATCCCGAAAAACGAAAGGGTTCCCGGGGGATCTTAAAAAAATTGTAGCTATCTATTTGACGGTATTTCAGCCAAACTACTCAACGTATTTAAATTAAAATTTGGCAGGCAGGTAGCTTATGACCTGAAGAGCATTATTGGAAATTATTATCCCGAAAAACGAAAGGGTTCCCGTGGGATCTTCAAAAAATTGTAACTACCTATTTGACGGTATTTCAGCCAAACTACTCAACGTACTTAAATGAAACTTGGCACAAAGGTAGATTGTAACATGAAATAATCAACATAATATTTTTAACCGACTTCCAAAATAGGAGGTGGTTTCTCAATACGTAAATATATTATGTTTTTTTTATATTTGTTCGTGGATATCTTCGTCGTTTATGAATCGATTTTAAATATTAATGTTATACCACTACTACTTAGTCTTTGAAGATATACGCGGCGTCGGGCGTCACGGCGTCGGGCATCGGGCGTCGGCGTCGCGACGTTGGGCGTCGCGGCGTTGGGCGTCGGCGTCGCGACGTTGGGCGTCGCGGCGTCAGGCGTCGGCGTCACGACGTTGGGCATCGCGGCGTCGGGTGTCGCGGCGTTGGGCGTCGGCGTCGCGACGTTAGGCGTCGCGGCGTCAGGCGTCGGCGTCGTGACATTGGGCGTCGCGGCGTCTGGCGTCGCGGCGTCTGGCGTCGCGGCGTCTGGCGTCGCGGCGTCTGGCGTCGCGGCGTCGGGCGTCGCGCCGACGGTCGTCGTCGTCGCGACGTTGGGCGTCGTGGCGTCGGGCGTCGCGGCGGCGGGCACCGCGGTGTCGGGCGCCGCGACGTTGTGCGTCGCGGCGTCCGTCAGCGTCGCGACGTCGGGCGTCGGCGTCGCGATGTTGGGCGTCGCGCCGTCGGGCGTCGCGCCGTCGGGCGTCGCGCCATCGGGCGTCGCGCCGTCGGGCGTCGTCGTCGCGACGTTGGGCGTCGCGGCGTCGGGCCATCGGGCGTCACGCCGACGAGCGTAGTCGTCGCGACGTTGGGCGTCACGGCGTCGGGCGTCACGGCGGCGGGCACCGCGGTGTCGGGCGCCGCGACGTTGGGCGTCACGGCGTCCGTCGAGCGTCGCGACGTCGGGCGTCGGCGTCGCGATGTTGGGCGTCGCGGCGTTGGGCGTCGCGGCGTTGGGCGTCGGCGTCGGGCGTCGCGGTGTCGGGCGTCGCGGTGTCGGGCGTCGCGCCGTCGGGCGTCGCGAAATCGGGCGTCGCGCCGTCGGGCGTCGCGCCGTCGGGCGTCACGCCGTCGGGCGTCGCGCCGTCGGGCGTCGCGCCGTCGGGCGTCGCGCCGTCGGGCGTCGCGCCGTCGGGCGTCGCGGCGTCGGGCGTTGACTCCACGACGTTGGGCGTTGCGGCGTCGGACGTCGCGGCGTCGGTCGTCGCGGCGTTGGGCATCATATACGGGACATTAGTGCGTTTAAACAAACAAACAATTTACATTTGGAGACTTTCGTTGCATGCGCTGCATAAACGGTTTAAGTCAAACAAACACCACGCGAACGAAGTCGCGGGCACAGCTAGTCTATACATATAATAAATCTGTAGAGGGGTCATGTCTGTACATTAAGAATATTTAAGTGAAAATCAAAAAAAGGGGGTCTATAAGAGCCACAGAACCTAAAAATAACATTTTTGAAAAAAATGTCTGTCTGTCTGTCTGTCTGTCTGTCTGTCTGTCTGTCTGTCTGTCTGTCTGTCCATATGGGAATGTTTGTCGTCGCATCACGCTAAGACCACTGTATAGAATGAAATGAAATTTGGCAGGCAGGTAGCTTATGACCTGAAGAGCATTATAGGAAATTATTATCCCGAAAAACGAAAGGGTTCCCGTGGGATCTTCAAAAAATTGTAGCTATCTATTTGACAGTATTTCAGCCAAACTACTTAACGTATTTAAATGAAATTTGGCAGGCAGGTAGCTTATGACCTGAAGAGCATTATTGGAAATTATTATCCCGAAAAACGAAAGGGTTCCTGGGGGATCTTAAAAAAATTGTAGCTATCTATTTGACAGTATTTCAGCCAAACTACTTAACGTATTTAAATGAAATTTGGCAGGCAGGTAGCTTATGACCTGAAGAGCATTATAGGAAATTATTATCCCGAAAAACGAAAGGGTTCCCGTGGGATCTTAAAAAAATTGTAGCTATCTATTTGACAGTATTTCAGCCAAACTACTTAACGTATTTAAATGAAATTTGGCAGGCAGGTAGCTTATGACCTGAAGAGCATTATTGGAAATCATTATCCCGAAAAACGAAAGGGTTCCCGGGGGATCTTAAAAAAATTGTAGCTATCTATTTGACGGTATTTCAGCCAAACTACTCAACGTATTTAAATTAAAATTTGGCAGGCAGGTAGCTTATGACCTGAAGAGCATTATTGGAAATTATTATCCCGAAAAACGAAAGGGTTCCCGTGGGATCTTCAAAAAATTGTAACTACCTATTTGACGGTATTTCAGCCAAACTACTCAACGTACTTAAATGAAACTTGGCACAAAGGTAGATTGTAACATGAAATAATCAACATAATATTTTTAACCGACTTCCAAAATAGGAGGTGGTTTCTCAATACGTAAATATATTATGTTTTTTTTATATTTGTTCGTGGATATCTTCGTCGTTTATGAATCGATTTTAAATATTAATGTTATACCACTACTACTTAGTCTTTGAAGATATACGCGGCGTCGGGCGTCACGGCGTCGGGCATCGGGCGTCGGCGTCGCGACGTTGGGCGTCGCGGCGTTGGGCGTCGGCGTCGCGACGTTGGGCGTCGCGGCGTCAGGCGTCGGCGTCACGACGTTGGGCATCGCGGCGTCGGGTGTCGCGGCGTTGGGCGTCGGCGTCGCGACGTTAGGCGTCGCGGCGTCAGGCGTCGGCGTCGTGACATTGGGCGTCGCGGCGTCTGGCGTCGCGGCGTCTGGCGTCGCGGCGTCTGGCGTCGCGGCGTCTGGCGTCGCGGCGTCGGGCGTCGCGCCGACGGTCGTCGTCGTCGCGACGTTGGGCGTCGTGGCGTCGGGCGTCGCGGCGGCGGGCACCGCGGTGTCGGGCGCCGCGACGTTGTGCGTCGCGGCGTCCGTCAGCGTCGCGACGTCGGGCGTCGGCGTCGCGATGTTGGGCGTCGCGCCGTCGGGCGTCGCGCCGTCGGGCGTCGCGCCATCGGGCGTCGCGCCGTCGGGCGTCGTCGTCGCGACGTTGGGCGTCGCGGCGTCGGGCCATCGGGCGTCACGCCGACGAGCGTAGTCGTCGCGACGTTGGGCGTCACGGCGTCGGGCGTCACGGCGGCGGGCACCGCGGTGTCGGGCGCCGCGACGTTGGGCGTCACGGCGTCCGTCGAGCGTCGCGACGTCGGGCGTCGGCGTCGCGATGTTGGGCGTCGCGGCGTTGGGCGTCGCGGCGTTGGGCGTCGGCGTCGGGCGTCGCGGTGTCGGGCGTCGCGGTGTCGGGCGTCGCGCCGTCGGGCGTCGCGAAATCGGGCGTCGCGCCGTCGGGCGTCGCGCCGTCGGGCGTCACGCCGTCGGGCGTCGCGCCGTCGGGCGTCGCGCCGTCGGGCGTCGCGCCGTCGGGCGTCGCGCCGTCGGGCGTCGCGCCGTCGGGCGTCGCGGCGTCGGGCGTTGACTCCACGACGTTGGGCGTTGCGGCGTCGGACGTCGCGGCGTCGGTCGTCGCGGCGTTGGGCATCATATACGGGACATTAGTGCGTTTAAACAAACAAACAATTTACATTTGGAGACTTTCGTTGCATGCGCTGCATAAACGGTTTAAGTCAAACAAACACCACGCGAACGAAGTCGCGGGCACAGCTAGTTGGACAATACTTTTATAGGGCCAAGGTAGGAGTTGAAACAAAAGTATGATTTTCAAACAGGATAGTCTTAAAATAGATATACAAAAAGTACTATCAGTATTTGATTCTCGTCCCAAAATCTAACCAGTGGCCAAAGCAGGCATCTTTGAAAGTTCCGTAGTAAAGGACTTACCTAATCGAATGTCTTTTGTACAATTATTATTCGTTTGCGTTACTTTCCGGAGCTCCCGAGTGTTCCTGCTTGGTCTACAAATTATGATCTGATTATTGAGTAAAATGTTTAAATGCTGTTAATAACGCAGGCTTTTTTTTTTTGCCGCGGGCGTTTGACCTTCAAAGACGGCGCGTTGTACGGCAGGACGAGTGTTTACTGTCTATAGCGTAGTTCGAGCCTCGAGGTGTGTGGGTTTGTTACTTCTTCATGCGCAAACAGCTGGACCAGTTTTTCAAATTTGGTATGCAGGTACCTCATACCTTTCTGAGTTCTGATGTCGTAAGTTTTAAGTTTTTGTTGTAAATTGTAACTTGTATAATCTTCTATACTAATATTATAAAGAGGTAACATTTGATTGTTTGTTTGTTTTTTTTTTGTTTGTTTGAATGGAATAGGCTCTGAAACCACTGAACCAATATGAAAAATTCTTTCGCCGTTGGAAAGCTATATTCCTAGCTAAGATCGGGACGGTGTTCCAAATCTATACATCTATACCTACAAATAAATAAAATTGAAGTGTCAGTTTGTAACTTTCAATTAGCTACGTTTTTGTAAATGCATATATGACATTTTAAAACGATATTAAAAACGAAAATGCAATTTAAAAAATTTTTGTCTGTTTGTCTGTCTGTCGGTATGTCTGTTTGTTCCGGCTAATCTCTGGAATGGCTGGACCGATTTTAATGAGACTTTTACTGGAAGACAGCTAAAGTTATACGGATTAATTTAGGCTACTTTTCATCATCATCATCATCGTCATCAAACGAATGATCTCCGAATGGGCTGGACCGACTGTGACGGGAGCATTCACCGGCCGTTAGCTTATGGTAGTAGGAGTAATCTATATATATAAAAGAAAATTTATATATATAAAAGAAAGTCGTGTTAGTTACATTATTTATAACTCAAGAACGGTTTTATCGATATGGCTGAAAATTGGTGAGGAAGTAGCTTAGAGCCAGTAGACGGACATAGGATACTATTTATTCTATTCGACAGCGTTCCCGTGTGCGTTGCGGGTTCCGCGTAAGGGTTCCGCATTGCGGGTTCCGCGTTGCGGGTTCCGCGTTGCGGGTTCCGCGTTGCGGGTTCCGCGTTGCGGGTTCCGCGTTGCGGGTTCCGCGTTGCGGGTTCCGCGTTGCGGGTTCCGCGTTGCGGGTTCCGCGTTGCGTGTTCCGCGTTGCGGGTTATGTAAACACTTCAATTGCGTGATTTAGGATTGTTGCACTAATTAGTCTACCGCATATTTTATTTATGCAGTTATATTGTCAATAATTAAAAGTGAATAAATAAAAATAAATTAATATTCTTAATATTTTTTTCTTTAGATGAATGATCTAACATAAAGTCGTAAAAAATAAACTGAAATTAATTATTAAAGTTCTAGTTACTTAATTAACGATGATCCACATAGTGTGTTCCCTTCTTTATGTTGGCACACAAGCGACACGTGGAAATGCGTTTAATGACGTTTGTGACGTAATCTGACATCATACAGATACCTATCTAAAACATAACAAAATTACGTACTTAAATAATGAAAACAAAGTAAGTACTTAAAATAAAATGTGCAATTACGCAGTGGTTGCCCTTAAAGTTTTATTTCCGTTGCAAATAAACAAAAAATATATCTGTTGTTTACATCGTGATTCATATCTGAATTAAATCCGCAACGCAAAAGATTGATACTGATCATAAGGCGTGCAGTGCACGGGGTCACTGGTTAGTGGTTACCATACCACCAGGATCGCAACCTCCACTTGAGAACCTAATTGACAGATAAAACAACGTTTCGTTTCACTTTAAAAAAGAATAACTTTTCCTATGTAAGATACTTTTTTTTTTTCTTTACATCATTATATAGCCTCGCCACATTGACAGCACGTGGCAATATGAATCAGCCGTATGATACACGAGGCTGACATACACTATAACATATACAGAATCTCTGGGCACATAACTTTAAACACTCTTATCATGCACATCTTTATCTAATTTATTATCATAATACAATTTCTGTTACATAACAGGTCGTCTCGTAATTAGAAATTAATCATCAACACAATAAAACTTAAATCTGCTCTACACAAATATTTTGATCTGTGTTAGGTAGAGTTAGTTGAGTTTTACATATTGGATAATGAATACTAACTACTCACTACCACTCAGTCGTGCAAACGATCATAGTTAAATATCAATCCATTTGAAACTCGTCCTTGTGAGGGTAATTTCTCGCGGGAACGCGCTGGTACGGTCGCCGACAGCTTCGGATAACCACTTTTCGACTTTAGCACATGGCAATAAGGTTCAATAGTGGTAAACCGGATCTGTCTGCGACTGTACCTACGAGTATGTCTCCCTCGGGGTTGTATGGAACCTAACTAACTTATTCTACATTCGATTTATGAACTCGACAGAAATAGTTACGCAGTCGTAGTGGTATATTCTGTGAACCGAACTAGCACAATATGTTACGGTAACATTAATCTTTACCACCAATAAAATAAAGAGAAAATATTCGAATGTTTGTTTACATTTAATAGGCTTCGAAATCACTTGACCGATTTTGATATAATTTGGTACTGATTTACAATTTGGTATAGGGTATACCACGGACAATAACATACGCATAATTTTGCGGATAAATTTACGATTTCTGACAAATTTTTGACACAGACTCTAATTTGAAATTTCCTTTTCAAAATGAATGCTATCGAAATCGACCATGCCGTGGATTTTTTCTCGGTAAAAAATATTTATTTATATTATATTATATACTAGCTGTGCCCGCGACTTCGTACGCGTGGAAAAGTGATTTAGGACACTTTTATATTTTATATCAAAATCAAAATCGAATCAGTTTGGGGAGTTAGGCCCCAGCTCGGCGCGCCGATCGGTTTTAGCAGCGTTTTTTTATTAACCTACCCTAAGTATAACAATAATAAAAATAAATTAAATTTAGTTTTAAAGAAAATATAAAATAAAAAAAGATTAAATTTGAATGTTTGCAGCGCGGTTACTGCCGCGCTTCATTTTGTATGAAGCGCGTCCAGCATTTTTTTTTTAATTGTCATAAGTTTTTTATTTATGAACCGATTGAGATGAAATAAATGTTAAGTCAAGATTACTACAAATATTTTGAACCACACCTAAATCGGATAAGCCGTTTCTGAGATTAGCGTGCACAAATGCACCGACAAACAGACAAAAATAAAAAATAAAAATTATTTTGGGTACTATTGCATAAATAAAAGTCTCCTATAATAACATAGGCACAGTTAGCACATTTTAATAGTATTTTTTACCCAGCAGTCTACACTACACCAGCCCGGCTCGGACGTAAGACGTCACGCAGCAGCCTGCATTACGCGGCGCCCTGTCGAATCACGGCGAAACGATTTTAATTTTGCTATATTTCCTAAACTACTCATTATATTTGCATGGTATAAAGGGCAAATATTATAGTCTTCATGGAATGCTTAAGCCAACTAACGTATTAAAAATGATAAGGATTAATACCGTGATGGTATAAATAGCTTTCCAAAAACCGCTTAATTGCCCGTTTTTTAGTTTATCGCGAAAGGCTTTCTTTTAATTATACAGTTAATTAAGTTGATTTTATACAATAAATGATAATTTATTTCAATTTCTGAAGCAAGTTGAAAAATACAATTTTTATATTATTATGACACTGTGAAAACACTGTTTTCCCAGAAAAAAAATCCTGATAGTTAGGTACTTATTTGATGTTCTAATCTACTTTAGTGCCACGTTCTATTGCTTCGCGTCACTGTGTAAGCGATCCCCCCGCGCCCCCCGCACGAACCGTTCGACCGCAGGACGCGCGCGCGAAATTCATCCGACTTGCTTCAAATTTATCGTCACTGCTCGGCTCCTATGTATCGTAGCGTTATGTTATATAGCCTATAACCTGCCCAGGAATATGGGCTACAATCGTACCAAGTTTGGTTAAAATCCCTTCAGTAGTTTTTGTTCCCATCGTGCACATACAGACAGACAGACAGACAGACAGACAGACAAAAATTTTACTAATTGCATTTTTGGCATCAGTATCGATCACCAATCATCCTCCAATAAGAATTTTGAAAAAATATTCAATGTACAGAATTGACCTCTCTACAGTTTTATTATAAGTATAGATATAGAAGACATATAAATGTCGTTTTAGATTAACACTTTTATTTAAATTAAAATGGAAATTTCCTTTGTATTTCCATTTTAATTTAATGAGAGATATATAGATAAGGACTTAATAATTTTATATTCATACAATCTTTAATTATGATTCAAGATCAATTATAATAACTGTTTAATTTGAATAAAAATTATAATAGCTGTTAATTACAACAAAATCAAATTTATCGACCACCATTAAAAAAAGATTTAGTTTCTGTAAAACTACTGTAAGCTGGTATTGTACACTTTATTACTACCATCATAGGCAAAAGGATTTTTGACTATTATTTTGAGACATATTTCTTTACATTAGCATTAAACTTTTAATAATTAAAGTGAGTAAATAAAATTTATTAAAATTAAATTTTGTGTTCGAATTATTTAAAAATTACTTACTTAATGTATTGGACACTCATCATAATTTAAACCGCAAACTGTTGATATTTCGTAGTTTGATTTGGTCTTTGTTTATTTCGTGATAATTTTTTTATGATAAAGTTTGACTTTCATTTTGATTTGTCACCATCACTGTAAAACAGAAATAACAACCAGGATCTAGACGCAGCTAGCACTCTTTGAGAATTAATATAATTATTTCAGTGTCAAAAGTACGTATGACCATAGACTAGTAATGACTCATTAGTAATAGCGGCTATACACGCAATGATAAAACTGCATCGGTAAAGTTGATAGTTGGCAACGCGCGGCCTGCTGGCCAATGTCAGTCGAGATTATTTAATTTTTTCTTTATCATGTTATATAAAAATGAATTGCTGTTCGTTGGCTAAAACTCGAGTATGACTGGGCCGGGGTAAAGTGTAAACGGTATTGTAAGAAAATCTGGAGAAATGGCGAGTGAGAAAGTAAAAACAACAATTTTATTTCTTCATAGAAGTTGTGTTTAATTTGTTGCTTCACTGCCTAATATTCATAAGTGAGTCCAGTTTACTTTTTTCAGTAAAATTTGTCGGCCCAATAGGTCGGTGTTGGCGTAGTTGTAGGTGCAGTTATTTATTTATTCCAATTTATTGTTAAGACACAACAACATCCATTGTGCCCTCTTACTTTATTTTTGTAAATACGTTTTTAGATATCTTCTTTGTTTCATAAAAGATAATAATATTATTTGTTTTACCCTCGTTTTTGCTTTCTAATCTGATTTATATTAAATATATTTAATATTCATTAAATATTTTCTACCTTTTAAAATATGATTTACAGTACCGACCTTTAGTAAATAACACAATAAAAAGATAGATATTTTATCAATTTGGCTTTATCGATTACTGTCCTATCTACATAAGTTCACATCGTTTAATTCAATTAAACTGTACAATTTTATCGTTACGTGTGAGGCGAGCTTAATATATTTATCGAATGTATGTTAAACAATAAATTAAATTTAGTACCTAAATATGTGACCTAGGCGCTAAGATAATAATTAAATTTATGATGTGTTAAGTATTGGTTGAAAATGCTTCAATAAGTCAATTATTACCAACTATGGAAAATTCAAAAGGAAGAGGATAATTCTGGCAGTCTATGTATGTCTGTTCAAACCGAGCGGCTAAACTGCGGATCCCATTTTCATGAAAGAGATGCCAATAGATTTGACCCCAGCGCTCTACTCAGTTAATGTAATTTTATTTCACACATTGACTCATCACGAAATCGCAGAAACTACTACTACTCTACTACTGATAGGAGCATCAAATTTTGCATAAGGGTTCCTTTTATGACGTAGGTGTTCACTAAGTAAGGATTCTACGAAATTCAACCGCTATAGCTGAATTTCATTATGAATGTTCTTCATTGAAATTTATGAAATACATGTAATTTTTTCGAAGATCATTCCTAAACAAGGTAAAAGGAGGGTGCAAAATTTGTATGAAAGTTTTCTAATTTTCAAATGTATGTTAATGAAATGGATTGCAGGTTCCGCGTTGCGTTTTCTGTAATTGAATTTCATCACAACCAAAACTATTTATACGCTCAATGATGTGGCCACGGGTTAGCTAGTATAATAATAATCTTATATATAAAAATGAATTGCTGTTCGTTAGTCTCGCTAAAACTCGAGAACGGCTGAATCGTGTATCGTGTAAGTTCAGGGAAGGTTTAAACGGTTTGTATGCTCAACGAAGTGGGCACGGGTCAGCTAGTTATAATATAAATTGAAACATATCGAAGTACATTTACATACAAAGTAGGTAACGAGATCCATCGATACGAGACTATTTATAAAATATAATTTACTACATATTGTATTGTGTTTGCGGTCTACCTTAAGAATTCTCCTGTTAGTATTTGACGTGTGTATTGTAATTACTACTCACGGAACTGCAACTTGCAAGTTGATCCACAAAATGAATAAGTAGCATTCTGATAATCGTCAAAAATAAGCTTGACCACTATCAAATAGAACCGCCATCAAAATAAAATATTATATTTGCCGGTTAAGCTTAGCTGCTATCAAATAGATTAGACGGTTACGGCTCAATGCGCGGAAGCTAAAATTGTAGTACTTCGAAACCTTTTTGCTCAATAGTAGTCATATTGAGAAAAAAGGTTTCGAAATCTCAAAAAAATATACAAGGTGTAAAATAAACGAGTGATAATACTTTACCGTGTGTATGTGTCTCCTATGTAGACTATACTGAAAAAGTATCAGCTCTGAGACTTACTTTTGACTTTCATGTTTGTATAAGAAATGCACCAACACTCATTAATATTAAGGCCTGTATCTATACTAATATTATAAAGAGGTAACATTTGATTGTTTGTTTGTTTGTTTGAATGGAATAGGCTCTGAAACCACTGAACCAATATGAAAAATTATTTCACCGTTGGAGAGCTACATTCCTAGCGCTGAACATAGGCTATATTATATGTTTAAAAAAAGTAGGGTTCCTTATTAAAACCCCAAAAATTTAGCCCAAAGTGTAAAAAAACGACCTCCAAAATTTCTTACATCGTGTGCGCTTCGACAACGGCTTGACCAATTTCGCAATTTTTTTTTACGGTATGTTCGTTATTGTCACGAAAAGGTTATTATGAAAGAAAATGTTGAAAAAAATAAGCAGAAAATTAGAAAAAAGAAGAAAATACGCGATGGTCACGCGGGGTTTGAACCTGGGCTCGATCGATTCACGTCGTTGCCAGTTTATATGACACGGGTGTCATGGTAACGACGTTGTTTACAAATGGAAAATAAAAATTATAAAATGCTATAAATACCGTTTTTATATCAGCTTAAACTATTTGGATTAATAAAATTATTAGGATTAACAAAAACATGAATCTATCTATACAAATAAATAAAATTGAAGTGTCAGTTTGTAACTTTCAATTAGCAACGTTTTTCTAAATGCATATGACATTTTAAACGATATCTTCTGCTTTTTTTTTTTGCATTGGCAACGATATTTACTGAAAACGAAAATGTAATTTAAAAAAAAATGTCTGTCTGTCAGCGTGTCACTTTTCTCCGGCTAATCTCTGGAACGGCTGGACCGATTTTAACGAGACTTTCACTGGTAGATAGCTAAAGTTATAAGGATTAATTTAGGCTACTTTTCATCACCATCATCATCGTCATCTAACTAATGATCACCGAATTGGCTGGTCCGACTGTGACGGGAGCATTCACCGGGCTTAGCTTATGTTAGTAGGAGTAATCTATACATCTATATGTATAAAAGTAAGTCGTGTTAGTTAAATTATTTATAACTTAAGAACGGCTTTATCGATATGGCTGAAAATTGGTGAGGAAGTAGCGCAAGTAGACGGACATAGGATACTATTTATTCCATTTGACAGCGTTTCCGTGAACGTTGCGGGTTCTGCGTTTGGGTTTCGCGTTGTGGGTTCCGCGTTGCGGGTTTCGGGTTCCCATGCTGCTGGTTCCCGCGTTGCGGGTTCCGGGTTCCCGCGTTTCGGGTTTCGGGTTCCCGCGTTGCGGGTTCCACGTTGTTTTTTTTAGTTGAATTTCATCATAAACTCTTTTTATGCTCAACGAAGTGGGCAAGGGTCAGCTAGTTCTTTATATTTTACCAAAGGATTAACATTTTATAAATTGAAATGTTTGTTTTAATTTAGATTAAAACATGCAAAGTTCATTCTTTTTTTAACGTTATAACTATTTTTATCTATATTATAAAATAATAATCTATAATAATAATAATCTATGGACGCTTTACACCACGTCAATCTGGCCCCGTTCTAAGTATCCGAAGAACTTGTGTTACAGGTGCCAGACGACGGAAATATATTTAATATTTTTTATACTATACACATATTTAAGATTTTTATTATATTATACACATCCATGACCCAGGAACATTGAAAACTCTTTGCTCCCTCGGCGGGATTCAAACCCGCGACCTCTCGCTCCAGCACCAACGCGCTCAACCACTGCGCTACGGAGGTCGTCAAAATGTGGATTATCTTACTCTTATCTATAGACACGAGTGTGAAAATCACTTGAGTATTTTAAGTGAGACAAGACTCAGGGGACTATAATTTTAGTTTAAACAAAATATTGTCTCAAAAATTTTTTAAAGCATTTTTTTTACGATTTCAAATTTCACGCTCCGGTCAGTGCGATACCCCTCGCCATACAAATAGTACTTAGTTTAAGATTATTGGTATTATACAAAGCCTCAAGTTTAAGGCTGCCTTTCCACAAGAGCTGTGCTGTGCTGTGTAGCGAGGAATATGTTTTTAGGTACCAATAGAATCGCTTCATTTATCACGCATCGGTCAGAAATGTTCATGTTCTGAAAAACACATTCCTCGCAACACAGCAAAGCACAGCTCTGGTGGATACGCAGCCTAACAGTCATCAAATAGATTCGCCGGTTAATAAAATAAGCGAAGCCACGCGTAGGCTTCGCTTATTTTATTGACATGTTTATTTATTTAATTTGGTGGCTGTCAATCTTTTTAACCAGCTAATATATTTGATGGTGACTATGCTACTTGTAGTAGTAAAATGTATACGTTTGATACAAGAAATACTTTTCATGAGTCCTATATCGCAGTTACCGCAGTACGTACAGTAAGTAGTTATATTGTTCTCTTTAACCTTCCGTATACGAGGTGACTAATCTCATCATACTATACTAGGTGGGGTTTGATATACCCTAAATATAAAAGGTAGTAAAATTCATATAATTGGTATTTAAAATTGTTAAATAATAATAAATATGTTTTTATATCTAATAATGAATTGGATTAAGTAAAACAAATTGAATTTTTACTTTTTAATTGAATTTTATTAATAAAATTACAAAAACTTTACTCTTTGCTTCAACTATAACTATAATCTATTAAGCCTTTTCTTGAGTACTAGAATCTAATGCCACATAGTATTAGAATCACAGTCTTTTTAATTTATAAGCCTACAATATAACTAGTATTGAACCCTAACAGATCTTAATCACTTAAGTTTCCGCAGTCTTGATAATAAAAATCTGCATGTTCGATACATATATTATGTATATGGGCTTGTGACATTTACTTAACGGATGTGTCACACGATTTGTTGCTGACTCCGGACTAAATGTTTCGCACGGATCGAAGCAGCAACGTTGCATTTGCAGCTACTGAGAAATTACAACGATTTTTTACCGCTGGGGTATGTCATACCCCACCTCGTATACGGAAGGTTAACAGTTCGGCAAAGCCAGTCAGAGGCAGTCGATGTTTGTTATATGTATTTCAGCACTCACGTACCTAGTAGTTAACTATTTTTATCCGACTTCCAAAAAAGGAGGAGGTTCTCAATTCATGCGTTTTTTTCTAAGTATGCATATTGATATACCGATTACTCAGAGGTCCGATTTGCTTGATTTTTTATTCGACGCAGAATTGCTGCCATTTGGTCCCATATAATTTTTACATAGCTTGGACTTATACTTTTTATTTTATGAACATGTTTTACTAATTTCCAGAGGTACCTTGACGATACATTTTTTTATTTTACATCGATGATTTATGTATATTATGTAGTTTCAGTACGACTAATTAAGGAGTATTTCTCTTTCGCATTTATGATTTAATCTCGGCACAAAAAGGAAGTGAAAATTATAAATATGGTGTCTATCAGTATGTGTGCAGCATTCTGGGTACCAAACAAATTTATATTTTATTGTGACTTAGAGACACACAAAAGTAAAAAAAAACTACGTTTAAAAAACTGACTTCAAAAACTAAAAAGCATCAATAGCGGATTCAAAGTTTTTCAATATATTTACGAGATAAAAATTAATTTAAAATTGCAGTCACAAATCATTTATAATTTATAAATATTACAAGATATTAGAATAATAAGATAGATTTGATACTACTATAAGATAAATACGGGAATAACCACCTTATTTAAGATTAAAGACTCTCGTAATCTTCGATAATAAATAAAACTACACAGCAACAGTCCGAGATAAACAACCATGATTAATTATATAAGATACTTAATAATTAGATATTATTAACAATTATACGCAAATAAAATATGTAACCGTCGAGAAAATAATAGGTCGCTAAACAATTCGTGATAACAATCAACAATGCATGATAGGGAAAGAGTATATTTACGTGTTTTTATGCTGATTCCTGTAGCTGTAGCTAATTACTACATTATTATTTAAATATTATACTTATTTACTTAAATCATTGTACAAAAAGCCAGATAATATGTAAACTATGCTGTTGTAACACCGAACCATATATTATGTAGTTAAAAATTGGAAAATGGAATCAGGCGTTACTTTGCGGAAATCCATAGCATACAATTTAAATATATTATATCTAGCAATATCCCGCGAAACAATTATAACCACAACCTGCAAGCAGATGAGTGAGTGTACGCATAGGCATGCGTTTGATGCACCTCCCTCCTCCCACACTGCTTATGCGTACACTCACAAGCAAAAAACACGAAAACACCACCACCACACAAGCAATAATGTTAACACGATCGTGCAAAGTCCCACCACCATGCAGGTTGCAAAACTCGACGCGCGTTTCGCTTCGACCCCGGAGCATCCTTAGGATGTTGACTCTGCGAACAATGTTCGTTAAGGTGCATCAAACGCATGCCTATGCGTACACTCACTCATCTGCTTGCAGGTTGTGGTTATAATTGTTTCGCGGGATATTGCTAGATATAATATATTTAAATTGTGTAATATAAATATTTATACACAGTATGAGCTAAACATGTATAATCCTTGTCTAATACTTAGGTCGTAATTTCACCAAGCAATGTTAAAGTTAACGCCATGCTATAATACCATGCCTTCTCATTCATTGATTAGGAATTATGAGAGGAACAACATGATGTTTAACGAAGGATTAACTTTAACATTGCTTGGTGAAACACGCCCTTAATGTTCAACAAATAATTATTAACTTTCTAGATGTTCTCAAAAAAAATGAACCTTAAATATCTCTCATTGTCATGAGCAGCGGTTCCGCTGAGATTGTTATTATATCTGTCGCGGTCATCTGGTTATATTATGTCATATGATACTAGAATCTAGACGAATCTAGATACAGAGACTTGACTCATAAGACTAAAACAAGTGAATGTCCGTTATGATGAAACAGAAGAAAGCGTTTACGCAGCGGATGCAACAATTCCGTCAAACTGTCTGATTGCTGATGACCAATGAAACAGCTTTGAAACTTTATTGGGAAATGACTCCAATTGCGTTAATACGGACAAGTATACTTGTGATCATTATCGACCGCTGTATCATCACCGGTATGATTTATGTCGGAATGTGGATAATAATATAGGATTTAAATATTATTTATTATTTACCCCCCCCCCCCCCCCCTTACTTGTTAAAAATATTTATACACTGTTTTGTTCTGATCTTCAACTATTAAGCTAAGGGCGTGTTTCACCGCAATGTTTAAGTTAATCCTTCGTTAAATATCATGTTATCCCTCTCGTATTTCCTGTCAATGAATGAGAAGGCATGATATTTTAACATCGCGGGTAACTTTAACATTGCTTGGTGAAACACGACCTTAGTATTAGACAAGGATTACACATTGTTTAGCTTATACTGTGTATACCTATAAATATTTTTATTAGTAAGGAGGTTGGTTATATTTCTCAACATAATTACTTAGCTATAACTTATTATTATTTAATATTATTTTATAAAGTTGAATCAACAAAATCTATATGAGGGGTATAAAACCAAAATCCGCTATAATGCTTCTGGACCTAATTTGAGTTAGTAGCACCGTTGGAAACCTTTTAAAAGTGCTTTAAAATGCTTGGCGAGTTTCGTACCAAAACCCGCTAAAACGTACAGAAATCTGCCCACCAAATTCTAAAAATAGATTCAAAATCAATAGCGCCTTTTTTTTTTTTTTTTTGGTTTCGCAAGGGAAATGCATTACGCATCCCCCCGGGTGGGTTCCCGAGGGGTATGTGGGACTCCCGGCTCGCTACGGCCGGTTTACCCACTAAAACCACTTGCGGATTGCCATCAGCCGTTGAGTGGAAGGCGTGCCCTGGATCTGGCAAACACAGGCCACGCCCCCCCGACCGGCCAGTCTACCTATTAAGGGACCGGACTTCCATCACAATGAGAGAGCACTCCGGCAAACTAAAGTGCTCCCCTCGGCGCCGAGACTAACTAAGCCGGGGAGGTTACCCATCCCTCTCCCGGAGCCCCGTACTAAACGTGAGATGGGAGGGCCGCAAAACGACGCCTCCGCACCCCCGTCCTACGCCGGCGAAGCGGAGCAGAGGATGGATCCATCTCTCTGTCCCGCTCCGAGGCCTCCTTCTGCGAGATTACGTATTCGCAGAAGGAGACCACCGCCTGCCAGGCCTCGTCGCTCTCGAGCATGCAGCGAACCATGCTCGGGAGCGAGAGGTCCTGCCCAATCACTGCCATGAGATCATGGCGCTGCACGGCCCAACGATCGCACACCTCAAGGGTATGCTGGGCCGTGTCCTCTGCAGCACCGCACTCATGGCAGGCTGGCGTAGGCTCCCTCCTGGCGACCTTCCACAAATACGCACCGAAGCAACCATGTCCGGTGAGCACCTGTGTAAGGCGGAAGGTGAGGGGTTTCTTCTTGCGGCGCATCCACGCCGCAAGGACTGGGCGCAGTGACGTAACCGTATGTTTGCCATACGGCGACTGCGCCAGAACCTCACCCCACCTCCGTAGCAACCACTGTTGCCCCAGCCTCCGCAATTGCGAGAGCTCCTCCCATGTTGATGCTTCGCCTCTCAACCTCTTCTCGGATCGGAAGAGGTACACTTTCGCTAGCACCGACGCCTCGAGCTCCCACGGCGGATCTCCAGCCAGAGCAGTGGCTGCCACCCAGGAGACTGTACGGTAGCCCCTGATTACCCTCACTGCTATGACCCGCTGCGCTTTTCGCAGCTGGGCCTTATTCCTAACAGTAAGGGAATCCGACCATACGGGGGCCCCGTACATGGCCATACTCCTACAAACACCGGAGTATAGCCGCCTGCAGGCTTCGCTGGGTCCTCCTATATTTGGAAGGAGTCGACTCAGCGCTGATGCCACCCTTATGACCTTCGGTCCCAACTGCTGAAAATGCGGACCGAAGGTCCACCTCCCGTCTAGGGTGAGCCCAAGATATTTTAATGTGGGGCTCACCCTGAAAATCAATAGCCCCTATAACAGTGCATACCAGTATCAAAATCCGATTAAGCTTAAACGATTTTTTGTACCCTGTGATATTTTTGAAAAGTAAACTTTAGTGGGTTTTGATACTAAACCCCTCATCTTTATACAGGGTGTAAAAAGAGCTGTCACTATAACTTTGGGATAGGATTATAGGACCTTGACTGATTCTAGAAATGATTTTTTTTCATTATTTTATTTTAAAAAAAAAAATTTTGCAATTTATTATTTTAGTCACAAGGCACTGTTTGGAACAACGTTCTGCATTAAATTATTAAATTTTATAATTTTTGCCCTAGTACGTAATGAACGTCTTACGCGTGCTATTGACCTCTCAGCGTAATCAGCTGATCGCTGTTGTGCACGTTGTACATTGCCTATTGAAATTTTTTTAATTTTTAAAACAGTGGATTAAAAGCAAATGTCTAGTACCAATGGATATATCTCTTGCCTGGTTATTACCCCACGAAGTTATAGTGACTGCTCTTTTTACACCCTGTATATGTTCACTAAATCGTGTCTATTCATTGTCATCGTGTATTTTATGAATGAATAAGATGTATTGTCCAGTTAGTATCTAGACTACGCGGGGAGGACGGCAGGACGGCGCGAGCTGGGTACGCGTGCACCGGACTCAATGATCCTTTACAAGAACAAAGTAGATAATGACCGTTTCCGTACCAACTCTTGGGAATATGGCCATACTAACGTCATAAGTGCTAAGCAACTGAATGATTTACGATAAAGTATCCTTTTAAATTTCTTCTAAACTTACTCGGTGCAGGCTGCAGCGCCGATGCTTGAAGACACAAGCCGTCTTGTAGAAAATGCTACTTTGTTCCTTAGTATACAAAATAATACAAGTTCCTAAAGTAATATCAGTTTGCCTCAGATATCACCTCGGCAGGCTTAATTTCTTCGCGAAGAGATAGCACACATATTTCTAATGTCCCATTTTTGAGGTTTCTTCGCGCGTGGTCCGTAATTTGTGCTTATTTCCAAAAAGCAAACAAGTGACCAACAAGTCACGTTTCTGCGATCGACTCACCGTCTATAATTTTCATATTATAAAGAAACAGGTATGTATAAATTATATCATATGACGTCATTCCCATTTTAACCATACCTCACATTCTTTTTCTTATTAATAAAAATAAGTTGTTATTTTTGCAAACAAAAATATTCAGATACATTACCGGGCTATTAAAAAATAATAACATTATCTAATACAGATTTAAATTGTAAAATATGCGCACATCCAACTAATATAATTAGTAACCACATTTTGAAACGGTTTAAATGGTCAGGTTGGAGAAAATACTAAAAACGACGATTAGTTAGTATTTTCCATATTTCAACTGTTCCTTTCGTTTGGTTTCTTTAAATCGCCAAAACATTGACAGGTGTAGTTGTAGGTTTTGGTACCTACTTGTATTTGTAGGTACTGGTTCTGATACATATTTATTCAAATACGTCATAACGAAATAACACTGTCCGGCCTACTAGGTCTAAAATAGTAAAACAAATTTCGTATAAACCTTCAAAGTTCAAAGTTCAAATTTAAATCTACGACGTGAAAACCTTTTAAGGTTTTGTCAATCCTGTGATCGCAGTTTGTTTGGCTTCGCGTTACTTTGTTCGCTTTGTATTTTAATGGATATCTTTACCTCAACAAAATGTTAATAACAGTCACTTGATAAACAGTAGGGGTTTCGACCTCTGAATTACTTTAGTAAAAAGTATGTAGGAATTTACTCCGCAATCCCCGACTTTTTATATATAATGTAGTCAATAAAACGAGATTTTTGTAACCGAAGACCGAGGTTAAATATGAAAGGAGAGTAGCATGCAGGCCTCAGGCTGGCAAATTTTAATTGTAACTTTTTGTCGTTGTGTTTTGTGGTAATTTAAAACCTACTAATGGACCATTAAACTAATCACAATATTTACACAATTAGTCTAAAGTCTAATTAGGTAGATAATAGGGTCAAACCATATCTATTTATATGTATTAAGCAAATTCATACGTCAAATTGTTTTCAGTATTTTAATTAATTATAGGTATCATATAAGGTCAAGGTATCTACTAATTGGGAAATTTCCATATCGATTTTTGATAATTATTTCATCCTGTCTATTCTTAGCATTAGGGAAAGGGCTACTAACCCCGCCCTCCAGACAATAATTTCATCAAAATCAATGGTAGGCTTATTCGTTTCATCTCCGTGTGCAAAAATCTTCCGCGGTGAGACTTGAACGAGCGCCATTATTATTTTGAAAAATATTGAATATTATGTACATAACTGATTATATTATGGGATGGAATTTTACGGACATTAAGTATAAGTAAATCCGTTTATTCAAAGTCCTGGCCGTCGCCACTCACATACGAGGTCGAAATAAATTTTAATATTATAATTATTACTATCAACAAAAGGTAAACTGCTTGTCACCAGATCGCCGCCATGATTCTCAGCCTCCATGGCTTAATGTATATAAATACCCTAAATCCATGAAATTTTAATGAGTAAATGCTGATATCTACATAAATAACCATGTATAATAATCCAATGCTCAGATACTTCCGGCCTTTTTACCAGACTATCTTAGACAGGGCTCGTTCATTGCTTTTTAATCATCATTTCTTTTTAATACTTCTGTTATATCAGTTTATATAAATTTTACAAATATCTATTTTCATTCAATCAATTTCAATAAAATAAATTACTATTTCTGGTCACAATAAAAATTTAAAATACAATTAATTAATAAAATAAATTACAATTTCTGGTTACAATAACAATTAAAATACAATTATATTACGATTTTGGTTACAAAAAAAAAATTAAAATACAATTAGATTACGATTTAAAAAAAAATTTCAATACAAATTACAATTTAAGTGCAGTCAAAATGCAAACAAAATGTCAATAAAAAACCAATTAAAATACAATATACAATCTTAATTTACAATATTCCACAACACAAATACGCATTTACACAACTACACACCACTACCATTCCTTTTTGCAACTGCCTGCACGATCTTGGTGCAGTATTTTAAAAACCCTCTCTTTTCTTGTTATCCTCCAGCATGCTTGGCAGATTCTCACCCGTCATCGCGATGCCCAATTTCTGCTCAATATCGTATCTATTGCTAGCAAAAATTGGGCAAGTCGATTGATATGGTCAGGAGTACAAAAAGTTACGATAAAACGATTTTCTTTATCCTGGTTAGTTTCAATGTAATCCACCAAATAAAATACGGGAAGCCGTTGAGATTGAACTGATTTGATTCTCGATTGGGCCTAAGTAGTTGGGAGTAAGCCTGCAGGGCCGCAGTCCACCAATGTGTTGCCGCGAGAAACAAAGTAAGGCGAATGTGCACGATAACTTCCGAAATCAGTTTCGATTTCGGCAAAAGTTTCGGCCAATTTTGGCCGAAACCGATACTGCCGCCAACTGATTTTTAGCCGAAACTCGGCCGAAACCGAACTTTCGGTCGGACACTAAAAAATTACCTATAATATATAGATTGGCCGAGTAGTTTTATGAACATTTTTGTGTTTAATATAGGTACGTGGACGATGTAATTTTAGTTTGCAGATGGCTAATTTGGAGTTTCTCACTTAAAAGTAAAAAATAAAGAGTAACATAACCGACTTCAACAACTGATAAGGATAAAGTAACATTTTTATTCCTTAAATGTAGTTACAATTTATGTTATTTTGGAGTCGGTGTACTGTTCAGCGACTATACTTTTTAGCTCTTGAAGTCGTTTCTTTTTAAACAGTTACTTTTTATTTTTTACTTTTAAGTGAGAAACTCTTTATAACCATTATGCAAATATATAACAAAAACGAGTACATACATATCTTTATGCACTTCTTACTACACCTACATTGTCGGAGAGTCCAAGCGTTAGGTTCATAATAACAATTGTCTCATCATCATCATTTCAGCTGTGACGTCCATCACTGGACATAAAACAATTACAAATTTCTTTATTTCAGAATATTATGGTCGACGGGTAAGAATTACACAGTTGATAACTTTAGGGTTAATATTATAGTAAAATACTTAAAAATTTTACAACTACGATACCTACTTATTAATAAGCCTTCCCCAAATTATTTCATGGAGGGTAGTCGCCTATATTCGCAACGCTTGGCTGGAGAGTTGGCGACCACAGTATTAAAATAATAACAATATCCACGGAAACTATATTTGGAACCCTCAATACTGAACCCGCAACGTGGAACCCTAAGTGTGGAACCCACTACCCTGAACCCCCAACGCAGAACCCACAACTTTGAACCCGCAACGCGATACCCACAAATCGAACCCGTGACGCGGAACCCGCAACGCTGAACCCACAATGTGGAGCCCGCAACTCGCATCGCCGAACCATAAACGTGGAACCTGCAACGCGGAAACCGTTACGCGTAACACGCGCCTAGAGTACCTATTACTACCTAGAGTTATTCGTCGTCTATAGGCCAAGCGGAAATATTTGACAGCAACGTAAAAGTATGTTAACGAATGATAATAACAATTACATGAAAAGCATAAAAGGGCTAATACAATTCACATTCAATAACGTTACTATGACGGAGCTTTCAAATATTCCTGCTTTGCCTACTTGTATTACATATTCTTTGTTTTGTTGGAACTGGAAGTTTTTGTAAGTCTTCTTATAGCCATTGTAGGCCTATCTGAGTATGAGTTATGAAAATTTAATTCAAATTTATTTTTTATTTTATTTATTAATTGTATAGCTTATATAAATACGGTATTAATAGCATTTCATAATTTTTATTTTCCATTTGTAAACAATGTTGTTACCATGACAAGCGTATCATATAAAATGGCAACCACGGGAAAGATGAAAATGAATAAATGATGAATATGAGTCCTTAAAAGAATTTGTCATATTGATTCAGTGGTTTCAGAGCCTATTCAAGACAAACAAACAAACAATCAAATGTTTCCTCTTTATATTATTATAAGTAAAGTATATAGGTAAGCATAGATATAGTATAGATACAAATTTCATATTTTTCTACTCAGATCAGATATACAAATTTCTATGAAATCATCTTTTTGCCTGGTAATGTTACACTATTGGTACATTTCTATAACCACGTTTAATCGTTTTAATATAATGATAGTGCACTTAACAGAATCAAGTAATTAGGATCTTGTAGAAGTAAAATATTGGCTAGATCGCGGTATGTCGTACACCTTGGTTTAGTTCCATGTAGTCTATGTAGATGAACTATGAACCCAATAGCCAGATGGCGTAGCCAGACGCTTGTCTGATAATAATATAAGTAGATATTGACATTATGATTATAATACTCACTTGCATAATAAATAAATTAGCAGTGTATGAGACCCAGTAATGAGCAGTGTTTGGTAAAAAGTACTTGATTTGCGTGATATAAGTACTCGTAATAATCATAATATATCAATATCACCTGCTATCCTAAGGCCGTGTTTTACCAAGCAATGTTAAAGTTAACGCCATGTTAAAATACCATGCCATCTCATTCATTGACAGGAAATACGAGAGGGATAACATGATATTTAACATGGCGTTAACTTTAACATTGCTTGGTGAAACACGCCCTAAAACTTCTTTATACAGACATAACCTTAAACCCTGATTTGACGGATTTGATCTCACTCTTATTCAGTGTTAGAACGGGACAAACGGATTAGAAAATGTCGTTTTAATACAGTGGTGAGAGGGGCTTAGAGTGTTATCTTAGCATTCTGCTATCGATACAAGAACAAGATATATCAATCTCAACAGGAAACAATTCTTCTAACATACGAGTAGCAGGTACATACAGTATGTAATAATGCCCACACTGTGGGATGAATTGCTGATTTCACCAATTAAATTGAACTCAATCAGTTTGGAAAAAAGAGCGTTTAAAAGAAGTTGAAAATCCAATTGGTAGGTATTAAAAAATAAACACGTTTCTAGATAATCAGGGATTAATTTCTTATTGCAGTCCAAGAGCTGTCACGTATAAAATGTCATGAGATTACTCATTCTCGAATAGACATTAGGGAGCTCTCACAAAATATTAATTCTAAAACCTTTTCGTAAAGCTGAAATAATATGCTAAAACGTCGTTTAACGTAAAACGACGTTTTTCCTTAAACTGATTTTTAACTGTGGGCACGGTAGTGCCCCCGCCAAGTTGAGCACGGCCGTACCATCCTTTTCTCGAAACAATTCAAGCCATTTTCGACCCCTTATAACTTTTTGTTGATAAAACTATAACCCTGTATGTTTACATACTAATTAGGCATTGTATAAACACGGTACATTTGAAATTTCATTCATTTGAAACAGAAGTTTAAGAATTATTACTTGTCAAACTTCTAAATTTTGTCACTGACACACACTCACTGACCGATAATTTTTTTTAATATCTATGGACGCTTCACAGCACGTCGATCTGGTTCCGTGATAAGTATCCGAAGAACTTGTGTTACAGGTTTCGGACAACGGAAATATATTTAATACTTTTATACTATACACATATTTAAGATTTTTATTATATTATACACAAATTTAATACACATCCGTGACCCAGGAATATTGAAAACTTTTTGTTCCCTCGGCGGGATTCAAACCCGCGACCTCTCGCTCGAGCACCAACGCGCTCAACCATTGCGCTACGGAGGTTGTCGCATACGCTCATCAAAAGTATTAGGTACCTCTACCAGATATAGAAGCTTCAAATTTGGAACACAAGTAGCGTTTAGTGTATAAAATAAAGGACTCACATAAAAAATTTGGAATTTCTGTCTAGTTATCTAGATACTGCAACTGCATAATTAACAAAACACGCGTTTTAGTTCATCAATTATAATTATCTACAAAAAGAACTGAAATCCTATCAAAAACATAACTTGTAAAAAGTGCCAAGTCTCGCTACTTAGTTCTTCGGTCGGTCGGTCTAACAACATCTTATAGAGATCATAATCAATATTATTAATAATGTTTTATGTTTTAAATAAATAGTAGATTGACTTGGCAAACGATATGATTTAATATGTATCACTTGTAATAAGTAGCGAGACTTGGCACTTTTTACAAGTTATGTTTTTGATGGGATCATAATAACATCGATCGACACTTGAACCCAATCAGTACATAATTTTTTTTTAAAACGACGGTTTCTTTGTTTTTAGTGAATTTGACCCTTAAATATACAAGTTCCTCGTGTTAATATTACAATTTTATATACAAATTTTAATCGACTGAATCAAAATACAGTTCATTTACATTTTACTGTTGAATCCTTAATCAACAAAAATTATGTCCTGGAGGTTATCGAGCGAATGTAAATCATGGAATAATTAAATAATCAGCAATTAAAACATCGTAATGATAACTTACACGATATACAAATAAACTTAAAGATACGTTCATACCTCATACACACAAGTTAATGTCCATTGTACTCTACGTAGGTGTATCACTAGAATTACCTTTCCTCAGTCTTGAAGTTTGTCGACAGCACAAAAACACTTTTGTATTAAAAACAATGTTTGATTCATTTGTTAAAAAACTTTTCAGAGTCTTACTTAGTCACGCGTAGATTGTCGCGCACGGTCAGCTTGCCACTGCGGCAGTCAGCTGATAAGCTCTATCTATTTGTTGTGACCACGCTCTGACCGATAGGATGGACCAATAAATTAATATTTGTGTACAGTGTATACCTTTTATCTGTTTATCCATTCTCACATCATTGCCCCCTAAATCATATTATAGACGCTATCGAAATAATATAGTTTTTAATTTGTAATTGATAATACTAATAGCTATTACTTGCATAACTACTTTTTCTGGTCTATTAATATAGCCATCCTGGTCTAAATTACTTTCAGTTACATACTTCAAAAGGTCTTATCAGGTCTCAATAAACTATAAGTAGCCACGCTGTAAACTACCAGTACTATAAAAATCTGAATCATGATGGAGGATGTTACTAGGTATACAAAATTGATTAAAACTGTTGTCACAGTAGGGCTTGTATCTGTATAAATACACTAGGTTTTCTTTAGTGAAAAAATACACAGTATTAATTAATTTATAGATAATTGAAATTCTTGGAAATTTTTAGACGTTGAAAAATGTCGTCTTCGGATCGAGAATTTTTAAAATTAAATATTTTGGAAACTTGACGACGTACCGTATTTTTTGACTAATATTTTTATTAACTATATTTATACAAATACAGTTTAGTTTTTTCAATGAAATAAATCTAGTGTATTTGTATAAATATAAAAAATGGATGCTTTAAATATATGTTTAACCAATACGGAACATTAAAAGCATGAGTATAGCAGTTGGTGTTGGTTTAACTCGGTCTGATGCGGACGATGCGATTTAGAATTTTTTTTAGTAACTTATAAGTATTAGTTTTGTTGTTTTCAATTTCATTAATCTAACTAAACGGTAGGGTAATGCTGGCTGATCATCTGTCTGACAAGAAAGATGATCCATGCGTCGGATGTAAAAAAAGTCGGTCATGCGCCTGATATCTCGCTAGGTTATCCGTCCCACTAGGCTACAAGAGTAAATTATGTGTATTGCGCACACATTTGAGCACCATAAAATAACTCCTGCGTAGCTGGTCTGGTTTCAAAGAAACCGGGCATAATCACTGAAATCGCGCAAATATTTTAAAGTATGTTGTATACATTTAATGTCAAGTGCCTTGTGGCCATTGAAATACATTATTGCACTGATTTTTGTGATCTTATTACTATAATAAAAATAGATAAGATTATATCGTTGACTGAATCAGGCTCCCTTCGGAAGATTGGTTATCGAATAAGTAATATGATGGTTACCACTATGCAAGTGTTTATAATTGTTTTAATGCCTTATTCGCAACTACTCGTGATTGCTGCTATATATTTTAGCCTCCTACAAATAAAAACATTGAGACAGCGTCTGTGTTTGTCTGTCAAGGGATTTTTCTAATGCATCAGATAAATACAACAACATTGTAGTTATGCGTTGTTTATTTAATTTTTTTGGGTAAGCGTACATAAGCTATAGTAAATTATCGATTAGTTAACTTTATTTTTATGTAATGTCACTCCGAACAATTCACTTGTTCACAACGATGTTGTTGCTATCCACCTTAGATAGGCGTTTTTATATTTAGACAATAATGTCTGCTCAGTTCTGTCTGTGAGTCTAAAATATAAGTCAGAACATTGATTAAACATTGCGTAACACACGCAAATAATTGTAACACTAGTTTTACAGTGTTTAGTGCCAATGTTACCAACACATGTCAGAGTTAATCCTTCATTAAATATTATCATGTTATCCCTCTCGTATTTCCTGTCAATGAATGAGAAGGCATGGTACTTTAACACTAACAAGCGTTGGTGAAGTCCCGACTTAAGGTGTAAGTATTACTCAGGAAATTTAATTTGTCTAATAAAAGAGGTCGCAGCCACAATACAGCTTGTAAACTAATGCAAATGCAATTGATCTCGAACGGAAATAATAAATAAAAAAAAACCCCTTTTCAAAGATTGTGACCTCACACTGCCATTGTAACTTCACATTGATTCTAAGTTTATAAACCATGCACAGTATTGTGAATATCTCCGAAAATACTTACCTGTACTCGCAGCAGAAGTGAGTGAAACCGGGCATCTTCGAACGCTAGTCTACTATTTTTGAATGGAGCCTGATAAAATTACTACCTACTAATATTACATATAATAAATCTGTAGAGGGGTCATGTCTGTACATTAAGAATATTTAAGTGAAAATAAAAAAGGAGGTCTATAAGAGCCACAGAATCTAAAAATAACATTTTTGAAAAAAAGTCTGTCTGTCTGTCTGTATGTCTGTCTGTCTGTCCGTATGGGAATGTTTGTCATCGCATCACGCTAAAACCGCTCTACGGAATGAAATGAAATTTGGCAGGCAGGTAGCTTATGACCTGAAGAGCATTATAGGAAATTATTATCCCGAAAAACGTATTTCGTTCCCGTGGGATCTTCAAAAAATTTTAGGTATTTGACGGTATTTCAGCCAAACTACTCAACGTATTTAAATGAAAATTGGCAGGCAGGTAGCTTACGACCTGAAGAGCATTATTGGAAATTATTATCCCGAAAAACGAAAGGGTTCCCGTGACATCTTCAAAAATTTTAACTACCTATTTGACGGTATTTCAGCCAAACTACTCAACGTACTTAAATGAAACTTGGCACAAAGGTAGATTGTAACATGAAATAATCAACATAATATTTTTAACCTACTTCCAAAAAAGGAGGTGGTTTCTCAATTCGTAAATAATTATAATTATGTTTTTTTTTATGTTTGTTCGTGGATATCTTCGTCGTTTATGAACCGATTATAAATATTAATATATAATGGGCGTCGGCGTCTGCGTCGGGCGTCGCGGCGTCGCGACGTTGGGCGTTGGCGTCGCGACGTTGGGCGTTGGTGTCGCGACGTTGGGCGTCGCGGCGTCGGTCGTAGGCGTCGCGACGTCGGGCGTTGGCGTCGCGGCGTTGGTCGTCGCGGCGTCGGGCGTCGACGTCGCGGCATCGGGCGTCGGTGTCGCGACGTTAGGCGTCGGGCGTCGGCGTCGCGACGTTGGGCGACGGCGTCGCGACGTTGGGCGTCGGCGTCGCGACGTCGGGAGTCGGCGTCGCGACGTCGGGGACGCCCGACGTTGGGCGTCGCGACGTCGGGGACGCCCGACGTTGGGCGTCGCGACGTCGGACGTCGGCTATTATACATATACGGGAGATTAATTATTAGCGCGTTTAAACAAAAAAACAATTTACATTTGGGGACTTTCGTTGCATGCGCTGCATAAACGGTTTAAGTCAAAGTTTCTGTCAAACAAACACCACGCGAACGAAGTCGCGGGCACAGCTAGTTAGTAAATAAAATGCTTACGCCTACATGGATGTCGTTGCTTGAAATACATTTAGGTGCTATTAATCTATATAAAGGCGTTTTCTAATTAATAATAATGTAATTTTCCTTTATTTCAATAAAATTTAGCAATCTCTTAATTCAGTATGGAACCGAAAATTCCCGGAACCATAAATCCCGAGAATTCTTGGTAAAAATAGAATTAAATGAACGGGCTAGTCCATTAAATCAAATAGCAGATTCAACCAGATGACTGCGACATTTACATACACATTCCGTATGAGCGATGCGGTGGAGATAAAACCCCTAAGTTATAGTAATAATAATTATGATGATTCTACTTATCACCTAATACAGTAGTCAATGTTGGAGCCAACTGACTTGAAGAAGGTATAGAACATTAGTTATTGTTATTTAATGAAATCTTGGTACACAAATTCATCACTCAAAGAATGGAGAAATAATGCACACCCTAAGTATTTTTTATTAAGAGTGAGCGCTCGTAGACCAACCATCCAGCTTAGAACATAATGTTTTATTGATGAATTTAAAAGAAAGTTAGCAGTATATATAATTTTTTTGCGAAAAAGAATCAACAAAATTTTCCTATCTCGGATATTGCAAGCTCAGTAAAATTGGCGTTGATGACACAAGGGCTTTCAGATGTTTTTAGTAAAACGACGAGATCCTCCTAAAACCGAAAATCCCGGTTCTCTCTATATCAGTACCAGATTCCAATGCTCTAGTTGATAGTAATTAGTAATTACAAATCATGATTGTGAGATTGATTTTTATTTATCTTCTAATGACATTGCAAAAATTATTGGAATTATTACATTTCAATTTATACTTACCTATTTATTTATAAACTAGCTGTGCCCGCGACTTCGTACGCGTGGAAAAGTGATTTAGGGCAGCAGTTCAAATACATTTTTAGTTTATGAACACTGTCGTTTGGATATTTAAAATCACTAATTTATAGTAATGCTTCTTTATATACGGTATTAGACGTGCATAGGCAAAAGAAGTAGGCCGATGGAGTAATGATAATAGTTTACTGTCAAATAATGGCCGTTTTTGACGTAAATGTTTTGAGGTATTTTTTCTAAGAAAATGCTAACAATTCCTACTACCGAAAAATGACCGTGTATTATTAACCGACTTCAAAAGAAGGAGGAGGTTCTCAATTCGTCTGTATGTATAATTTTTTTTTTCTTTTATGCGAACGGGACTACTTGATTACGCTCATATACGCGACGAAGATCTCAGTACTGAGATTTGTATGGACTTTACGCCGCATCGACTGCAGACGATGATCGTTTTCACACCGACGCTGCGCTGCTGGCGCCAAGCGCCAAATTTTTTAAAAGTCTACTCTCGGTGCGCAATTCCAACTCGGACTTGCCCGGTTTTTTATTTATTAATTACCTACGCTAACAAACATGTAGCCTACTTAGGGACTTTACGGTTAAAGTACTAACTTCCTTTAGACGACAAAATAACAAAAGTCCAAAAGAAAGAAAAAACCCAAGCCGTACCCTAGCATGAAAACTAATAAATAAAAATATCAAGAAAAACATTTATCTTACTAATATTGACATAACTTTTCTAATTTAAATGTACCTATGACATCTCATTCATATCTTGAAAACAAACTATCCTACGCCTATACTTTATTAATCGTATTTGCAAAACCTAAGTATAATAATAAATTACTTCGCACAAAGTAATAATTATTTTCACTTGTACTGGAAAATAAGTATTACTTTGTGCGAAGTAAATTTAATTGTTCCTTTTAGTTTACCTTTTGAAGTCGTTTTTTTTTTGTTTAAAATTATTTAATTTTCAGATTTTTAGTGATGGGTATAGACTGAGTAGGGATAATTCTCGAATGATCAGACGACGATTATTTGAGGACGGAAAATGAAAAACAAAAACTTTTTTTATTTTATTTATTTTGATTAGATAAAAAAAAATAGTAGAAAGAGAAAAAGTCTACCTAGCCTAGCCTGGCGTAAGCCAGAGCGGCGCAATTTTTTAAATATATATATATTATGTATATTGTATATATAGTTTACCGCTGCTAAATTTTTCAATATATATATATATATATATATATATATATATATATATATATATATATATATATATATATATATATATAGTTATACTGAAACGCGAAATTTTTTGATATTATAGATCCAGGATATGGTGCAAAACCTTACTGTTTGGTAACATATGCTTAGACTACTTCAGAAAAAATCAAAATCAATATATTATTCCACATAAATTTGGAGGATTTCCTTCGATTCCTCACGGATCCCATCAGCAGTTCACCATTTTGGTGACAATGGGACCAAATTTAAATTATACCCTACACAACATAAAAAAAATTTAAAATCGTTTCAGAAACGATGAAGATATCCGCGAAGAAACATAAAAAACAAACATATATTTTAGAATTGAGAAACCTCCTCCTTTTTTGTAAGTCGGTTAAAAATATTATGTTGGTTATTTCATGTTACAATCTACCTTTGTGCCAAGTTTCATTTAAATACATTGAGTAGTTTGGCTGAAATACCGTCAAATATGTAGCTACAATTTTTTGAAGATCCCACGGGAACCCTTACGTTTTTCGGGTTAACAATTTTCAATAATGCTCTTCAAGTCATAAGCTACCTGCCTGCCGAATTTCATTTAAATACGTTGAGTAGTTTGGCTGAAATACCGTCAAATAGGTAGCTACAATTTTTTGAAGATCCCACGGGAACCCTTACGTTTTTCGGGATAACAATTTTCAATAATGCTCTTCAAGTCATAAGCTACCTGTCAGCCGAATTTCATTTAAATACGTTGAGTAGTTTGGCTGTAATACCGTCAAATAGGTAGCTACAATTTTTTG
Organism: Celastrina argiolus; assembly: GCA_905187575.2. Classification (NCBI taxonomy): domain Eukaryota; kingdom Metazoa; phylum Arthropoda; class Insecta; order Lepidoptera; family Lycaenidae; genus Celastrina; species Celastrina argiolus. The sequence continues at coordinate 14,799,853 of LR994579.1, forward strand.
AAGATCCCACGGGAACCCTTTCGTTTTTCGGGATAACAATTTTCAATAATGCTCTTCAAGTCATAAGATAGCCTGCCTGCCGAATTTCATTTAAATACGTTGAGTAGTTTGGCTGAAATACCGTCAAATAGGTAGCTACAATTTTTTGAAGATCCCACGGGAACCCTTACGTTTTTCGGGATAACAGTTTTCAATAATGCTCTTCAAGTCATAAGCTACCTGCCTGCCGAATTTCATTTAAATACGTTGAGTAGTTTGGCTGTAATACCGTCCAATAGGTAGCTACAATTTTTTGAAGATCCCACGGGAACCCTTTCGTTTTTCGGGATAATAATTTCCAATAATGCTCTTCAAGTCATAAGCTACCTGCCTGCCGAATTTCATTTAAATACGTTGAGTAGTTTGGCTGTAATACCGTCCAATAGGTAGCTACAATTTTTTGAAGATCCTACGGGAACCCTTTCGTTTTTCGGGATAACAATTTTTAATAATGCTCTTCAGACCATAAGCTACCTGCCTGCCAAATTTCATTTAAATACGTTGAGTAGTTTGGCTGAAATACCGTCAAATAGGTACCTACAATTTTTTGAAGATCCCACGGGAACCCTTTCGTTTTTCGGGATAATAATTTCCAATAATGCTCTTCAGGTCATAAGCTACCTGCCTGCCAAATTTCATTAAAATACGTTGAGTAGTTTGGCTGAAATACCGTCAAATAGGTAGCTACAATTTTTTGATAATCCCACGGGAACCCTTTCGTTTTTCGGGATAATAATTTCCAGTAATCCTTTTCAGATCATAAGCTACCTGCCTGCCAAATTTCATTTAAATACGTTGAGTAGTTTGGCTGAAATACCTTCAAATAGGTAGCTACAATTTTTTGAAGATCCCATGGGAACCCTTTCATTTTTCGGGATAATAATTTTCTAGTAATGCTTTTCAGATCATAAGCTACCAGCCTGCCAAATTTCATTTAAATACGTTGAGTAGTTTGGCTGAAATACCGTCAAATAGGTAGCTACAATTTTTTGAAGATCCCACGGGAAGCCTTTCGTTTTTCGGGATAATAATTTCCAATAATGCTCTTCAGGTCGTAAGCTACCTGCCTGCCAAATTTCATTTCATTCCATACAGTGGTTTTAGCGTGATGCGACGACAAACATTCCCATATGGACAGACAGACAGACAGACAGACAGACAGACAGACAGACAGACAGACAGACAGACATTTTTTTCAAAAATGTTATTTTTAGGTTCTGTGGCTTATATAGACCCCCTTTTTTTGATTTTCACTTAAATATTCTTAATGTACAGACATGACCCCTCTACAGGTTTATTATATGTATAGAAGACACTGATAACCATCAATGAAAATAATTATAAAAAGCATTCAATGAAGATACTATAGGTATATAAGTGTTGTAAAACTTTTTTCTTGAAATTTACCATATTACGTGATTGCGTAGGTAATAGGTATTTAGGTGAATTTAAAATACATTTGAAAACGAAGACGATAACGAAGTAATCTATTGAACCTATTTTAAATACCGGTCACAAGAATACCAGTATTTAATGACTTTCAAAAGCTTCCCGCTCGGTAAAATTTTGAAACTTCAAGTGCTGCATTGATTAAATATCAAACATCTTTTTAACAGACTCCCAAAAAGGTTATGTTTGGTTGTGTTCTTTCCGCTGTTCGTGAGCCTATTTTATTATTTTATAAATTATTATCCTCACAGATTAATTATGTTAAGCGTATTGCAAATTATTATTTATCAAAATTCATATATGTAAACACATTCGTCATTGTCAGCGGAAAACCAATAACAGGTGGTGCGTTGGTTTGTAGTGTTAGCTCCGTAAACGTCGCTGATGTTGCGTGCCGCGTTGCTGCCAAGACGGTGCACATATTCTATAATTATTCGAATTTTTAACATAACCATGATGACAAAAAATATTGAAATGCGCTGAACCAATAAACAAAATATGACTACTTTTGGAAAAAGAATTCCATGTTTTTAAAATTAGAATTTATAGCCAAACCATAATTATTTTGTTTTAAAATTATCAATACTGCAGAACGGCAATTTTATAGATATTTTAAAGGCCTTTTATTAAATAATATGTATAGTATTAAAGTCTAAAAATATATTTCCGTTATTTGGTAACAAAAGTTTTTTGAGATTGAGAACTCAGCACGATGCCAGATTGACGTAGTGTGGAAGCTTCTACAGATAATATTGTTATATTAGTAACATACTGTTCCAGAATGATATTTTACACAGAGATTCTTAGGAAGACTAATTTGTTTTTAAAAACCAAAATTAAATATTTGAATCAATAAGCATACCTAAAAGGCATGTAAACGATCACTTAAAATCTAGATTAAATCGTTGTAAGGATGTGAAACATAGACCCTATCCAAAAGGAGTCTGAAATGTGGTGATGTAGAAAAATAGAAAGAAAAACTGGATAGAATTAAAAACATATAGATTGTAAATAATATTGTAGAATGAAATAGAAATATAGTCAAAACAGTAGAAAACATAAGAGAAACAATAGTTTGACTTAATACGGCATGACGAAATTCAAAAGAATATCACGAAAGGAAAATAATATGTCCCAGTGACTATAATATTAATTACGACATCCTATATAATTAAGCGAAACTCGTTTAAAATCGAGTTTCGCTTTTGATTTAAGACAAACAACACATTTCTATTCTTTTAATCATACGACCACCGAAGTCAAAGTAGGTACTCTCCTCGTTGTTTCAGCTATTCAAGTATCAGCTATGACGTCCACTGGACATAAGCCTTCTGTTGGGGATTCTCGCTTCAATAAAAGAGTGTGGACTGTAAGAACTTAAAATGTAAATAACCCAAAGTATTTCATGGAGGAGGATTACCTACGGGAAAGATGGTCGATGGGGTGATATTCTTTCGACTCCGGCCGCCCATGGAGCAGTCACTTTACTAAGTATGGATTTATTATTTCGATGTCTCCGTGGTTAAGTGGTTTTGGAACTCGACTTTCAACTCTGGAGCTCGTGGGTTCGATCTCCACCTTGGATATGTAAAAAAATGTTTTCAAGTGTGGCTAGGACAATAAAAGCTGATCGTCTTATTGTCTTACCCCACCTGTGGTGATAAATATTCTACTAAAACTGATCATAATATCATCAATTACCTAACATTTGAGTTAACAAGCTATTCTGAACGCTCATTGGTGAAAATCACTTACAACAATTTCGCTCACTCGCTATGTTCACCAATGAGCGTTCAGAATGGCTTGTAAACTCAAATGTCTGCTGATTGACGATTTGATAAGCCTTTCAGAAGCCGGGGTGAGAAAAAGATAAGCCATGCGTCGGTATGTAATAAATAATATATTAAAATAAGGTATGTAAAAAAAATCGATCTTGCGCCTGATCTCTCGTCAGTGGTTCTTCATCCGTCTATCTGTTTTACGAGAGTTAAGGGATTCTTCCTTAAGACGAGGAATAACCGCTACTAGCCATTCTTTTTAAAATAAATTTTACAACGACACAAAGATCTTACCGATTACTAAGATAAGATCTTTGTGTCGTTGTAAAATTTATTTTAAAAAGAGTGGCGCTAGTAGCGGTTATTCCTCGCCTTAACTCTCTTGTGTAATAGCGCACACACTTGGACACTTATAAATTTCTACGTAGCTGGTCTGATTTTAAATAAACTGAAATCAGTTGGGAACCTACGATGAAAAATATTAACTTTTAATAATGATTTTCCTAATTAATCCATCATTTTGTTTCCACTGTAGACAAGGCTGATGAAAATTATGATAAATGTTTAAATTATAAAGTATGTATCAAATAAGATTAGTTACTAAAATATATATCTTGACCTGGATTTGATCTGAAAGATAAGTGACTTAATTTTCAACAATGCATAATATATAAAATTCGCGTGTCATAGTATTTGTGGCCAAACTCCTATGACAGAGCTTGGACTACCAAATATAGTTACACGAAATGTTTATATCAATCAGTGGTATGAAAATTTTGCAGGCCTGAGAATTATTGGTAAATTTAGGGCGTGTTTCACCAAGCAATGTTTAAGTTAATCTTTCGTTAAAAATCATGTTGTTTCTCTCTTAATTCCTATCAATGAATGAGAAGGCATGGTATTTTAACATGCGGTTAACACTAACATGCGTTGGTGAAATCGGGACTAAGGGCGTGTTTCACCAAGCAATGTTAAAGTTAACGCCATGTTAAATATCATGTTATCCCTCTCGCATTTCCTGTCAATGAATGAGATGGCATGGTATTTTAACATGGCGTTAACTTTAACATTGCTTGATGAAACACGGCCTTAGGTCGTGTTTCACCAAGCAATGTTAAAGTTAATCCTTCGTTAAATATCATGTTATCCCTCTTGTATTTCCTGTCAATGAATGAGATGGCATGGTATTTTAACATGGCGTTAACTTTAACATTGCTTGATGAAACACGGCCTTAAGCTCCTAAATTGATTTTAATTATTTTTTGGCTTTTTTTGTTAGGATCCTTCTATTTTGAACATTTTTATTTATTTTTTTCATATTTTTCATTTTTATTTTATAATTATTTGGAATAAAATAAACTCCATATAAGCTCCAATTTCATCTCCCTCTACTAACCCTTATTTTTAAAAGCGATCTTAATATTAAAAAGCTAAGGTTTTAAATATAAACTGTAAACTCATTCATATTTTTGCGATAAAAGACAGACTTCTAATTATGTTGTACAAACAAGTTTTTCAAGATGCAAGGCAAACAGTTAGTTGCATTTTGATTCAAAGTCGACAGTATTATAAATCTGAAACGTATAGCTATAGTAATAGAGAGCTTTATATTCAATTCCTTAATTAAAAAGCTCAGTATTACATGATCACTAAATAAGCTAGATATCTTATAGCTAGCACCCTAATATAGCTTAGTACGAGTAGATATAGCAATAGATAAGACAGCTCGGCTGTTATCGCGCAGGCAGTGCACGTAGAGCCTCCACACTCCACACTTCAATGTCGAACAGACGGGCGAGAATAGTGTACGTGCATACATTTTTGTTCTATTTCACTTGTGGTAAGTTTTTATATGTAAACTAATTGTTACTTATTATAACGGATGTATAAAGAACAGTCACTATAACTTTGGGATATGATTATACTACCTTTTCTCATTCTAGAAATGTATTTTAGTTTTTGACAAAAAAAAATACATTTCCAAAATGAGGAAAGGTAGTACGAGTATAATCGTATCTCAAAGTTATAGTGATTGTTCTTTTTACAAACTGTATACATTCGAGCTTTGTTGTGCTTGGACTTTTTGCGAAAGTTCTACTTATGAAGTTCGTAACAAATAGGCAAATCACGTTTTGTTTTGGTAACATCACGTTTTTAAATTAAAGCTGTACAGTCGCCCCGAAGCTCCAAAATAAAAGGACTGCTTTTAGTGTGATAACATTGGGATAAAGAAAATAATGAAAAGCATTTATAAATAATAAAAAATGTGACAAAAAATTTACTGCAGAAACATGCATACGTAAAAGTTAGTTTAGTTATAATATATTTATAGTACATAAATACAGGCTGTAATATTAATGAGTGATAGTGTGTATGGGTCCCGTATATAAAGTTTACTAAGAAAGAACCAGCGCTGAAAAAGGTACGTTTATTTTATTATTGTATGGGAAAATGTATGATGTTTGGGGCATTTCTCATACAAACATGAAAGACAAAAGTATGTCTTTCAGCGCTGGTACTTTCACAGTATACTCTACACATGCGATGCACATACACATTACACAGCCTAAAGTATTTTCACTCATTTTACACCTTGTAGATACTAAAAGAGATGATAGTTAATAAATTACTTACAATATTTAAATTTATACACTATAAAACTTTTTTCAAGATGGTTAATTTAATAAATTATATAGTATATTATAAAAAATTCAATTAATTACGCACATCCAGGAGGATGTACATTAATTAATTGATAGAATATAAAACCTATATGCTGCTCCTGCAAAAAATTTACAGATTTAAAATTGTTCTATCTTTTCTTGTATTTATGTAAGTCAACGATATCAAATAACGAATGCATTAATTATCGTATATACGAGTAGCTTTGTTTATGTATTGATCATAAAACAAAACCGTGGGATGTCGGAGAACGAATATTATCTCCTCATCAACCATCTATCCCGTGGGAATATATATATATATATATATATATATATATATATATATATATTTTTATTCAGATAACAACAACGTTAATTCTAAATTATTCTAAATTAAACAACATATATTATTAACTTGAAGGTCAATTAAAGTAAATCAAAGTAAATCAAATTATTAGAAACAGACTTATAGATATAAATATTACAAAAAATGCGTTAAAATGAGGGTAGTTCCGTTAGGTAAGTAGTAGGGAAAAAAATTAAGTTTATAAGGACACTATATCTGTGTAAGGATACAAGATCAATGATTAGTATTTAATTATTTAATATATTTTTCGCATAACGTCTAATAAATAAATTAACCAAGAAAAAACGATGTCATAAACATTATTTGTTAGAAGGTTCTTTTTATTAAATCAGGAGCTAACAAACGGAAAACTGGAAACTGATTTCCATCGCCAATGGACATTCGTAACACCAGGCAAGTTACTCGTGTGTTACCAGACTATCAAAAAATATTTCGCAAATTTTTTTTAATGGTTAAAGATCGTAACGGTATGGAAATACTGCTGGCAACAGTTTATTCGATATTTTTACTGTCCACGATAGATCCGTAAAAAGTTTACGTAAAGGAATGCCAGAGTGAGCTTCCACCATGGCAAGTCATCTAGGTAATGAGGATGTTTCGAGAATTCCATATTGTATGGTGGATATCGATAGAACATGCAACAAATATTACTTTTTCATGTATTAATTTGTTTTCTAGTACTTTGTTCGCCCATGCCCAGAGATGAGAACAGAAATTCATAATGTGACTTATAAAGTTGTAGGCATCATAACTATGAAATTAAACCTATGAAACCTTTTTGCCCACTTCAATCTGAAAAAAAATATCGTGGATTGGCCACTTTACAAGAAAAACCTAATTAGACGTTTTGCTAAAAAGATGTTTCAATAGTTACACGTTTTGTGATAAAGACGATAATTAGATGTTTAAAGTAGTTAGACATTTTGCTTCTAAGAGCGGGTACACATTAGGCGCTTTCAAACGCGCTCTTTGTCAACGCGCGTTTTGAAAACCAGGAGTTCTGTACAGACAGTGTAAAGCCGACCAAAAACCGACAGCAAATAGAAGTCACCCGAGGCGAAGTAAAGTTTGACGAGGTAAGCCGAAGTGCATCTCTACACTATCCTATTCGTCTAACTTCGTTCAACTTCGCGAGTAGTGTAGAGGAGGGGTAAGAGTACACTGTCTGTACAGAACTCCTGGTTCTCAAAACGCGTACAGAGGTACATACTCAAGCGCGCGCTTTTTCTTTAACGAAAAACGCGCATCAGTAAAACCCGCGTCAATAAGCGCCTAATGTGTACCAGATCTTAGAGGTATTGATCGTAAAGCATTATTATTCTGTTCCTTTTGACCTTGGACAGGTCAGGCCTCTCCTACAGTCAGCTTGGACTGCGGTGGTTGTAGAAGCCTTCCTTTGCGGCACTTTCCCACAGTATTATTACAGTTAGAAATAATATACTTCCGTTCAAAAAAGTCATTTCCGCTTGAATCTTTCAAATAAAGTTAGTCAAATTGTAAATCCAGTGTAGAACGCACAGACGACCGGACTTACCGAACAACATCAAAAGCTGCCACGCGGATATGGTAATCTAGATTTTAAAATTCATTATTTTTTTTATATTGAAAATGCAAAATTTGCATATTAAATCGCATAATGGTAATGATGTGAAATGTCAGTATTATTTTTATAGCTTTGATCTCGGCGACGTCATGTTAAAATAATTCAACGATAACCAGACGAAAACAAGATCTCAGACCCGCTTGTCTGCGACTATTATTGCAAAATAATTGGCCATTCATTTTAAAGTGCCTTTTTCTCGGTTTGTTTTTCGCTCAAATTCTCAAACCTGAAAAGTTCTTCACATTTCAGGATTTGAGCGAATGCCTCGTGAATGATAAGAAAACTATTAGTTGAGTTTGATTTTCTTTAAAATATTAAATCAAAATAGGCACTATCAGTTTTATATTATTATTATTATTACTTAATGTCTAAAAAAGTAATTTAATTTAATTAAATAATATTTTCCCATCGTTTTGACCTGCAGCAAGTTTGGGAGATATTGTTATTCTTCGAATTTCTAATAAATAAAATGATTCAGGGCAAATGTCTACGAATATGCTAATAAAGAAATAAAAGCTATGCAATAGCTTAAAAGTATGTAATTATTCCGAAAACTTATAATTATATGTCAAAGTTATTATAGGTTATAAAAAAATCAATAAAATGGTAACGTGTTAGAAGTAAACTAAAATGAGGAAATTATATTGTAATTTCAACAACAACATAGCTTGATTTCAAACTACTTCTCTCGATAGTTAACACTTCTGTCAATTAAAATGGCTGAATAAGTAGGCACGATACGATTTCGATCGTAAATTAATGAACCTTTAGTCAAGTTACCATTGCTAATAAGGCGACAAATTCTAAAACAAAACTGTGTAGGATTTGACAGAATAATAATACACAATTGACAAAACGATGCTAAATAAATTAAATCCCGTACATTTTTATTTTGGAACATAGTCGTCATAATACGAACTTGGTCGTCGTCGTAACGTCGTAGTAAAAAAATAAGAAGATAAAATAAGAATGGGTCAGTAAGAAATAGAAAAATTTCAGAATTAAAAAATGTGGTAACCCGTTCCCGTTATTTAGTTGCTATACTGCCTACTGGTAACAAAAATGAACTGCTTCAACGATGCTACGCCCGTAGACGTACGTAGCCCACTTCTCACGTACTTCGTATTAGCTTTATTTTATACTAGTTGACCCTTGCTCACTTCGTTGAGCATAAAAACAGTTTATGATGAAATTCAAGTTAAAAAAACAACGCGGAACCCGCAACGCGGAACCCGCAACGCGGAACCCACAACCCGGGAACCCACAACCCGGGAACCCACAACCCGGGAACCTGTAACGCGGAACCCGTAACCCGGAACCCGCAACGCGGTAACCCACAACCCGGGAACCCGTAACGCGGAATCCGCAACACAGAACCCGCAACGCGGAACCCCCAACGCGGAACCCGCAACACGGTAACAATGAACCGCTACAACGATGCTACGCCCGTAGACGTACGTAGCCCACTTCTCACGTACTTCATATTAGCTTTATTTAATACTAGCTGACCCTTGCTCACTTCGTTGAGCAAGGGTCAGCTAGTATTAAACAGTTTATACAACAGTTTATGATGAAATTCAAGTTAAAATAACAACGCGGAACCCTCAATCCAGGAACCCGCAACGCGGAACCCACAACCCGGGAACCTGTAACGCGGAACCTGCTACGCGGAACTGATAGGGTCAATATCGATGCAATTCTAGTTTCAGAGTCCACGACTCTGCTATTAGTTTGATCAATGACGATTTGTCAATGGTTTGTGAATGGAGTACGAACTATGGGCTTCTGTTAAACCCCGTTAAAACACAAACAATTATAATGGGCAGCCGTGGTTTGGTGGCCAGGGTTGATCTAAACTCCTTGCCCCCTGTCCTTGTCAATGGTATTACGGTCCCTTTTAGCAGAGTTTTTAAAAATCTAGGTGTACATTTTGATGAACATTTGTCTTGGAAGCCACAAATAAATGAAATTTCCAGGAAGGTGTTTTCAACCTGGCACTCCCTGAAGCGACTCAAATATGTTCTTCCTATACACACAAAAGTAGCTTTGGCAGAAACATTATTTCTTTCCCTGTTAGATTATGCTGACACTTGTTTTATCAATTTGACTGAGAATCAACTTGATAGGCATGAACGCCTCCGAAACCTTTCGCTGAGATTCATTTTTGGCTTGCGCAAATTTGATCACATTTCCGAATATCGTTGCAAGCTCCAGTGGCTGCCGATCCGTTACCGACGCGATGCTCGCGTCCTCTCCTTTCTGTACAATATTCTATTTGATTCGCATTGCCCTACTTATTTAAAAAACAACTTTGAACTTTGCCAGTCTGATCGACAAGAGCTCCGATCCTTTTCCAATCTTCTCCTCAATATCCCAAACCATCACACTAAATATTTTAATTCCTCCTTCACTGTTAAATCCATCCTGCTTTGGAATTCTTTACCTTCCCAAATTAGGCAGGCTGAAAACTTAAAACGCTTTAAGACGCTGTTAAAAAACCATTACCTCAATTTATGTGTCAACCGAGTAAAATAATTGCTTATTATAATTGATACCTATTTTTACAGTATACCGTATCATACCTTATTACAGTAAGTACGTACTATTATTATTATAGAACTAATAAAAATTACATATTTTATTATTTTTTTATTGTTGTTTAATATTTATACATATACACACATATTTATATATATACGTAGTCACTATAACTTTGGGATAGGATAATAGGACCTTGACTGATTCTAGAAATAATTTTTTTTCATTATTTATTTTTTGAAAAAAAAATTTTTTTTTTTTGCAATTTTTATTTTAGTCGCAAGGCTGAACTGTTTGGAACAATGTTCTGCATTAAATTCTTAAATTTTATAATTTTTGCTCAAGTACGTAATGAACGTCTTACGCGTGCTATTGACCTCTCAGCGTAATCAGCTGATCGCTTTGTTGTGCACGTTGTACATTGCCTATTGAAATTTTTTAAATTTTTAAAACAGTGGATTAAAAGCAAATGACTAGTACCAATGGATATATCTCTTGCCTGGCTATTACCCCACGAAGTTATAGTGACTGCTCATTGTACACCCTGTATATCTATGTATAAATTTATTTATTTTATATATACATACCTCTTATATTTATTATTATATATATTATATATTATGATTATATATTAAAATAATTATGTTATATACTTTTACACACAACCTATCTTTCAGTCTATGATTCTTTCCAATGTCAAAAACCAAAGGGTTGCCTGGAAGAAATTGCTGAAAGTAATAAGGCCGCCCTTGTGTGCATGTCTGATTTTATGTATTGTTGTATATTTATATGTTACTCTGTAAAGATTTTGTACACAATAAAGTATATTTGATTTGTTTTGATTAGATTTTGATCATGCATTATTGATGTATAATATACTTTATTAAAATAATACTGATAATGTGTGTTTACATAAAACTTTGTACCTGCCTATCACTACATAATACAGAGTGTAAAAAGACCAGTTATTATAAGATTTAAATATTATTATACTACCTTTTTTCACTCTGTAAATTTATTTTTAACAAAGCCATTTTTTTTACTATTTACCATTTTTTTTCTATTGAAAAGAATAAAAAAAAACAGCTAAATTTTAATTTATTTCAGTTTTGTCAAAAATATATTTTTAAAATGAAAAAATGTAGTATAATCATATCCCAATAATATTTCAACTGGTATTTATTTTAACATCCTGTATATCTATTTAGACATATTGATCAATAAAATCTAATCATAATATTTATTTCAGCTTAGTAAAAAAACCCAGTGTACTTTATTAATCTAAAATTATATTATATTATGTTGTAATAGGCGATTTTTTATAGCTGTCAACACGCAAAATGTAACATATTACTTTTAACGAATAATAAAGTAATAAAAAAATAAAAAAGCTTTTATTCAAAATTAAAACAAACCGTTTGTTTTTTTAAGGTCAATTTTGAAAATAAATTACAATTACAGTTACCAGTTACCACCGGTTCGGAACCCTAACCCGGCGAGAAGAACCGGCGTAAGAAACTCGCACGAGTGCCACCTTTTAACAAAAAGGGTAGCCAAAATTGTTCTTTTTAAAAATATATATTTACAATAATAATATGTATAATACAATCAATTAGATAAAATGAATACTAAAACAAAATAATGTTACAGTATAAAAACAATTGAGTATAATATTATATGTATAGAAGTACATTATTAAGCTACTGCACTGAAATTGCCTCATAGGATTACCTTATTCCCAGGGTGTGCTGTCTTCAATAAAATCTTTAACTTTATGTAGCCTTTAGAACATAAATGTTTTTTAACTACTTTTTTAAATTAATTTATAGATAATTCTTTTACACTTTCTGGGAGTTTATTGTAAAAACGTATACACTGACCTCTAAAAGAATTGCTAATTCTGCTGAGTCTAGTGACCGGTACAGCCAGCTTGTGCTTATTCCTAGTATTTAAGTTGTGTTGGTTACACTTTTTATCAAATTCATTAATATATTTTTTTACATACATAACATTGTCAAAAATGTATTGAGAGTGTACAGTTAGTATATATGTATGTTTTTCTCTTAAGGAAGCATATGGGGACATTTTATAGATAGCTCTAATAGCTCGCTTCTGCAGCACAAAAATAGAATTAATATCGGAGGCATTGCCCCATAGAAGGATACCATAGGCCATTCTGCTATGGAAATAACTAAAATAGACTAACCGTGCCGATGTTTCGTCAGAAAGTTGTCTAATTTTTCTGACTGCAAATGCAGCAGAACTAAGACTATTCGCTAGATTAGCAATATGTGGACCCCACTGTAACTTAGAATCTAAAGTTATACCTAGAAATACAGTTGAGTCCACCAGGTCAAGTTTAGCATCGTTCAATAGTACATTGGTTTGTACGTTCCTTACATTTGGTTACGTGAATTTTAAACATTTTGTTTTAGAAGTGTTAAGAAGCAAATTATTACTGCTAAACCAATTTACTATTAAAGAGAGAGCATTATTTACCCCGTCATAGACTGACTCAGTCAGCAAATAATACTATCTCTAGCTTATCTTTAACAAGAAAAGGCAAATCATTTATATAGACAAGGAAGAGGAAAGGCCCTAAAATAGATCCCTGCGGCACTCCCAAATCTATTTTGGCTCCAAATGACCTTGTACCATTTACTTCAACCCTTTGTGTCCTATTACTCAAATAAGAACTTAACAGTTTGAGTGACGTACCCATTATTCCTCGGGGGTAGGCGTGCAAAAAGTTAAGTTGAACTTTTAACTGCTCCTTAACCAAAATTATAAATTAATTATTTTAAATCAATATTATGTAAAAATTTATACCTGCATCTACTAGTGTCACAATCTCCTATAATTGCAATAATAAGATACAGTATATAAACACTGTTTTCTTAAACAAATTATATCACTTGCACTTTTGTCAAAATTTGCTGTTATTTTTCTCTTCCACTTGTTTACAATGGAGTCCTTGCAAGAATCAATAACACAAATGAATAAGATGTTTAACTCGAAGATGATGGAGTTCCAGCAGGAGCTGTGTGCGGTCCAGACTACAAACACCTCTACAACACTGGCATCTGATTTTTGTGAGTTCAAAAATTTTATATTGAATGCACTTAAGATGATGCAGGCTCAGTTGGAAATATTGATGGATGCCTATGATCAAACTGAGATGAGGCACAGAAGAAAGATTTTGCTTGTGCATGGAGTTCCCGAAGCCAAAAAGGATGCACAAGAAGCTATTGCATCTTTGTTGTCTTCCCAGTTAAAAGTCCAAGACATAAACATTTCTTCAGTAAAATATTGTCACCGCTTGGGACGCTTAAAGGAATCAAAACCCAGACCAATCTTGGTTAAGTTTCAGAATTTTACTGATCGGAATGAGGTTTGGAGGGCTAAGACCAGCCTGAAAAATTCCGGCATCACTCTATCAGAGTTTTTAATTAAAAAGAGACATGAAGTGTTCCTGGCGGCCAGGCAGCGTTTCGGTGTTACAAAGTGTTGGACATATAATGGCTCTATTTTCGTTGCTAGATCTGATGGCTCCAAAAGCAGTGTTTGTAGCATAGCGGAGTTGGATGCCATTTCTGATCTCTGTGGTGATATGGCAGAAGTCACATCTCAAGTTCCGGCATCCAAAACCAAAAATGAAACTGGAACAAGACCAAGGCGAACCAAAAAGTAAATACTCTAATAATAGCATGGTAACTTTCTCAATCTTCACATATATACATATAAATCTATAATTCTGCTTTGCCAATATTCGCTTCTCATTAATCATTCACTTATAATTTTATTGTCCATACTTAGATCTCATAGTTACTTATTTCTATGCATCATCACTAATTTCTTTTGTCACAAATTGTCGGTATTTCGAAAATGAAACATATTTAATTTTGTAATCTGTACTTTTTGAAAATGTTTGATATTGTTTCATTTCCTTCAACACGAAGCTTTTGACAGATGTGTTTCGGTGACGTCTGACAGGAGTGAGTGATAGTTATTCTTCTTCGTCTTCTTAATGTCACTTTAATTATAATTTTTTTTTTTTTGTTTTTTGTGTGTGGACATGAAATTTAGCATGAGCCATTATGTACTTAACTGATTTCTCTTAATCTAGTATTTTGTATATAAATTGCATCTTTGTTATGTAATTTTTGTAACTAATAAGCTGTGCTTGTACTTAGAACTTTATTATTATATCTCAGTATAACTCCATTAAAATTTTAATTGCCAATTTGTGTTGGGCTAGCATCTCATCTTAAATCTAATTATATTTTGTTAGAATAACTGCTCATATTTAGCTAGGTGTTTAAAAAATAATAGGCATGTTTGGATTCTTTCCATTTATCTACCTACTCTTTTTCTATTTATTTACTAATTTTATTATAGCAAATTTATTTATATACTTATGTTTTTTTTTATGACACAGTGGGCTGCAGGCCAATTATATTTCAATTGTTGTAGGATAATATATTTATAGTGTTTTATATATTTTATTTATATTTAGTTTGTATTATTATCATGAATGTAAGTGTTGACTCATTTGCTTCAGATGATTTTTTATCCATTTCTTCTAACAACAGCGATGATAGTTTTCAAAGTGCCACATTTATGTCTCTTAGGGATACCATAACTTCAAATTTTAACACAGTTAACAAATGTTTTAAGGCCGTTCATATTAATGCACAGAGCATTCCGGCTCATTACCCCGACTTGCTTGCGTCTTTTGATCGGGCTAATGTTGATGCTGTCTTTATATCGGAAACGTGGCTTAAGCCTTGCTTACCATCAACATGCTACAGTTTACCCGGTTTTAAGTTAATTCGCAACGACCGCATTGGGAGGGGTGGAGGTGGCGTTGCGATTTATCTACGTTCAGACTTGTCCTACACTATTATTAGCTCGTCAGCGCAACCCCCTCCATCTGATGCTCTCGAGTTTTTGCTGGTAGAAGTCCAGGTATCGCACTATAATAAATTATTACTCGGGGTCTACTATTGCCCATCAATGCACAATGATTACTTCTCATCCTTTGAAAATACGCTTGATGCTTTTACACCGTACTACGATCATTGTGTTATAATGGGCGATTTCAATACTTGTCTACTTAAGGGTGATAGTCGATCGACTAAACTTAGTTCAATTTTAGATTCATATAATATGAAATTACTACCTCTGAATCCTACCCACTGCTTTCCAGGTTCCCGTCCTTCCCTGCTCGACCTAATCATAGTCTCCTCTCCTAATCGTGTTACTACGCATGGACAAGTCTCAGCTGATATGTTTTCATACCATGATCTTATCTATGTCGCCTATAATGTTCGCCTTCCCAAAGCTAAGGTAAAAACTCTTCTTCAAAGAAATTTCTCTTCTATGAATATTGAAAGCCTAGAGGAGGACGCACATAACATAGTCTGGTCAAACTTACTCTCAGCTGATTCCATTAATGACAAAATTGATATATTTAACGCTAAACTTAAATCTCTTTATGATATTCATGCACCTGTTAGGCCCGTTAAAATCAAACATCTTCCCGCTCCCTGGTTATCAGACGAAATCAAATCTCTGATAAATGCTAAGCATGCAGCCAAAGCCAAATTTAAAATAAAAAAGACAGAAGAATATCGTAACAAATATATTAAAATCCGGAACCGCTGTAATATGATGTGTCGTGACGCACAAAGACGTCATATTCACGCCTCCGTTGAGAACGGGGATCCGGCTAAAACATGGAAATTTCTCAAATCCCTCGGCGTGGGCAAATGCTCTGAACCGCAAGACTCTCATAATATAGATATAGATTCACTTAATAACCATTTTACTTCCTCTTTTAATCTCGACCCCAAAATTAAATCACAAACGTTAAATTATATTTCTTCGCTACCTATATTGAATTCTGATCCGTTCCTTACTGTTCCAGTTTCCGAGTGTGAGATTAAAAAGCACATCCTTTCCATATCGTCAAACGCAGTAGGAGATGACGGTATCAGTCGTAGAATGATCACACCAATATTAGATATAATTGTTCCTGTTCTTGCACACATTTTTAATTCATGTTTAGAGTCTTGTACCTTTCCTGATGCCTGGAAGGCAGCTTACATAATTCCTTTACCTAAATCCTCCTGTCCTAAGACTGTGTCTGACTTCCGTCCTATTTCCATCCTACCCTTTTTATCAAAAGTTTTAGAGCGAATCATTCATCACCAGCTTACGAAATTTGTTACCCACAACAGCTTACTCCGTCCGTTCCAGTCCGGTTTTCGCACTGGTCACAGTACGACTACCGCATTGGTAAAGGTAGCTGATGATATACGGTCAGGTATGGATGATAAAATGCTTACTATTCTCACACTTCTGGATTTTAGTAATGCCTTCAATTCCATAGACCACGATATTCTGCTAGCCCGGCTTGCATCTTTAAATCTTTCACCATCAATAATTAATTTAATTCGTAGCTACCTTGTAGGACGACGGCAGAGAGTTAAATCATCTGATTATTTCTCCGATTGGAGTTATATCTATGCCGGCGTGCCTCAGGGTGGTGTGCTATCTCCTCTTCTGTTTGCAATTTTTATAAACCCTATAACAATATCGATTTCATCATCCTACCACTTGTATGCGGACGATCTTCAAATATACACACAGTCTCCTTTGGACAATCTGAATTCCGCTTTTGATCTAGTGAATCACGATTTGTCGAATATTTGTGAATGGAGCAAGAATCATGGACTTCTTATTAATCCTATTAAAACTCAATTTTATTAATTGTAATTGGTAGCCCCGGGCTAATTTCTAGAGTTGACCATGATTCTTTACCTCCTGTCCTTATAAATGGTGTAACAATACCTTTCAGTAAAGTGGTTAAAAACTTGGGAGTGTACTTTGATGAACATTTATCGTGGACGCATCAATTGCAAGAGATTAGTAGAAAGGTTTTTTCTACCTGGCGTTCCCTAAAACGTCTACGATATGTTCTTCCGATACCCACTAAGGTAGTTTTGGCTGAATCCCTACTCCTTTCCCATTTAGATTATGCGGACGCTTCTTTCACTAACTTGACGGAGGAACAACTGAACAAATTGGAGCGCCTTCAAAACCTGGCTTTGAGGTTTGTTTTCGGTTTACGTAAATTTGACCATATCTCCGAGTATCGCCTCAAGTTAAAGTGGTTGCCAATCCGCTACCGCCGTGACTCTCGTGTTCTCTCCTTCCTTTATAACATCCTATTTGACTCCCATTGTCCCACTTATTTAAAAAGTAATTTTAACTTCCGTACCTCTGACAGACTGGAACTACGATCTATATCTAATCTTCTTCTTGACATTCCTATCCACCGCACTAAATACTTTAATTGCTCTTTCATTGTAAAATCCATTTCCCTTTGGAATTCTTTACCTATCCATATAAGGCAGGCTGAAACTATACATCGCTTTAAAACTCTTATAAAAAATCATTATCTGGAATCATATTGTGTCAACCCTTAACTTATGTAACTAACACTTATTATTATAAATTAAAATATCATGTAGGTTTATCTATTGTATATATATATATATATATATATATAGATATATATATTATATTATATTGTATACATATATTATATATTTATTGTGTTTATGTATTATTTTATTTTATTTACTTTTATTTTATTAAATATACTTTTGCGCAACTCCCATTCTCTAGCATTGTTTTCTCTAACACCATAAGGTTGTCTGGAAGAAATTGCTATCTAGTAATAAGGCCGCCTTTGTGTGCATGTCTGATTTTTGTAATGTATATTTTTTTGTTTTTTTTTGTAACTTGTTGTGTGCACAATAAAGTATATTTGTATTGTATTGTATTATTCCATAGTGATAGAGTTTCCTTAATAATGTTGCATGCTCCACACAATCAAAAGCTTTAGAAAGATCGCAAAATATACCTAGTGCATTTTGCGATCCCTCCCAAGCTTCATATATACTACTTAAAAGGCTAATTCCTGAAGCGGTTGTAGATCGACCTTTTGTAAAACCAAACTGGTTTTTGGGCAGCAATTTATTAATATTAAAATGTGAAAGTAATATACCTACATACTTATTCGCTTCCATGTAACCATTACATATTGGCGACAACCTAATCTGTAAACCGACGTTACGTTTGGGCGGACATCGATCCCAGCAAATCTCTTAATCTCGTTAGTCGCTACTAATTAGATTTAATATTTCTAACTTGTATAATATACTAATTACTAATATTTCAAGAGCAATACTCTTGTTCTGTCAACATGTGCAAAAACTCTTCAAATGCTGCACCGGTACCTACTAAAACTGAAAAACAAAAGTATAAGCATCGAAGAAGAACTATTGTAAATAGGAAAATTAAAAAAAAACCTTAATTAAATTCACCTTCATTTCCTGCTTAAATAAGGGTCAACCCACACCAAGACGCCACATGGCGTATATTTTTAAGATAGCTATATAAATTTTAACTTAAATCATTGATAAAATATACACATTTTTGTAGGTGTACGAAAGTTTTAATTTGTTTCTTAGTAAATACCTGTGCAGTTAGCGTTTCATTTGCATCAAAAACTATTCCGGGGAAGGGCAGCCCAATGACCAGTATATCTATATCTATACATATAATTAATCTGTAGAGGGGTCATGTCTGTACATTAATAATATTTAAGTGAAAATTAAAAAAAGGGGGTCTATAAAAGCCACAGAACCTAAAAATAACATTTTTGAAAAAAATGTCTGTCTGTCTGTCCGTTTGGGAATGTTTGTCATCGCATCACGCTAAAACCACTGTATGGAATGAAATGAAATTTGGCAGGCAGGTAGCTTACGACCTGAAGAGCATTATATGAAATTATTATCCCGAAAAATGAAAGGGTTCCCGTGGGATCTTCAAAAAATTGTAGCTAACTATTTAACGGTATTTCAGCCAAACTACTCAACGTATTTAAATGAAATTTGGCAAGCAGGTAGCTTATGACCTGAAAAGCATTATTGGAAATTATTGTCCCGAAAAACGAAAGGGTTCCCGTGGGATCTTCAAAAAATTGTAGCTACCTATTTGACGGTATTTCAGCCAAACTGCTCAACGTATTTAAATGAAGTTTGGCAGGCAGGTAGCTTATGATCTGAAGAGCATTACTGGAAATTGTTATCCCGAGAAACGAAAGGGTTCCCGTGGGATCTTCAAAAAATTGTAGCTACCTATTTGACGGTATTTCAGCCAAACTGCTCAACGTATTTAAATGAAATTTGGCAGGCAGGTAGCTTATGATCTGAAGAGCATTACTGGAAATTATTATCCCAAAAAACAAAAGGGTTCCCGCGGGATCTTCAAAAAATTGTAGCTACCTATTTGACGGTATTTTAGCCAAACTACTCAACGTATTTTAATGAAACTTGGCACAAAGTAAAGGTAGATTGTAACACGAAATAACCAACACAATATTTTTAACTGACTTCCAAAAAAGGAGTAGGTTTCTCAATTCGTAAATATATGTTTTTTTATGTTTCTTCGCGGGTATCTTCATCGTTTATGAAACGATTTTAATTATTTTCTTTGTTTTGTGTAGGGTATAATTAAAATTTGGTCCCATTGTCACCAAAATGGTGACCTGATGATGGGATCCGTGAGGAATCGAGGGAAATCCTCAAAATTTATATGGAATAATATATCGATTTTGATTTTTTCTGAAAGAGTCTAAGCATATGTTACCAAAACAGTAAAGTTTTGCACAATATCCTGGATCTAAAAGTACTAAACAGAACTTCTGAGTCCTTAGAGATACAGGTTTGAAGACTTCAGCGTTGTTTAAAGGAATGCAAGCATATGCCACTACGTCAATTACATTCGAACTTGGTCTCATAGTTGTTAAAGTGGAGACCTGATGATGGCGTCGTGAGGAATCGAGGGAACACCTCGAAATTTATAGGGACACTCATAGTAATTTTGTATTTGTTTCGAGTAACATAAGCATATCCGACTAAAACATAATTTTGAATCAACTATCAATGTAATACCACTACTACTTAGTCTTTGAAGATATACGTTTGGAAATTTCGACATCGCTTATACTGCAAGCATATGTCAATTACAATATATATCAATCACCACATCACTTCACCACCCCTGTCTTAACCAGATAGTAGGTATCCATATATACCATCATAACAATATGATGAAATAGGCAAGTTTTAAAAAAGGGGAAAAAATAGTTTTAAGCGAAATAAAAGAATGTAAACCGACTAAAAATAATAAAAGAGTTCTATTATAGAACTCATAATATTGAGTTTGGCTGGTACCGACTTTAATATTCTGAAAATTTGTATCTCATTTTATAGTCATTTTACTTGATCTATATATAAACTTTTCTTCTTATATATATATATATATATATATATATATATATATATATATATATATATATATATATATAATTTTTAAAAAAATCTATGAACTATACATATAGGTATATTAAAAAAATCGTGGATGCTCTGGCTCACGCCAGAGCAGCGATGCACTATGTAAATAGGTATATTAAAAAAATTTGCGCTGCTCTGGCTTACGTCAGAGCAGCGATGAACTATATATATAGGTATATTAAAAAATTTTGCGCTGCTCTGGCTTACGTCAGAGCAGCGATGAACTATATATATATAGGTATATTAAAAAAATTTGCGCTGCTCTGGCTTACGTCAGAGCAGCGATGAACTATATATATAGGTATATTAAAAAACTTCGCGGATGCTCTGGCTCACGCCAGAGCAGCGATGCACTATATAAATAGGTATATTAAAAAATTTTGCGCTGCTCTGGCTTACGTCAGAGCAGCGATGAACTATATATATAGGTATATTAAAAAAAATTGCGCTGCTCTGGCTTACGTCAGAGCAGCGATGAACTATATATATAGGTATATTAAAAAAATTTGCGCTGCTCTGGCTTACGTCAGAGCAGCGACGAACTATGTATATATAAAATATTAAAAGGTATATTAAAAAAAAATTAAATTTTTAGAAAAGTTACGTCAATATAAGTAACATTTATGTTTTTCATTATATTTTTATTTATTAGTTTTCATGCTAGGTACGACTTGGGTTTTTTCTTTCTTTTGTACTTTTGTTATTTTGTCGTCTAAAGGAAGTTAGTACTTTAACCGTAAAGTCCCAAAGTACGACAGTGTTCATAAACTAAAAATGTATTTAACTGCTGCCCTAAATCACTTTTCCACGCGGACGAAGTCGCGGGCACAGCTAGTAGTATATATATTTTGGGCAACGGAAATAACTCAATGCAAATGTTAACGTTAAATAAGTTCTAAAACATTAAATACACGAGAGAAAAAGGCCTGGCCGGCTAATTATGTGACCTTGGATCATTGTCACATTGTATAGCAATTTTTTATGGATAAATAGATAATTAAAGCTGCCTTTTTGATTCAGAAAACGGTAAATATCATAAACGAAAAATGGAACGAATTTGACAACTCTTGTGTTTAAGAACAGTGTGGATTAACCCCACGCTAGTATCTTCTCTTCTTCTTCTTATATATAAAAATGAATCGCTGTTCGTTATTAGTCTCGCTAAAACTAGAAAACGGGTGAACAGATTCGGCTACTTTTAGTCTTGAAAAATTTGTGGAAATGTCCTGAAAATGGTGTCCAGGGAAGGTTTAAACGGTTTGTATGCTCAACGAAGTGGGCACGGTTCAGCTAGTCTATTATAATACTGTCCCAGGGGTGCGCGCAAGGTTAATCTGATAGTGAACTTGGTTGAAAGTCTGCACACTTAATGTATTACTAGTTTCTGAAGTCACGCGATGCTGTACTATTTTTAAAATATCAAAGGACTCTAAGGCCCGTGTACATAAAACAATCTCAAACCCAACCTCACTTGAGAAGCTATTTGACAGATAAAAAAAAATGTTTCGTTTCACTTTTAAAAATAAAGGACTTTACTTACGTTACATAATTTAATTTCTTTCTTTTTTAAAACGTAAAAATAAAGATTATTAAATAGAGATTATATTTATTTTAATGTTTTGCTGTAATCTATAATATGAATATAATGAATATAATGGCAAATAGGTTCTCAAGTAAGGTTAGGTTTGAGATTGTTTTATTTATACGGGCATTAGGTTAATAATATATGTTTATAAATTATGTTATATATTATATACATACGTCAGGTCAAAACTATGTATGTATTATGTTTTTATTTATTCATGTAGCTATTTTGCATCAGAATGCAATCTCCTTAAAATCGTTGAAAACTCAATTAAAGTTAATTCGCACATACTCGTAGCTACATAATACATATACCTAAGTGCATCTATACTAATATTTTACAGCGGAAGAGTTTGTTTATTAGTTTGTTTAATTAAAAGCGCTAATCTCAGCAACTACTGGTCCGATTTGAAAAAATGTTTTTCTTGGATAGTCCATATGGACTTACGAAGTCATTTATGCAATTTGTGTATCAAGATAACTGGACAGATATTCCAAAATATTTAAGTTTTTCCATGATTTGCACGCTAAACGCTACTAATTGTATTCTAAATCTAAAGCTTCTATGTATGCTAGAAGTGCCTTACACGTTTGATGATCGGTCAGTGAGCAGTTGAGCAGCAGCAAGTTGAGCGAGTGAGTGAGTCTGTGACAAAAACTTTGACAAGTTATAATTTTAAAATGTTATGAATTCTAAAACAAAATCATAAACCCATGCAAAAATAAACACTACTGGTTCAAAATGAATTAAAATTTAAGTGTACCGTATTTATTCAGTGCCTGCTTAGTTACTGAAAATGCAAGTTTCTAGTTTTATCCATAATGAAGCTATAGAGGGTCGAATATTATAGACTGAACTATATTATCGAGAAAAAGGATGGTGCGGCTGTGCTCAACTTGACGGGGGCACTTCTGGGACCTCAGAGAAATTTCTGTCCATACTTTTTTCAAATACTTACATATATTCATAGAGGAAGGCTTTAGGCTATATTACATTACTCTGCGACCTCTTATTGGTCGAAGCGTGCAAATCATGAAAAAACTTAAACATTTTGGAATGTCTGTCCAGTTATCTTAATACACAAACCGCATAAATGACTTTGTAATTCCTTAAAAATGTATAAAATTGCCAAATCAATCTATTGATTTATAAAAACATGCATTAAACTGACTGACTAACCCCAACTTTGCATAACATGGATCGCACAACTTTTTACGCTAGAAGAACTGAGTAGCTAAACTTGGCATTTTTTACAAGTTATGTTTTGATGGGATAAAATGCTTCGAAATTTCTTATTAGTTTTGGACGAATTCATAGAATTTGGCAAAACACAGTATTGTTACCTATTTATTTAATTGTGAAATTTAGGGTGTGTTTCACCAAGCAATGTTAAAGTTAACGCCATGTTAAATATCATGTTATCCCTCTCGTATTTCCTGTCAATGAACGAGATGGCATGATATTATAACATGGCGTTAACTATAACATTGCTTGGTGAAACACGGCCTAAACTTTGCTTATTTACCCATTCATTTTTAGGATGTTCGCAAAAAATCTGTCTGAAAATTTGAGTGGTACTTATTGCTGTTGCAACGAGTGCTGTTAGAGCATATTTTATGTAGAAAATAAGTATTTTCTCTAGGCTAGGTGTTCTAATGCCTAACCAGCTTTATAATATAAAAATTAAGTGCATGAATGTACCGGTGTTTGACAAATCTAATACCGAGGACGAATCAATAAAGAGGCGAAGTTGACGGTCGCATTTGATAAAACGAATAGTGTGTTCGAATTTACTAGTGAAACATAATCGGATTTTAATTAATCTCAGTAAATGAATTTGGCATTGGTTGTAATTAAAATCTTAAGTAATTAAAATAGCTTATTCGATACTGTTATAACTGTAACGAGAGTTAACATAATATTATTAGCAACTTACCTATATGGACAGGTTTTAAGGGGTTTGTAACCAAGTTTTAAAAATGGAGCTATATTGGTGATATAAATTCGCCGTCCGTCTGTCACGTGAACCATGATAGTAGAAATTTTCAGACATAATATACCGATTGTATTTTTGTTGACGCCTATAACGATAAATACTAAAAACAGAATTAGATTAATATTTAAGGAGCGTCCGCGAACGATACACGTGATTTTATTGTCCGTATTAATAATAATGACTAAAGTTAAACGCTTTCAATATTCACTGAATTTTGAAGTCCCCCATTCTCCTTCAAAATTAATAATGAAAAAAATACAAAAAAACTTTATCCTTATAACATCTAGGGCTCTATATTCTAAGTTACAAGAAGCGATTATATTTTATGTTATTATTAATTTTATGTTGTCATAACTATCAGAATTTAGATATATTATTGAACTTGCATAATATAATATGTTTGATGGTATTTACAATGTAAGTTGTGAAGTTGTGAAATACACTTCCGAAAAGAAAACACGCCTAACTGAATTTTCGAGCAAATAACAAAATTGCAGATGTCAAATATGACATTGGATAGATAAGATTAGATAAACCCTTGATATAACCATAATAATTGGTATTGATATCCTATCTTTTGTAAACACTGTAGTTTACACTGCCGCCAGCTTAAAGAAAAAGTGATAAAATAAAATATATTGTTGAAAGTACTAAAACAACTTGAGGCTCGAGTTTAAATTTTCACATACGGCAACATCTTTCCATTACAACTACATGTACAAATTTGTATTACGGAAATACGATTACAAACTTTACGGACGCGCCGGCGATAGACGAAAAATTATAATTATGCTACAGCTGTGACTTACAGGACGATTGGACTCTGCACTAATCTGAGTATGTTTTAAAAAAAATTAAATATATTAAGTAACTATATCTAGCAATATCCCGCGCAAAAATTATAACCACTACCTGCAAGCAGATGAGTGGCATGCGTTTGATGCACTTCCTTCCTTTCCACACTGTTTATGCGTATACTCGCAAGCAAAAACGTGAAAACACGTGTGTAGTGGTACACAAGCAATAATGCTAACACGATCGTGCAAAGCCCCACACCACCTGGCAGGTTGCCAAACTCTATTTGAATTTTATGCTATGGATTTCCGCAAAGTAACGCCTGATTTCATTAACTACTGTGAGTATGTTTAGTAAAAAAAAATGGCCGTAAAAACTTGTTTAATGAATTAATAAAATTTTGTTTTTTGTAGTAAAGCTAGTGGTTATCACTTCTTATAAGTCACTTGAATTAGACATTATCTTCGACATTCCATCCAAACCCCAAAGACTTTTAATCACGATGACTCGTGAATATCCAAAAGATACAAATAAAAATTAATCAAACTATAATATTACAATTAACACAGAAACCTAATCGTTAATATCATTTGTGCATAATATTTATAATCTTTTAGGTGATTGACTGATAGTTTATAGCAGTTCGAATCGGCGAATGTGTACACTGTACAGTCTGACAACGTAAAATTAATCTTACAACAATAAAGTTTCGATGCAGTCCAAACTCTTAATCAAATCCGTTTGGTTTGGGCCACATTAATAATAATAATCAGTTTACTATACCTACCAAGAATTTGAAATTGAACTTTATCAAAGTAAAGCTAAATCAAAATAGCGTCTCTATTGATTTGTCGAACGATTTATAGTATTTATACTATACGTCTTATCGTTTGCTATTTTTGGGCAGGATACTTAATCAATATGTTTTATTAATACTCGTAGTGTTAAATTAGTTATATTATAGACTGAATTAGATAATTACATAACTTTAATATTATCAATTTTAAATTAGCAGATTTTAACAAAGCAAACAAGAGCAACACAACGTAAAATTCGTAGCGGAATTTTACAAAAAATATTAAATATTTCATTAAAATATACTACGTCAATGTGTTATGTTTATTAATATTTAATCAGCAAACTACTTTAATTTAAATAAAAATTAACACAGTATCGTGGTTAACAATTTTTGTATATTTATTTAAAATAGGTATCAACTACTTTTATCACTTGACTGAAAGTCATATAATTTATCTGTCTACACTATTATTTATTTTTATTATTATTATTATTATTTAGAATTAATCGTTGTCTCGGCTATTTGCCGGATGAATGACTCAGGTACGGGCTGATGCCAAGTATCCTGATTCGTGATAATTGAAAACAAATTTTATGGTTTAGAAAACGACGAACTAATGAGCAGGTATCGATGACAATGGACTTTTGCATCTGGATGTATGTATTTTTATTAAGATCTAGTGATTTCAGAGCAGCAGTAAGGGTTTCAGGGATGACAGCGGTCGAAGAGATGATAACGGGTATGATTTTTACAGTTTCTTGGCGCCACATTTGTTTTATTTCGTCTGCAAGAGGTATGTATTTTTGGATTTTTTCGTTGTGTTTTTGTTTCAGATTATTGGTGTTCGGGACAGCTATATCTACAAGGTAAGTAATTTTTTCAGATTTTATTGTTAGGGTTATATCAGGTCTGTTACTTAGGATGGTGCGGTCTGTGACTATTTCTCGATCCCAATATAGTTTAGCGTTATTGTTTTCCAGGACATTGCACGGTTTATATTTGTAATAAGGTGTATGATTGTCTATTAGTTTATATTTAATGTCTAGCAATTGATGTATATATTTGGCTACATTGTCGTGACGGTGCGTGTATTCTTTGTTGGCAAGTGAACTGCATCCTCCGGTGATATGGTCTATTGTTTCAGTTGTTTGGTGGCACAATCTACATTTATCTGTATCTATATTTTCTTTAAGTATGTATTTTGTATAATTACGGGTTTTGATTATTTGATCCTGAATAGCAACGAGAAAGCCTTCTGTCTCGCTGTATATATTTTCTCTTGTCAACCAACTGAAGGATGCAACTTGGTCTATATGGTCTTGTTCTAATTGGTTTGGGAATTTTTCATGTAGTGCTTTGCTTTTCCATTTGGCTATTTTATCAGAGTCTTTTACTATTTTATGTTTTGGATTAAATTGTCTGTTGTTTAGCTGTAAAGGAGTTCCTGATTGAGTAAGATTTATTAGGGCTTTGTGTAAATTACTGGTGTGGGCTTTAGTTTGAAAATATGTTTTAAGGTTTTCTATTTGATTGTAACATAAATTTTTTATATCAATGCAACCACGGCCACCTAGTTTTCTCTTAAGTGTGAATCTTTCGAGTGCTGAGTGAATGTGATGGATGTTATGTTTATAGCTAGCGGTACGGGTTGCTATGTTAAGGGCTTCAAGTTCTGTATCTGACCATTTAATAATTCCAAATGAGTACGTCAATATAGGTATTGCGTAAGTATTTATAGCTTTTATTTTATTTCGACCTGATAGATTAGTTTTAAGTATTTTATTTAATCTTTGCTTGTATTTAGATTTTAGTGTGTTCTTTACATCCTTATGATTAATTGTTGTATTTTGTATATATCCTAAATATTTGTAAGTATCTTTTGCTTCCAAGCTATCTATTATCTTCTTGTAGTTCTAGGTTATGTGGATTGATTTGCTGATGTTGGCCTTTGATTACGCAATTAATTTTACATTTATCGATACCGAATGACATTCTGATATCTGTGCTAAATCTTTCAGTAAGATTTAAGAGTTGTTCTAGTTGTTGTCTGTCTTTAGCGTATAATTTAATATCATCCATGTATAGAAGGTGGGATAGCTTTATATTATTAACTTTATCTATTGTGAATCCATAACATGCTTTGTTAAGAATTTTGGAGAGTGGATTGAGTGCCAAACAAAACCACAAAGGACTGAGCGAAATATTGAAATATTCCGCGTTTAATTTTAATTGGGGAAGTACAGAAATTATTATTGATAGTTCTTAAGTTAAGTTGAGTAGACCATGTAGACATTACCTAGATATTGTAAAAGCTGTATTAATTTGTTATTGACTTGATATATTTCTAAGACTTGTATTAACTATGAGTGTGGAACACTGTCAAAGGCTTTTTGGTAGTCGATGTATGCAAAGTAGAGGTCTTTACGGCATTTCTTTGCTTGGTTATGTATTTCAGCATCGATAACAAGCTGTTCTTTGCAGCCCATAGACCCCTTGGTACATCCTTTCTGTTCTTCAGTTATGATTTTATTTTCTGTGATGTGTATATTTAGTTTCCGTGTGATGATTGATGTAAATAGCTTGTATAGTGTGGGCAGGCAGGTGATGGGACGGTATTTCGTTGGATTTTTAGGTAGGTAATTCCCTGTGTCATAAATGAAGGTATAGATTGCGGATTCTGTATGAATGAATTGAATATGTTTGCGATGTGGTGATGCGCTGCTGGGAAATATTTTAACCAGTAATTTTGTATTTTGTCAGGTCCTGGGGCCTTCCAATTTAAAGTTTTCTTTATAGCAATAGTTACGTCATCTTTATCGACTGTGATATCCGGCATTTGGTTTATACTTTGGTGATTTTGTATTTCAGAATGTATCCATGAGGAGTCTGTATTATGTTGAACTGGTTTAGACCAAAGCTTTTCCCAATAATCTTTAACTTCATTTATATCTGGCGGCTGTATAATTTTGATATTTTCAGAATTTATATTTTGATAAAATTTTCTTTGATTGGTGCTAAATAGCATATTGTCTCTTCTCCTTGCATTACTAATTTTGAGTCGACGTAAGCGTTTGGATTGTGCTTGGAGTTTTTGTTTCAAATTATCTAGGTGGTCGAGTAATTGACTTTTAGGGAGATTGTTTGGGTTAATTTTTTGTTGTTTTTTTTTGGTTGAGTTTACCATTTAAATATTGCGTTAGTTTTCCTATTTCTTTACGTAACTGTTGAATTCGATTTTATATTCGTGTCTGCCATTTTGGATTATTTTGATATATTGTTTTTCTCGTTTCGTTCTCTTCTGATGGGTTTATTATTTTAGTATGTAAGGTTGCAGTAGTCAGAGCTGCACAGTATAACGCGCTCTGTATTCATCAAGACAAGGTACCTCTTTTTCTTCCAGATATTTACCGATGACATCATTTAGTAGGTTTACTGTTTTAATTATGTTGCGAGTAACCTGAAGTTTTGGATTTACAGGGTTAAGAGTTGGATCTGTACCGGTGTATTTAATCAACATTTCTTTAAAAACATTTTCAATTTTTTCAGTTTCTATTGAGTCAGAGTTTGTGGGTGAATTGTTTATTGTATTTGTTCCTCGTGTGATTGTATCTTCTGTGGTATCAGGAGTGTTTGACAGAGTATTCGTTTGGTTTGAGGATGAGCTTGTGGAATAATGTGGAGGTGAGATCTCAGTGGAACATTGATGGTTTGTTTGTATGTCGCAAGTGCTTAGTTGTATACTTATGCTCTGTATATTATTTTGATTGTTGTGTTCATCGAAGGATTGGACCGATTCGGCTACTGATTGTTTTATTTGTTCTCTTACATGTGGTGCTATTCTATTATTTCTTTGGATAACTCTTATCTGATCAGCTAGTCTTTGTTCCGATAAATGACTTAATTCCGGGAAAGATTCTACAATTTTTTTATGAAGTAATGGTCTGAAAGCTGTAAGGTTAAATTCACATGATGTGACTATGTAGTAACAACGAAGAAGTTCTCTGTTAATTTGGTCAGTCCATTTCATTCGTTGCCTACATTTACCAGCTTGGGTGGTTGCAGGAAGCATGTCCTGTAAAACACTTCTTGCTGGTGTGTTGATGATATGTGATTGTTGTATATTGTGGTCTACGGGATGCAATTGATTATTTTGTAAGGTACTCGTAGACGGCGTGATGTCAGGGATGGGCACAGGGTAAGTAGCATTTGCTTCCCGTGTAACATCGTCTGACATTGGTGATAATGTAGTGGATCGTGATGAGGGTGAATTATTATCAAGCATGTATGACTTTGGTGATGACTGAAGTGATGAGAACAGGCTGATGGATGAGGTAGGCGATGTGGGGTACGAGTATGTATTGCTCGTTGTGATGAAGATAGTATCTGCAGCAGTACTAGACTGGGCAGGAAGTGGCGATACGGTGTCCCCCCCAGAATACGAGGGACAGCCCAGACCCGAAGGCCCGGGGCGGGATTCTCCATTGCTTGTCGCTCCGGTACCCGCCTGGGGTATATTTCTATTACGCAGTCGCATTTCATATAATCTTCTTTAATCTTCTTCTACTTCTTCTTGGGGACTGGGACCGTTAGTTTGGGAAGGGTGTAGCTAAGATGTTAGTAGCTTTTGATTTTATTGTAGCCAAGATGTTGGTTGCTTTTTTTTTCCCTTCGTGTTATTGGGTCAAGATGTTAGTGATCCCTTTATAGTTCATGCCTTCCCTAAGCCCCCCCACCACGTCAAGGTGGCCCCCTGGGGGGGTTATTATTATTATTATTATTATTATTATGTTTGTGTATAGCTTCCTTGCTCACGGGCAATTAAATCCCGGACCTTTGGAAGGCATGCGTGGGGCCGAAGCCAACACGCAGAGGCCCCGTTACACAATTTTAATTTAAATGTGATGTGACACTAGCCGGCGACTCTCCCTGTACGCACCATGGGAGTGCGCCCACGGAGACCCACCGGTTAGTGTAGGACTATTGCATGGAACGGTTATAGGAAAAGATTCTGGGCTATAGGGGTGAGGTGCTAGTGGACTATTATTATTATAAAAAGGTACTCAAGTGGTATGGTAGTTTTACCGGGAAAGATTGTAATAAAATAAAAAACTCATTTTACAACAATTATAGATGACTAGCTGACCCTTGCCCACTTCGTTGAGCATAAAAACAGTTTATTATGAAATTCAACTAAAAAAAACAACGCGGAACCCGCAACGCGGAACCTACAACGCGGAACCCGCAACGCGGGAACCCAGAACCCGCAACGCGGGAACCCGGAACCCGCAACGCGGGAACCCGGAACCCACAACGCGAGAACCCGGAACCCGCAATGTGGGAACCCGGAACCCGCAACGCGGT
Organism: Celastrina argiolus; assembly: GCA_905187575.2. Taxonomy (NCBI): domain Eukaryota; kingdom Metazoa; phylum Arthropoda; class Insecta; order Lepidoptera; family Lycaenidae; genus Celastrina; species Celastrina argiolus. The sequence goes on from LR994579.1 coordinate 14,831,256, forward strand.
TACCCAGAACCCGCAACGCGGGAACCCGGAATCCGCAACGCGGGAACCCGCAACCCGCAACGCGGGAACCCGGAACCCGCAACGCGGGAACCTGGAACCCGCATCGCGGAACCCGGAACCCGCAACGCGAAACCCGCAACACGGGAACCCGCAACCCGCAACGCGGAACCCGGAAGCGGCAACGCGGGAACCCGGAACCCGCAACGCGGGAACGCAGAACCCGCAACGCGGGAACCCGGAACTCGCAACCCGCAACGCGGAACCCGCAGCATGGGAACCTGGAACCCGCAACCCGCAACGCGGAACCCGCAACGCAGAACCCGCAACGCGGAACCCGCAACGCGGAACCCGGAACCCGCAACGCGGAACCCGGAACCCGCAACGTGGAACCCGGAACCCGCAACGCGGAACCCGGAACCCGCAACGCGGAACCCGCAACGTGGAACCCGGAACCCGCAACGCGGAACCCGGAACCCGCAACGCGGAACCCGGAACCTGCAACGTGGAACCCTTACGCAGAACCCGCAACGTTCACGGAAACGCTGTCGAATGGAATAGATAGTATCCTATGTCTACTTGCTCTAAGCTACTTCCTCACCAATTTTCAGCCATATCGATAAAGCCGTTCTTGAGTTATAAATAATTTAACTAACACGACTTACTTTTATACATATAGATGTATAGATTACTCCTACTAACATAAGCTAACGCCCGGTGAATGCTCCCGTCACAGTCGGTCCAGCCGATTTGGTGACCATTAGTTAGATGACGATGATGGTGATGATGATGATGAAAAGTTGCCTAAATTAATCCTTATAACTTTAGCTATCTACCAGTGAAAGTCTCGTTAAAATCGGACCAGCCGTTCCAGAGATTAGCCAGAGCAAAGAGACATGCCGACAGACAGACAGACAATTTTTTTTTAAATTGCATTTTCGTTTTCAGTAAATATCGTTTAATGCATATTATGCATTTAGAAAAAACTTATTGAAAGTTACAAACTGACACTTCAATTTTATTTATTTGTAGGTATAGATGTATAGATTTGGAACACCGTCCCGATGCGTCTATAGGGCTGCGTTTCCACTGACACGGAGGAGCTTAGCGGTGCCCAAGCGAAGTGGAGCGGACATTTCGAGCATAGTGATTGGTCAATTCGGGTACCGCAAGCTCCCGTCCGCCTCGCTCCGCGTCAGTGGAAACGCAGCCTAACGTCTATAACGTCTAACGGTCGTCATGGTAACAACGTTGTTTACAAATGGAAAACAAAAATTATGAAATGCTATAAATACCGTATTTATATCAGCTTAAACTATTTGGATTCATATTTTTGTTAATCCAAATAGTTTTATTAATCTAAATAGTTTAAGCTTATATAAAAACGGTATTTATAGCATTTCATAATTTTTATTTTCCATTTGTAAACAATGTTGTTACCATGATACCCGTGTCATATAGACTGGCAACGACGCGAATCGATTGAGCACAGGTTCAACCCCCGCGTGACCAACACGTATATTTTCTTCTTTTTTCTAATTTTCTGCTTATTTTTTTCAACATTTTCTTTCATAATAATCTTTTCATGACAATAACGAACATTAAAAAATTTGCGAAATTGGTCAAGCCGTTGTCGAAGCGCACACGATGTAAGAAATTTTTTACACTTTGGCTACATTTTTGGGATTTTAGTAAGGAACCCTACTTTTATTTAACATATTTTTTATTTATTTATTTATTTCAATATATTTAAACAATTATAATCAATAAAAAAAAATTGCCAAACTGCAAAACAGTTTGTTGGCAATAATTGCAATACACATATTAATAAACAAAACTAAGTATTAAATCTTAAACATAAAATAACAAAAACAATATTTTCTTATACAAAACAAAAAAAAACGAAACTTATGATCCATTATAAAAATAATAACAAAAATTATTACAATGTAATATTATACAAAAAAAATAAATACAAATAATCTATACTTATAATAAAACTGTAGAGAGGTCAATTCTGTACATTGAATATTTTTTCAAAATACATATTGGAGGATGATTGGCGATCGATACTGATGCCAAAAATGCAATTAGTAAAATTTTTGTCTGTCTGTCTGTCTGTCTGTCTGTCTGTCTGTCTGTCTGTCTGTCTGTCTGTCTGTCTGTCTGTATGTGCACGATGGAAACAAAAACTACTGAAGGGATTTTAACCAAACTTGGTACGATTGTAGCCCATATTCCTGGGCAGGTTATAGGCTATATAACATAACGCTACGATACATAGGAGCCGAGCAGTGACGATAAATTTGAAGCAAGTCGGATGAATTTCGCGCGCGCGGCCTGCGGTCGAACTGTTCGTGCGGGGGGCGCGGGGGGGTCGCTTACACAGTGACGCGAAGCAATAGAACGTGGCACTAAAGTAGATTAGAACATCAAATAAGTACCTAACTATCAGGATTTTTTTTCTTTGAAAACAGTGTTTTCACAGTGTCATAATAATATAAAAATTGTATTTTTGAACTTGCTTCACAAATTGAAATAAATTATCATTTATTGTATAAAATCAACTTAATTAACTGTAAAATTAAAAGAAAGCCTTTCGCGATAAACTAAAAAACGGGCAATTAAGCGGTTTTTGGAAAGCTATTTATACCATCACGGTATTAATTCTTATCATTTTTAATACGTTAGTTGGCTTAAGCATTCCATGAAGACTATAATATTTGCCCTTTATACCATGCAAATATAATGAGTAGTTTAGGAAATAGGTATAGCAAAATTAAAATCGTTTCGCCGTGATTCGACCGGACGCCGCGTAATGCAGGCTGCTGCGTGACGTCCGAGCCGGGCTGGTGTAGTGTAGACTGCTGGGTAAAAAATACTATTAAAATGTGCTAACTGTGCCTGTGTTATTATAGGAGACTTTTATTTATGCAATAGTACCCAAAACAATATTTTTTTTTATTTTTGTCTGTTTGTCGGTGCATTTGTGCACGCTAATCTCAGAAACGGCTTATCCGATTTAGATGTGGTTCAATCATATTTGTAGTAATCTTGACTTAACATTTATTTCATCTCAATCGGTTCATAAATAAAAAACTTATGACAATTTAAAAAAAATGCTGGACGTTTGTATGAAGCGCGGCAGGAACCGCGCTGCAAACATTCAAATTTAATATTTTTTTATTTTATATTTTCTTTAAAACTAAATTTAATTTATTTATATTATTGTTATACTTAGGGTAGGTTAATAAAAAAACGCTACTTAAACCGATCGGCGCGCCGAGCTGGGGCCTAACTCCCCAAACTGATTCGATTTTGATTCAGATTCGATCGTGCCGCATACTCCCGAATAAATTGACGTTTGTTTATTTTTGTTCTATGTCGATTGATATCGTCGGGTGTACAAAAAGTTACGTTCCAAAGGTTTTCTTTATCCTAATTAGTTCCAAAGTAATCTACCAAATAAAACACCAAATCCGTTGAGATCGAACTGATTAGATTCTCGGTTGTGTCGAGAGTAAGCCTGCTGGATCCTCGAAGGGGCGTGCCGCTGCGCCCATGTCTAACCGAGAGTTTCGTTTTAAATACCTTAATAATTGCAATATATGTTTCAATTTAATATCTCAAAATATTTATGACAAAAACGGTAGTAAGTTCAAAAAAATTGAAAATAATTTTATGGTTTCGCAATTTATCCTATGTCGGCAGTCGGCACTATTAAGACGTTGCTTCGTATCAAATTTAGGTTTTGGTTCCCTTTGGAGTGTCGAAAATTAGAGAGATAAACGGCTGAATCTTTGGGTAGATGTGGCTAAGTAGTCTGTTTTTTTTTTAAAGCCAGAAGGGACAGAAGATCCTGAGTATATAATAGGATTGTTAGCTTGATACCTACACGTGTTAAAGTTTTGACAACCAGACAGATAGACAGACGGACATCGAAGTTAAATAATTTACTAAATTAACGTGAAAAATTGGCTGGGTCTATACGGTGCATTCGAATAATATTATCCTAACTTCGAATACCTTTGCTGACTTCTACATATTGTTCGAAGGCCTACTTCTTAGAAAGGATGGTACTATATTATTATTATACCATGAGCATACCAAGAGGCTTGCCGGGTACGTGACTTGCTGGATAGGGTATCAACACTGGGATACACTGGGAAGTAACTATTAAATTAGCCGAAAGTTGTCAGCGGCTGCGCCAATAAACTAAAAATATATTTAAAAATATAAGTGTCCTAAATCACTTTTCCACGCGTACGAAGTCGCGGGCACAGCTAGTACAAAATAAATAAAAACATATGAATTATTCTTCCCATTCCATGAACCAACAAATCTACCCAACATTGTTAGTACATTTATTGGTCTTCCAATAAATACCTCTTTAATTTTTTCTTTAGGGTTGCTATGCTCATTATTTTGCTATCGTCTCTAATAAAATCTATTTTGTTAAATATAACTGGAGTCAAGTATTTCCTGGTTCTGTTCCCGTAGTAATTTTTTATCGTTGGTATTATATATTTGCCTTGTGTAACATTCCTGGTATGATGTTGATGATGAACTATAATTTCCTTATATTTATTTATGTTGTATTGCTCTAAAGCTATAATGTATTCTACTTTTGAGTGCACAGGTAAAATTTCATATATTTTAAATAATTGGTCATAATTATTACTAACTTTACACTCTAATTTTAGTTTTTTACTTGCGAAGTATTTAATTAATAATAATTTTTTTTTTTTATATCTATGGACGCTTCACACCACGTCAATCTGGCCCTGTGCTAAGTATCCGAAGAACTTGTGTTACAGGTACCAGACAACGGAAATATATTTAATACTTTTATAATATACACATATTTAAGATTTTTAATATATTATACACTTTGGAGAAAGCCCACTCTCCATAGTGTCTCAGGCCCAATGTGGACATCAAAAAATCGCATTAAAAATGAGTGTTCTAAAATGTTAATAGTATTAGATATCTGAGAAAAAAACTTAAAATGCCGCCATTATTGTAGAAATATTTTTTTTTACTTTTTGTCTATTTTATTTTCAAGGCCTTTTCCGACTTTTCAATAATTTATAATAGTAAGATATAATAAGATAGCCCTTGTTGTAGTGCAAGACTTTTAGTTATTGCTACCCAGCAATTGTGGCAAACAAGATTATCGCCTGACACCTAAAACATATTAACATTAATGATAAATATTTTCAACCGTAAAAGATTTAACGATTAAACCATAATTAAAGAAATAATAGAAACATTTTATTATAATATATATTATGATTACCTGCTGCCGTGCAACCCACTGTTGTATGACACTTAATTCTTCGGGCTCTAAAATACGGTTCTCGGTAACATTATTACCACAACATAATATACAATATTCTTCAGACATTTTGGTATGCACAATCAAATAGCGTAATCCTTTAATCCAGGGCCAAGTAATCGTAGAAGGAGAGAACAAAACTAGTAAAACAATGCCAAAGTCGTACGTGAAAAGCCGAAACAAGTTCAGGCGAGAAAGCCAGATTGCGGTGAAAAAAATCGAAAACAAAACAAAGCGCATCTTTGAGCAACAAGTGAACGGTCGAAATCATTCGTTTGAAAAATGACATTTCAGTCATCAGTGTTGCCGCTTGTCGCAAAAAAATGAAATCGATAAATCGATTACGTAAAAAATAATCGATATAATATGACTTTTTATTAATCTTTATCGTTTATAGTAACAAACGTAAACATTGGTTTTAAGATAAATGTTTTCTTTTGATTAATTCTTTACAGAATTACCAACAGTGACCCGTTATTTGTATTTTACATGAGTTTATTTTATTTGTTTATAAATCGATATTCGGATTGATTGATTAGAGTTTTATCATCGGGTAACATTTCACCTCAACGTTATATTTAGGTTCCAAATAATCCAATAAAATTCCTTTTTTTATTGGAACATTACTGATTATAGTGGCGGTTATTTGAATGTTATCAAAAATCATGTCTCTTTATTATACATTTCTGGAGAAATTAAGTCTTCTTAAGACGGCTGTCCGCTCTGGGCCTGAAATGGGCTTTCTCCAAAAATACACATCCATGACCCAGGAACATTGAAAACTTTCTGTTCCCTCGGCGGGATTCGAACCCGCGACCTTTCGTTCGAGCGCCAACGCGCTCAACCAACTGCGCTACGGAGGTCGTCTATATAATTATCGTCTATTTAATTAATCTAACTTGTAATTGCTTTATTTTATCTAATTGTGTTTTAAATGTATTTACTACATCTAATTGTGTTTTAAATGTATTTAAATGTAGCTTTCCAACGGTGAAAGAATTTTTCATATTGGTTCAGTGGTTTCAGAGCCTATTCCATTCAAACAAACAAACAAACAATCAAATGTTACCTCTTTATAATATTATAGTATATAATATTATAATATTAGTATAGAAGATATAGATAGGTACATATTTATTATTTAATATTTACCCTAGACCGTTTGCACATGCGATAGGTAATTAATTAATCATTATTATTTAGCTCGCAAATAAACAGAGTGATGGAGGCCTAGTAATTTGCGCCAAAAAATCTCTCTCTAGATTAAAGTCTACAAGTAACTTCAATTATTATTAGCGGTGAGTCTGGTTCTCACTGTGGTAATTTAACCCTAGCTAGCGAAATCGGCCTCAGCATACTAATTCATCATTAAAGTAAAGTAGTTAGATCTACAAGTTTTCATGAACCAGTCGAACACTAGTTTTCATCATCATTATCTATACTAATATTATAAAGCGGAAGAGTTTGTTTGTTTGTTTAAACGCGCTAATCTCAGGTCCGATTTGAAATTTTTTTTTTTTTTTGTTGGATAGTCCATTTATAGAGGAAGGCTTTAGGCTATATAACGTTACGCTGCGACCAATAAGAGCGAAGCGTCAGTGAGAAATGTTGCAAAAACGGGGAAAATTAATTACCTTTGGGGATTTTCATTGCGTGCTCTGCATAAACGTCGCTCAAAAACCACGCGATCGAAGTCGCGGGAACAGCTAGTATTAGATAAATCCAACGATTATTGTCAATTTCATAAGGAGTATTTTTTGTGGCGTTCCACAAGATTTCGATATACGTACTATTAAAATATTATCAGTTATTTTAGTTTAATAATTAAGAAACGCAATTAAATTATTAATTATTATCTAGTGCAAGTTTTATACAGACCAACAGTGAGCAGTAAACAATCATAATATGGATATTAATTGCAATATACATTGCCAATGTCACATTCTGAAGATAAAATTTATTGCGGGGGATGAGGGCAACGGTCTTCATAAAATCATCGTGTGGGGTGAACCTATAGTACTTACTCGTATATACAATTTTTTAAATATAAAAGTAATATTATTCATTATGTATTAATTTATTACTGACATACAATATATTTATTTGAATAAAACAAATACTAAAGAGAATACCATAGCTTTGCCTTTATCATGTAAACGGGAATTATCCGTTAAAAATATTGCATTACGAAATATTAGGTATGAAATTATCGAATAACACCAGCTATGAAATTGTCGTTTTGTATGAAACTTTTTTTTCACGTAATTTTTATTTATACTAATCGAAGTAAGTATGCATGCAATTAATATGCATCTTTGCCAAAGGCATGTTGTCAAAAAAAGGCATCTCGGGTACTTATTTAATTTTTTTCCCGCCAAGAAGTCACGACGATATCGACGTATCCATGAAAAAGATTGAAATGCGATGAAAAATTAACACTAGTAAAAATGACTACTTTTGGAACAAGAATTCCATGTTTTTAATATAAAATTAATTTGAAATTAGAATTCTTAGCAAAACAAAAATGATTTTGATTTGAAATGCCCAGTACTGCAGAACGGCAATTTCATAGGTTTAACCTATTATTATATTATTCAGATTTCTACGACCGCAATCATAACACATCTATCTTTTTGTAAAATTAGTTGAATAAATTAGCTCTAAAATAGTGTTCGAAATTATTATACCTAAGTATATTAAATGTCATAAAGCAATACAAATATTTGCGTCACAGATCAAAGCTTATGAGACAGCTATCAAATTTATCAAAACGAGTCCTTTTTAAGGTTCTGTACCCAAAGAATTATCTACTCCCTATTACTAAGAGTTCTGTGTCTCAATATAGCCATAGCTAGTTTAAATTTTTTCCAGATTACGTATTGATTTTGTCGCTATAACAACAAAACTAAAAAGGAAATGAAATAAACATTTCCCATATGGTAAAAATGTTTTTGCATTTTGTAAGGAACTCTTCGTGCGCGAGCCTCGATCGCACTTGGCCGGTTTTTGTATACTTATCATTTGTTCATCCCGTCAGGAGTGGAAGTATTTTTGAAAATAAATTGGATCGAGTGAGGCTACTTGTGGGTGGTCTCAAATTACTTGTCTATGTATGTTTATTCCACGCAGAGCCTAAACAACTGATAAAATTTTTTGGCTTTATAATTTCCGTAAAGACTTGGGATACAGTGTTTTGACAATTTGTTTTTTAAATTGGTCACTGGACATAACCCTCCCCCAGAGTATTTCATGAAATACTTTAGATAGTTTTCAGTTTTCAGATAAAAACAAAATCGTAAACATTATATCCCTACTCTATCATATTCTATTAGTACAAGCAGACCTACAGGACTATATCGTCACAAATCAAATATTCAGAAATAATCATTTTGTTCTAGCTCATGTTAAATAACGTATTTTAAGTTGCTCGCGGTTAGCTTACAAAAAAAAATTATGTCGTCTTGACGTAATCATTAATTTAAAAACTAATAAATTTAGAATATTAATCACAATAATTACTTTAAATGATAACACTGTTTATTATATTATATCTTAGGTATTATTGAATCGCTCAGACGTTAATGCAAATAAGTTAATTAATTAAGTTATGAATTCAATAAACGCTGATAAAATTTGTCTTATTTATAATTACTTTTATAAATAATTGCACCGATAACGAGAAGAAAACATTATTACAAAGTTATAATTTACGCAGCCTAGTATTACACGCGACTTTATTCGCATAACATAAAACTCTTAAATGCAGCAAGTGGGCACTGACTCTTTAGCCAAATTGCCATCGCTATTCGCTTTAGCTACTGGCTTATCCGTGGGGTTCTGGAGAAATAATAGCACCCTGACCAGTTTAAGAAGAGAAAGAATAGCACGACCGCGATGTATACAATATGATACATTTGTTTAATAATGAACCACGACAACAATTTTAAATTATTTCAAAGTTGATTTGGTGATTTGAAATTGCTAATTATGTCACATCAGATTAAAAAAAAATCTAATTTATACTACCTAGTATAAATTTTTCACTTTTTGAGATTTGTGAGCTCGTGTAGCATTGTAGAGGTTAAAGAAAATAGCTTATGTTGAACTATGTATATTCTTCTCCCATGAAAAAGGCGATTCACGATTATCACTATATAGCAACAAGAGATTAAAATAATATAATAATACTCGTAATATTAATTTATATTATCATTTGTTGTATTTAACAGATAAAATCGTTAATATGCTATAATTTAAGCAAATTCATTTATCAACCTTCGTAGCTATTAGTAATCGCCTATGCACTTTTTTACAAGTTACAAGCGAAAGCGTTATGGTATCTAATAAGGTGGGTAGACCGTGTAAGGCCATGATTGTAAGAAGGCCAACTATTAAAACTTCGTAGTTATTAATATATAAGGACTTATTTCTTATACTTGACAAAATATGTATCAATCAAACCAAAAAAAACAGTTACGGTGGCAAATCGCTCCCGCAGAATGAATGTCAGATCCCGCTCTATGTTGACTTCCATCGTCGACGTTGAAATTTTAATTACCGCGCAGAGCAAAACGTTACTCTTCAGATTAATCTTATATATATAAATTAATTGCTGTTCGTTAGTCTCGCTAAGACTCGAGAACTGCTGAACCGATTCGGCTATTTTTGGTCTTGATATATTCGTGGAAGTCCAGGAAAGGTTTAAACGGTTTGTATGCTCAACGAAGTGGGCACGGGTCAGCAAGTCTTATATATGTATGAATTGCTGTTCGTTAGTCTCGCTAAAACTCGAGATCGGCTGAACCGATTCAGCAATTTTTTGTCTTGAAACGTTCGTAGATGTCCAGGAAAGGCTTAACGATGAGAAAATACTGTTGTATGCTCAACAAAGTAGGCACGGGTCAGCTAGTAACCAATAAATTTCTCTCTTTAATTACTAAACTGAACTGCGAATTGTAATGTGAGAATGTTCTAAACTTAGGAAAAAATAGTAATTTTTCCTAGATTTTTGTTAATAAATGCTCGTGTTCCTAAAAAAAAATACGGTTGGCCTTACTAGTTACTACATAGGGATTACAAGGAACAATATATATTTAAACACATAATATTATTTAGGTCTAATACCTAAACGTAAGTATTTGAGATAAAATAATGTTTTATATATTTATGATATTTATATTCGTAAGGGTTGTTAAACTTTTTAACATAATTAATATTTTGATGAATATAATAAGCTTTTACTGTTTTATTTGAATGAAAAATATTTACAACTCTACTTTCCAATTTAACGATTAATAACAACTTTTGCCTTTTTTGGAGCCATGTACTTTACATTGCTATTTAGAAGAGCTTTACAAAACTTAAGTTTAATAAGAAATGATTAAAGCTATAGCTATATACCTATATACCTGCATCATAATCCCAAGTATCACTTTATAATTAGTTTTCTTCATTTATTCAGTAAATAAACGAATTAAAGATGCTTAAACGTTAAGATGGCATTTCATGGTCCACCTACCTTATTGGTAATTAGAAGGTATAAAAATTTTAAGCTACATTTTGTAGGACAGAGGAGAATGTTACCGAGCCGTGTCAGCATTAGGTCTATATAAAATCTTGACACCGTTTATTACTAGACCTTATATCACACCTTATCTCATAAGAAAATAGCTTAAAAGTGTTTCGAGTGATTTCGAAAAGAAGATAATAAACAGGAATTATTCATCTTGCAATAATCTACGATCAATATTTACAAAATACAGTTGTTAAAAAAGTGAGATCGTTGGATGACACGTAAAACGCTCCACCTCTCACATTACGTGTTGACATTAATATGTGCTATTTGCATTTTTCTGTTCTTATTTTTGTCATATGGATGATGTAGAAGAGTTTATTTTTTTTATTTCAGTGAATCATGATACTATTTAGTATACATTTGTATATTGCCCGCTTCAACTTCTATCCTGCGACAAATTCTGTTTTATCTGATACCTACTTTATCAAAAACTCACAGAGTAAGCTTTATTTATGTATTGACAGTGCATCAAGATGGTCGCGAGTAGACGGAGTCAGTGGCTGATCGGCTTCGGCGTTGTAGTCTTCTCCGTAGGGGTGTTGTTTGCTTCTATGTGGCCAGCATTCTTCTACTCCAAAATCAAAGACGTGAGTACACTATTTTTTAGAATTCATATTTAGAATACAAATAGTAGTGATAAATTCATCTGGATGGATGATGAATTCCACACAAACAGAGAATAAAATTATTGAAAAGCTTGGATTGACAAAAAGGCTACTTCTTATCCCGAAGCATTCCCGTGGGAATTGTAGTAGATTTACAATAGGCAACAGCTACAATAGAAGAAGACGAAAATATTACCCAGATTTTATTTATTTTTTAATTTTTCATTAAGGCATGTAATACCAACAAATCTTTCTTTATCTAATGATTTATTACTTAAGAATTTTTGCAATGTTTGAGTTTTAATATTGTTTAAATTGAATTTCTTGCAAGAAAATTAAAAAGTGCAACCTATAAAGGTTTATCTCAACAAAAACATAAACATAAATGTGAAATGAGAGCCAAGTTCAAAGACAAATTAAATCTACATGAGCGCCAAATTCCGATATCTATTTATAGCAACAATATTTTATAACAACTTGTTTGTAACAACCATAATGTCTTCTTACAACTTTTAAATATATATATAGAATCCTAAGGTTGGGCTTGGCTAGTTTTCATAGAAACTTATTTGATTGTTCCGATAACTTTGCATTTTTCATCAAAATCAATCCATCAGTCAATAAACAAACAAATAAACAAATCTGTCCTATTGACATAGGACACGACAGACATGTCCAACCACAATATAAAACCACTTTTCTTCAGACACTTTATAACAAAGAAAATTTCTATATATTTTATTGAAAAGATTACCTACTTGCGATAATCATTTGATTCACTTCACAAAAATGCCGGTGTCTACTATCATCGTTAGTCATTACGTTTCGTAGATACAATCGCATACACGCGGTGTACTAGGTTTCCGACTCAAAATATTACTACATGATATTTGTGTGAGCAACTGTATTATGGACATATACACGAGCATAAATTAAGAAATTTCTTGTCTGGCACAAAATAGAGAGTGTTGACCTCATTTGACTCGTACATTATGGGTACAATTGGTCACTAAGGTCTAAATGGGTAGTTCTTACGAAATATTGAAATATTGGTCCTCTGAGTTGACATTAAGATATAATGGAGAATCTAACTAGTTAATTAACTATTATTGTAATATATTATGTATATTAGACCTGCTGGTATATTCTGCTATTTCAATCTAACAATAATAAAATTTCGGTTCAGTCTACATACAAATGGTATTCATACGCCGTTACAAGTGTCAAACGCTGTAATAACAAACGTTTAGGGCGTGTTTCACCAGTGCTTGTTAAAGTTAATACTTCGTTAAATATCATGTTATCCATCTTGTATTTCCTGTCAACTAATGAGAAGGCATGGTATTTTAACATGGCGTTAACTTTAACATTGTTTGGTGAAACACGCCCTTAGTATAATAACGATATTGGTCCATTTTATGATAGTAAGACAGCACAGAAGAGTAAAAGAGGTTAGAATGGCATTGTAGGCGGGGCAGACGCGCCGTACATATGATCAAATGATCATATGTCAGCCGAAACGAATTTCATCGGTCAACAGTCACATTCTTACTGTGACAGCGTACGGAACTCCATAAAAAGTCGTTAAAAATGCCGTGTTGCGCTGATTTAACGTGTCGGAAAAGAAGCCAAGTGTGTAGTGTAGCCCGAGAAGGAATTTCTTTCCACCGGTAAGTCCAAAAACTTTTAATTTTATGTGATATTAGTAATTATTTCCATAGCATTATGTACTTCGTGATCGAAAACGATACATTTGTATTTAGGCGCAAAATTATCCATTGCTTGCAATACGTGGGTACCATTTTGTATAATGTGTTTGCGAGTACGCAATGTATTGCATTCACAGCGAACAATGCGCACGCCGAATCATAGCTTCAATTCTAGGTACTTCGTGCGTATCGATAGTGTTGTACTAAGATGTAAACAATGTCGATATAAGAAAATGATATTATAATTTAAGAAACTCTCTTTATTGATAATTACCATCAATTATTTTTTATTTAATTTACCTTTCTATTAAGAAATAAAAGAAAATTTCATACGGACATTATTATAATTATATTGTTATATATGTGATTAATGTATGTTTTTTTTGCCTAGTAAATAAATAAATAGAATATTAAGAACATTACATTAGTCGTACGGTACCCTGTCACCCCTCAAAAATTTAACCGAACTATTGCAAAAAATGTGAAAATAATTTTATCGATATTAATTATCGACCTTCGGTCGCCCTAACGTGTATGAGAAAAGTGCGCGTGTGTAAGTGTACATCTGATGCATTGTTTACGTTAGTGTGACAACTATTTACAAATTAGCAATCTAACTGCGTGAGGTTTATTTGTGTGCGTAACGCTCGTACGTATTGGGTTACTTCCTTGTAGTGGAATTAAGAGTGGGAGACAAGCGGCGACGCGTGTTCTAATACTAATTCGAAACTATTTCCATTCTAACCTCTTTATCTGTTCTGTGTAAGACAGCACAGGTCAGTTAGTACCAAAAGTCGCTGTACACATTCATATTTTCAAAATAGCTATACCCACACAATAATAGGTATACTCAAACCGCTAAACACGTTCACCAAAAGTGATATCTAGTCGTAGATACTACTTTCGACATTTTTAATATAATCATTCAATTTTACCGCGTTACAATGCTACAATCTACATAGATATTATGTATTTTGAAAATTTGAATGTAAACAGCTATTTTTGATGCTGGTTGTACCTTTCTAAATGTAAACGAAAAAAAATGTTACATGATTGCGATAAAGGTCGATAATATATATTTATTAATATTGTTTTACAATCGTTTCCGAGTAAGGGCTGACCCGTGACCACTGATAACAAATCATTATCTCGTTTAATATTTTTTTAAATACTTTCATCTATCGCTTTTTGTCAATTCATTTGTTATATTATGTAACTATTCTCGTAGAAATATCGAGTAGTTCATTCTGGTTCATTTCCTAGGGTCTAAAGCCGTGATTGTGAAACTGAAGCCCGCGGATCTATATGGCCCTTGGGGACCATCCATTAATTACATCACACGTATATCATGATATTTATACCCCTCCCTCGTCCTTGTCACAGCTGGTCACATTTGAGATTCCCTAGTGTAACGTCACATATTATTTTGCAATTTTAATATAAGAAGATCAAAAGAACATTTTGGTAGAGTTTTGTGTGTGTAGAAATGTGACGTGACGTGTTTAGAAACCCTCCCACCACATTGTCACACAACGTAACACTTCAGCGAACCCCTCCCTCCCCCTTAACTGATTAAGATGGTCCCTTGACAAGAAAACTGGGACGATCAGTAAAAGCAGTGACTCCTCATCATCATTATTTCAGCTATGACGTTCACTACTGCCTCTAAGGTAGCTGCCTATACTCGCCACGCTTAGCAGCGGGTTGGCGAGCGCAGTTTTCAGACTTAAATACTAGCTGTGCCCGCGACTTTGTTCGCGTGGTTTTTGAGTGACATAAACCGTTTATGCAGCGCACACAACGAAAGTCCCCAAATGTGAATAATTTTCCCCGTTTTTGCAACATTTCTCACTGACGCTTCGCTCCTGTTGGTTGGAGTGTAATGTTATGTAGCCTAAAGCCTTCGTCTATAAATGGACTATACAACAAAAAAATAATTTTTCAAATCGGACCAGTAGTTCCTGAGATTAGCGCGTTTAAGCAAACAAACAAACAACCTCTTCCGATTTATAATATTAGTATAGATTCCCTCCGCCGCGGTTTACACACACGGGAAAGATGCTTGATGGGAAAGTATTCTTTTTTTCCCCACGCATAAGCAGTGACTACATAAAATCAATGACATGCCAAATTTAATCATGCTTATATGATTAATTGCCTAGCTATTTAATGATTTGTTATTATAAAATATTGTTATTTTTTTAGCTAGCTTTAATGAAAGCTAACAAATAGTACAAAAAACAACATTTGGCCTTTTGGGTGTATGTATACTTTTTTTTGAAACTATAATGTTTTGTTATGCGTATATATTTTTCCTTAATACTGGTTATTTTGGTTAAAGACGTTCTCTACATATATTATTATTTGATACATAAAAAGACCCGACTGCTTTAATCAGATAAGCAACAGAAAGTGGAAACAAACTATTAAAACTTTTTTTTTTGTATCTATTAAAACCTATTTTAGGCCCGTATAAATAAAACAGTCTCAAACCCAACCTCACTTGATAACCTATTTGACAGCTAAAAAAACGTTTCGTTTCTCTTTTAAAAATAAAGAACTTTACTTATGTTACATACTTTAATTCTTTTCTTTCTTAAAACGGTAAAATAAAGATTATAAAAATATACATTATACTTATTTTATTATTTCCTGTAATCTATAATAATATGAATATTATAACGGTATAAAAAGAAAATAAATTAAAGTACCATGTAACATTAATAAAGTTGTTCACTTTTAAAAGTGAAACGAAACGTTGTTTTATCTGTTCAAATAGACTCTCAAGGTGAGGTTGGATTTGAGATTGTTTTATTTATACGGGCCTTAGTCTATTTCTCATCTATTTTAGTTTAACAGATGAATTAAGTAAAATAAATTAAGGCTGGGCTCACGGATCTGTTTTTATTTTAATTTATAATTTTCAAAACATATGCGTAAATACCCTTCTTGGAATCGGGTAAAAGGAGTCGATTTAATCTTATTGAAATTATTGTTCTCAAATAATAAAAAAAATACTTACTTAAATAGATATTATTAAAACATTAGTTTTCTTTATTTTTTTAATCTATGAACGCTTCACACCACGTCAATCTGGCCCTGTGCTAAGTATCCGAAGAAATTGTGTTACAGGTACCAGACAACGGAAATATATTTAATATTTTTACACTATGCACATATTCAAGATTTTTATTATATTACTCGTATACACAAATTTAATACACCTCCATGGCCCAGGAACATTGAAAACTTTTTGTTCCCTCGGCGGGATTCGAACCCGCTACCTCTCGTTCGAGCACCACGCACTCGACCGCTGCGCTACGGAGGTCGTAAAATTAGTGGCTTCACCTAGATGTTCGGTGCTCTCTATTTTTATTATCCGCCAATTGTTTTATAAGGCATAATGTCGTTTAATTCCTAGATACAGTGTTTTTTTAATTTTAGATGATGATACTACAGGACGGCTCCATGTCGTTCGAGATCTGGCGGGACATCCCCATCCCCATTTACCTCGAGTGCTTCTTGTTCAACATCACCAACATGGAAGATATTCTGGCGAAGAAAGCCGACAAGTTACAAGTAGAACAGATTGGTCCCTACGTGTTCAGAGAGATTCACAAAAAGGCTAGTTGGATTTCATATTATTTTGTATATTTGTAAATTATACCTGTTTGATATTTTTTTGTAGGTTAAGATGTAAACTGTAAGCTAGTTTTTGTTACAACCTAAGGCTCTACTCACACTGGTACGGTAAACCTAAACGTCATTGAATCAGCGTATCAGCTTCATTATTTGTGTAACTATGTTACACCATAATTGTTTGTAATTGCTTGTTAGACTATAATAACTACTACCAGATATTTACTACTTATTATGTTTATTAAATCCATCTACTATACAGGGTTACAGGAAAAGTCGTGCTAGATCCGTTAAGACCGTGGAGTACCCATCATTTCTGACTAATTTCACTATGAAACACCCTACCCTAAACTTAACCCTTTTCGAGATATTCGACTTTTAATTTTTTTATTAAAAGTTGCCGATTTTTTCCTAATATATTTTTTTATTTTTTATTTGTAGGTCTCATGATTATTATTATTGCATTTTTACATGTGGTTCAGGATGCTTGAGAACATAAATAATTAAAATTGTACATAAGTTAATTAAATAGGCCGTAGTAGACAAGTGAAAGTTAAGAAATTAAAAAGATATCAGAAAGTTTATTTTTCTCTAAGGGATATCTAAAAAAAATATTATGGCAGTTGTTCGGCAGATGTGTTTAAAAATATCTACTTCATCAGCTATCTAACGAGGTATAACAATCTAGGATTTGTATTTACTAGAAGAGATCAATTGGCCCGCCGCGCAAACTAGTAAATTAGTAAATTGATAAAGTTATTGGATACCTATTGTTATGATCAATTGTTTCTTAAAAATTCACACAGAACTAAGTACCTAGTTTAAATTAAAACATAGATAATGGGGCGGATTTTTGAAACGCTATTCAAATGAATGATCAACTAACATGGGATTTAAGTTAACAACCCGTATTGAACGCTGATTGTTGTGAACATTTATACAAAAAGAAAGGGAGGGACAGATATTATATAGTTAATTACATCACGCTCGCATTCGCAAGGTGGGTAAAATACCAGTTATTAGGTTGATTCAAATCGTATGTCTACTAATCGGTGTCTCTGGTTAGAACGTTTCAGAAACCGGCCGATAGTTTTCAATTCAAACATATAATATTATATAAAATATAGTTTCTAAATTAAATTATAATAATATCTATGGACGCTTCACACCACGTCAATCTGGTCCCGTGCTAAGTATCCGAACAACTTGGATTACAGGTACCAGACAACGGAAATATATTTAATACTTTTATACTATACACATATTTAAGATTTTTATTATATTATACACAAATTTAATACACATCCATGACCCAGGAACATTGAAAACTTTTTGTTCCCTCGGCGGGATTCGAACCCGCGACCTCTCGCTCGAGCACCAAAGCGCTCAACCGCTGCGCTACGGAGGTCGTCGTTATTGAAATAATAGTCGTCATATTTGCGTCGTTTACCTGATTTGGGGAGTCTACTTCAGAAACTAACAGATATAATATAGTGGTTTAGAGTTTAGGTAGGACTTCGGAGTTCGTGAGTTAGAACACTGAGTTGGATTTTTTTTTTTATTTTAATCTGTTTACGACATGCAGGCCCAAACTGGCTCCTGGAAATGATCTCTATTTCGAGCCGTATAATTTAAACCATCGTTTATAAAAATTTCAAAGACTAATTTTCTACACGATAATTGAAAGTAATTTATACAAAATTATTACTTATATAAATTGGAGTCTAAGCGTATTTATGTTATTGCTGACCATTAGACATTCCCGGTAATAAAAATTGTCGAATTATCTCAAATGTCATCGATTATAATCAAACTTATAATTACGTAATTTACAAGGGTTATAATTTTAATTATCAACTTTCTTTGTGTTATTTATAGCAATAAATTCAAATGCAAAAATAATTACCTACTATCTTAGGCTTTAATCTTTAAGGAAAAATGAATTTTGAAGATAGTCTTATCCGACTCGATGGTTTTTCAAAAGATAGATTAATATATCATGAAATACCTCAATACGATTTAGGTGTACGTGCGAAATGTTAGGGATTAGCTGGATCGTAACTAAACTGAGTCTAAAACTTTGGGTTTTAATTATCACTAGACGTGCCCGCGACTTCGTTCGCGTGGTTGTCGGAAACACTATCGCGTTTATCTTTTGATTGCTCACTTTGGTTTTTGTTACTATGATTATTAAAAGGAATAATTATTTCATACATATATTTTGAGTAACTTAAGAGAAAACACCACGGTTGAGAGAAATACAAAATAGGTATTTATAAATTCTATTGCTGTCTCGCAGTGCCTTAGCTAGCCAGCACCAGCGCGATAGAGACAACTGCAACTAGGACTGAAATTACCTATTAAAAGTATAAGAAATCGACGTTTAGGGGATTCCTGTTTCCTCCTCCAAAACTTAACCGATTTAAATATTTTTTTCTGTATTAGCTAAAAAGAGAATTGAGCTAGGTTCCTATTTTTTGATTTTGTTGTTTACTGTAGCCAAATCTGTTTCCTAGATATTTAAACATAGCGAAGAGTCTGGCCATTTTTTTTAGGTTTTTAAACGTCCATATCTCTTTGAGTAATAAATTTATTAAAAAAAGGAAAAAATAGGGACGTACAAACAATATCCATAAATATTCAGGAAAATTCAGGAAAAAAATTGTTACTCTAGCAGCATTATCCAGGGAGGAAACAGAATCCCGTAGACCCCTATTTCTGTATGGAAAAAATTTCGTAGTGTTTCCTCTTAAACCGTTTATGCAGCTCACGCAACGAAAGTCCTCGAACATAAATAATTTTCCCGTTTTTGAAACATTTCTCACTGACACTTCGCTCCTATTGGTCGCAGCGTAATGTTATATACCTAGCCTAAAGCCTTCCTCTTTAAATTGACTATCCAACAAAACAAAAAAAATATGCAAATCGGACCAGTAGTTCCTGAGATTAGACCGTTTAAACAAACAAACAAACTCTGCCGCTTTATAATATTAGTATAGATTGCCTAGAACTCACCTACGCTACAAACTCTATTAACTTTCCCTAGACCGCTACGAAATTCGTAGCGCATGCGCTTATTGGTAATGTTATTTTCTAGTAAGTTGGTAATATAATGATAATTTTTAGTTTATTTAAACACTAGCTACAGCCCGGCTAGGTTTGCATAAAAACAGTGTTTCACGAGAACACTCTACTTTTTCGGTATATGTATATGTGGTGGCTAAATTAATTAATTATTATTATTATTATACTAGTATTTAGATTAACGATATTATATAGTATTTAGATTAACGATATTATATTACTATATACTACTGTATAATATACGTATACGTCACGCGGTGTCGCCGACGACGCCGCGGTGTCGTGTGTAAACTACCTGCAGCTCGACGTTCATTTCCCAAGTTTGAGTGTCATCTTCTAACAGGTGAACATAACCTGGAACGACAACAGCACGGTGACGTTCCGCAACCAGCGCTGGTGGTACTACCAGCCGGAGATGTCCAGCGGCGACCTGACTGACTTGATCACCAGCATCAACCCTATCGTCGTGGTATGTACCTGTATGATAGTACATAAGAGATTAATAAAATACTTATCAATTTAGACAGATTATATTGACTTACAAATATACTACAATAAGAATGGAAAATCTACTAATTCAAATGTGATCGTCTATAAGTGGGGTTGGAGGCGTAGTGTGTTCGCGACGGCTCCCGCCGCGAACGTACTCGCGCGAAAGAGTGAGACGTATGTATATGCGTCCCGTGTGCGCCCGAAGTTGACGCGCGAACAGTACCTACAATGTACATTAGACACCCCTAGTCTTCATCATCATCGACTCATGAGCCCACTCCTGAGGCTATGATTATCATCACCATGATCAGTCTTGTCCTCAAAGTGGGGGTACGTTAGTCTGCCCGAGTCCCGACGCGTTTCCGTTTCCTCGACGGAAATAGACTGATAGCGACGCCATGTGATTCCAATTTCAATTTATTCAATCACACAAAAATATGCATAGAACAGTATGTACCTATAACATACTAGCTGACCCGTGCCCACATCGTTGAGCATAGAAAAAGTTTGTGATGAACCTTTTAAACCTTCCCGGGACTTCCACGAATATTTCAAGACAAAAATAGCCGCATCAGCTTAGCGGTTCTCGAGTTTTAGCGAGACTAACGAACAGCGATTCATTTTTATATATAAGATTACCTTAACTTTTAACCCCCGACGCAAAAACGACGGAGTGTTATAAGTTTGACGTGTCTGTGTAAATGTGTATGTGTCTGTCTGTGGCATCGTAGCTCCCAAACGGATGATCCGATTTTAATGCGGTTTTTTGTTTGAAAGGTATATCAGTCGAGAGTGTTCTTAGCTATGTTTGGTGGAAATTGGTTCAGGTCTTCAAAATCATCTAGTCGTTTGTTAGGTGTCATAGGAATATAGGTGATAAGATTATTTATTATTTTTATCCTCTGGATTAAATATTTTTATACTTATTGCGCTTGAATGTCTAAAGCGGCTACGGCGGCGGCATGGCGGTAATCGTCTACTCAATAGCGTCATAGCGTCAAAGCATCTCAGCACCAGTGTCCTGCGCCGTCGCTGAGTGCACGTCGCAGATAGCGAATTTTAAAGAAAGTTAATCGTGTTGTATCTATGTAAATAAATAAAAATCTTATTTACTTAAGTATATTGTCATTGCTTATGTTATAGTGAACCCTAACGTTAGTTAAAATATGTCCCATATGAAAAATTGTATTCTGTATATTATATAAGGTAGTATAGGTACAACAATCATATTCGTAATATTTCATACATTGGCTGAACGCCCTGTGTATTCTATACATTGCCTATATATTGTATAGAACACCAGAATTATACACATCCTTAAAAAATAAAAACATATGAATGTACAGTGCTTGATTTATTAAAACAAATTAACCTCCTTTGAAGAGTAACATTGACCGACTGAAAAATATATATAATATAATTGTTCAAACGCTACCGACAGTTGTTGGTAAATAAACCAAAGCCGCAGATGACCTGAGTGCTCTTTGCCGAGATATAACACTTGTTTTACATAATATTACAACATATTTTTATTGCAAGCAAGTCATATTTTGGGTTGCGTACTACGTTCGATAAACGGAACATTTATTTTTATAAAGTTTCCCTTATTAGTGTTTAGTTTATGTTTTGTAGGAATTTCTTTAAAAAAGTACATCAAAACCATTATTTCTAAAACGGGCAAGATTTCTTTAAACTAGAGGTCGCTCCATGGTCGATTTTCGACCATAATTCGATTTTTAATTTTAAGGAATGAACAAATTAAAATTCTAAGTCAACGCAATATTTTGATATTTTATGCTCCGAAACGGCCATTTTATCGCATTTTTTAACACTTGCAAGGGTAACATATTATAACCTTTAAGCAAAGTTAAATGATATGCAAACAAAAGATCCAAAAAACGTAATTTTTTTGTCACAAAAAATATACGTAACTGTATAAATGTTTATACGGGACTCTCAGTGCGTGAGTTCCACTCGCACATTATATCGACTTTTATACCTATTCATATAAATTATACGTCGTCTCTTATCTCATGTTTATATTAGTATTGAAGGAACGATTTATTCATTTTATCAAAATCTACAAAAATAAACCTTACCTTTTTTATTTTTTGAGATTGAATTGATTAACATTTTAATAAAGTATAGGTAGATATAGAAGATAGAAATCCAGAATTATTTAAATACAAAAAAAAAATTAAAAGCTGCAAAATAACAATAAATTGAATATACTCATAATGACCAATGTTTAATTTAGGACCATATTGCATTTAATTTAATTTTTAAGTTTATACTTTGTTTTCATTCAATAAATATACCTACTGTAGGTACACCTATATAATATTATTCATATGAGATGAATGAGAAGACATAGATTGAAAAATGTGTGTGTTTTATTTATTTTTCCCACACAGAACCAAAAAACTTCTAGGAATTTTATCCACTCTAGTTATATTATATTATTTTTATTTTCAGATTTATTAAAAAAAATTGATATAGATGTTATCGTTCGCAAATTACACAGTTTGGCAATTTTTTTATTTTGAATTTTAGGCATTTTATTTTTTATTTCATTCGTTCGTCGCAGGAATATTAATATTATAAACAAAATTTCAAACTTTAAGTAACCCGCAAATCGGCAAGCAGTGAGAGATTTGATGATGATGAATTAGCTAAGAACACTATCGGTCAAGTCAGCTTTCAAATAAAAATCGGTTCATCCGTCAAGGGTAACTTAATCGGTAATTTACCTGTAGTCTGCGATCCTTCATAAAAATTCCAACTAAAAAGAAATTTATTTAAAAATACCCCTTGCATACATGCATACATAATATATAATAAAATTTCTAAATATAACATCGGAATGCAAAAATATGATATTAACTTGTTCAGTGTGCACGTAAAATAAATTTTGAATATATTATATACTCCTGTCATCCTACTAATTATAGTAGAAAAGGCATATTTAGTGTATCGCGTTTAAACAAATTTGCATCGCCTTGGCAAACTAAAGGTCACGTGTTGGAATCCTGCCGAAGGAACATAATATATTTCAATGTTGCTAGGTCATGGATGTGTAGAAATTATGTTTATAATATAATGAAAATTGTCATAGGATTGTACAAATATGTACCTACTACATTGTCACTTTTTTTTTTTGACTTAGCGTAGATTAACGTGGCGTACGTCCATAGATAATATTTATTTAAGTATCATTTTTCAGACTATAGCCTATAGCATACGCAATGACAATATAATGATGAAGACTCTCGTGGACATGGTGATGCGCTCCTACAACCCTGACATGTTCCTAACTGCCAACGTATCGTCCTGGCTGTTCGATGGCATACAACTGCCTCTACTGGACTTCGCGGCTCAAATACCGGCTCTCCCCTACACAATACCATATCAAAGATTCGGTTGGTTCTATACAGTGAGTATCAATTAATCCATTATTGCCAACAAATTTATGTTTTGGCTGGACTTTTTACGTTGCTATTGAGTTTCTTGTGCTCAAATTAAGGAATGATTTGAAAATTTGCGTAAAATTATGTAGGACGTTTGGTAGAAGGTCAGTCCGTGATAGGTAAAGAACAAAATTAAATTTGTTACTATGAGAAATTAAATCAATTACAATAAAAAAACTATGCTTTAAAAAATACAAAATGGTATATCAAAAGCCGTCCAATATTGGCCACGCAATTTATTTTTCTTCAACTCTGATCACGGATCGCCTATGTTCTACCAAAACCAAATTTATTAAATAACATTTTTTATTATTATTACTACTCCCTAAACTCTTCCGAGATAGGTAAACCGATTTTTATGAAGTTTTGTGTATTGTATTATTCTGCTGGGTCTGAGAGTAGGCAAGTGTTTTTATACCATCAAGTGATTACGTAAGATGACAGAAAAACGTTTATTAGATGAGCTAGAATTAAATAAATATGTGTATTTAAGCGTAATGGTTCAACGACTGTTGACGGAGTTTTCGTTACAAATACTGGCGGGGCAGATTTTTCAAAGCTCGGACTAACGGAGCTCTGGCAGAACAAAAACAGAACAATATTCAACGGAAAATGTGGCGAAGTAAAAGGAACAACTGGCGAGCTATGGGCACTCGATTCAAATGCAGAACAAATAAATATATTCGCATCAGATCTTTGCACGTAAGTAGCAATTACAAAACGTATTACTTATATCGATAATAATAAGTTGATAGTAATAACTAATAAGACAAAGCATTCGCGAAGTTTTGTCGTTGAAACCGGTTTTAAATAATTTCATACGCATGTGTAAATACTACTTTTATCTAAAATAAGTCTAGACCGATTATAACGATATCAACTTATAATTTAGGTCCTGATATGTCAATCATATTTTAATAAGTAGATTTATATTATAAGCCTATAGTACTTGCTAGAAATATTGTGCAATAACTTAATTACCTATATTCTTTCAGATATATGACATTAAAAAAGACTGGAGAAGTTGAAAGGAATGGACTATCTGGATTAGAATTTGTGGCCGATGATAGTCTTTTTGACAATGGCCACAAATACCCCGACAGGGTGAGTACGTGTGGACTTATTCAGTCCCCGACAAATGACAATTCTTAATATCATCTGATGCTTTACCAAACTTTTCTATCAATACCTATAGTTTATTTTCTACTTTGTGCTCATAGATAGGTTTCGCAAACTACCACACGCCTGGGCCCCGATTCAAGATGCCATCGTTATTTATCGCTTACGAAGTTCGAAAACAAAATGTAGGGAATTTGACATAAGCTTCGCTAAGTGACACATGAATTTGCTTGTCATTTAGCGAATCTTATGTCAAATCCCATAATTTTGTTTTCGAACTTCGTAAGCGATAAATAGCAACGAATAGTGAATCTGGGGGCCTACTCAAGATACCATTGCTAATTATCGCTTACAAAGTACGATAACAAAATGTATGGGATTTGACATAAGGTACGCTTGAAAAAAAAATTAAATGACATACCAAATCGCGATCATTTAGCGTACATTATGTCTTTGTAAATATGGCATCTTGAGTAGGCCCCCAGTGCGCTAATAAGCCAAAGTGCCTGATCGAAACAAACGCGGCCAGCCAATCCCCTAACTTACCTTTGCATTTTACCCTTTTTTGATAAGTATCAGCTGCAACAGTAATAACTTGAGTTTTAATTACTTATAGAAATATATGATTTTTTCAATTACCTACTTATAAAAATATTTATTATACATCTACATAAGCAAAATATTATATAAAGAGTGTATTTTTGAAGGTATGATAGATGCAATATGAAACTATAAGGAATAACTTAACATGCTGAAAGCCAGCCGGAGCCTAATAATATCATAGCATTACTGTGTGTAGAAATACACATATCTCCAGTTTTTAGCACCGGTTCTCTACGGCGAGGTAGGGTTGCACCTATGGCAGCCTTTTCTGTTGACTTTCCCAAAAAATCTTGTCATGTTTTATTAGGAAAAAATATATAGTATAGATAGTATTTTATTTTGATTTGGTTGTGAATTGACCGAAATTTTCATACATACTCTCCTATTCCATCTTTCCATTCTCATACTTTTGGATACTTTCAGTCGTGCTACTGCGATGGCATTTACGATAAGGACTGCCTGGCTGGCGTGTTGAACGTGTCCGCGTGTCACTTCGGCGCGCCAGCCTTCGTCTCGTTACCCCACTTCTACGGGCTGGACCAGTCCCCATATCCAGGCAAGATCGAGGGTCTTCGGCCGACAGAGTGAGTACTGAGTAAACATTTAATACGTCATGCTAGGCTCAAAGAGTTTCATACCACTTATTTTAATTATTGAGCATACACAATTATAATAGAGCAAGTCATGATAATATTGTTCCACCGTAGAGCCTAAACTACTGATAAGAATGTCAAATGATTTGTAATCACAGCCACACAGGGGTTTTATAATTTATCATATGCTATATATTATACCTAGCTAATTTGCGTGGTCGTGCTATTTTTATAGTAGATATCGGAATTTTTTTTGAGAACTTTTAATAGGGAGAAATTTTATGTAAACCTATCGCAGGTGAAAATATAATGAAACATCTGTACTTTTCAGGCAGCACAACTTCAAGATGGAGATAGAGCCTATAACGGGGATGCCCTTGTACGTCCGAGCCCAGCTGCAAGTCAACGCTCTGGTCAGACACGTCCCGGGCATCAGGTATGAAACTTAATAATTGAAGAAACGAGTGGATGAAGGTGATATGTAGCAAAATTATAATTTCGATAAAATGGTGTTCAAACTGTCACTTAAACATTTTAGAATATGTCGTAAATTATACAGTTTATTAATCTAAAGATCCTTCTCTAGAATAAATGTAGGTACTTATTACTTTACTACATATCCTAAAATGTTTTATTGGCAGTTTAAACTCAATTTTCTGGGTTTTTTTTGCGACTTATCACCTTCATTCATTCATGTCTTCAATTATAGCGGGGATGAAGATCAATAATAACCGCCGCATGGATTTAGGCGACGATGGCAGGTTCCATTGAAATCCGACCAGCTACGCAGAAGTTATTTTAAAGTGTGTGCTCAATAACAGAGGTTCTCTCTATTTCTTTTACACGATATGACTGTTCAAGCGCAGGTCCCAATTTTTACATCCGCATGAACCATTGGGTCTTAATAGTCAATTAGATGATCAGCCTGCATTGTCCTTACTAGACCATAAAACAAAATTTGATGTTCCAACCGGAGAAACGGATGACATCCGGAAGCCAGGCTCTTCACACTGAAGCACTGAACTAATGAAGCGTCAAATATTAATAAAATAGGAAAGAACTAATATCTAACACCTATAATACTGCCCTCGTAATTAATAAAGCAGTAAGCCATAAAAGACGGTTTTGACAAAATAACACTTAAAGCTTTATCTTTCGGTGCCATTTTCCCAAGACCGCCTTTTCTGACTAACTGCTCGATTAATTACCAGGGCAAAATAATGCTTTTATTTTTGCCAGCAGCTTTGCTCGCGTTTAACTCTTTTTCTCCATAGAAACATTAGAGCCTTGTTTTGAGGGTCGTGTAGTGTCTGTAAGCAACCCCTATAATATTTCACTGTATAGTCACTCTGTTCGTCTGTATGTCTGTCCAACTGTCCGTCCCCCTTCCTAACTTACAGAAGTACATACATATGTACATTTTGGTAGGTAGTGTAGATGTAGGTGCATGTTGTAGTTGTAATAATTTTTCTTCTACATCTAAATTGAATAGGTAGATACAAAATAATATATTTTTATGATGACAAAACTGGTTTATTCAATAAATTACTAAGTTAATATATTTATATTCATAATTCTTTAATTGTATTCGTCGTTTCGTCTATTTATATTCGTAATTCTATTTATATTCTTAATTCTGTAATTATGAATATATATTTATAGTTGAAACGTTGTATACTTATTATTCACTTACTTCGTTTTTTATCGAATAAACCTTTTTTTGTCCTCATAAACATATATTTACTTATTTTGTATCTATCCATTCAAGTTTGGTGTAGAAGAAAAAATGTTTGCAACTACAACATACACCTACATCTACTCTACCTGCAAGAAGAACCGGCGTAAGAAACTCGCATCGGCCCATCTTTTACCAAAAAGATGAAATATATATCTTTAAAAAAAATTATAAATTTACATAATATAAATATGTGAATACTAAAACTAAATAACATGAGTACATTATAATATCACAGTACGATATAATATTATACAGTTCTTATACTAGAGAAACACAAACATTTCATCAAAAGCTGTCCGGCCGTTTATTAAGAGTTAAATTACATACATACGCACAAAAGATTTATAAATAAAAAGATAGATAAATAGGGTGTAAAAAGAACAGTCACTATGGGATATGATTATACTACCTTTTAACTTTGGGATATGATTATACTACCTTTTCTCATTCTAGAAATGTATTGTTTTTTGCAAATAAAGTTTTTTATATGTTATTATTGCGACAAAAAATTTTAGGAATGGCTTAAAGTAAAAAATATAATACTTCGTTTGAGACAAAAAAAATACAATCTAGAATGAGAAAAGATAGTACAACCATATCCTTAAATTATAGTGACTGCTATTTTAACACCCATTATATTGTTCTCCAGCCTCGTCAACCAGCTCCCCGACCCCGACACCCTGGTGCCGATGTTCTGGTTCCGCGAGGAGATCGCCGTCACGCCGGAGTATGTGGAGTTTGCGCAGTTCGCCCTCGACGTGCGGTTCGGCATGGTCTACGGGTTCTACGTACTCATTGTGAGTGCACCGCATGAATTATATCATAGACACTACGTCAATTTAGGACTAGCTTTGATCCTCAAAACAGGATGTATGTTGCACACATTGTATAATTTTCTATTGTTCCAACGCGAGCTAAGATCCTCCGTTTAACGACGCGATGCTCACGTTGGAACAACGTTCAACGTTTCTAGTTTATCAATAATAATCTAACTTTACTGTAGTAGAAAATCATACTTGTTCATGAGACGTTTATATTTGAAATGATTAAATTACAGGAGTTTTCGAATCTTGGTAAAAAACATTTTTTAAACTAGTTGGTAGTTTAAAAAATGTTTATTACTAACAAATATTGATTGCTTTACATGAAGGGGCCATTTGTACATGTACCTAGTTTCAATAGTCCGTTCTCAAATTTCAGATAACCGGTATAGCCTTTGTGTTCTCTGGCCTCTGGTTTTACCGGCTTTCGAAGTTTTCTGTATCCCGCGAGAAGCGAAGTGATAGAAAAGCAGCGCAATCCTTCTTGGACAAAAACGAACACGCCTTAACGGAGAGACTTAGAGAATAGATTAAGAAATAACCTACACCCGGTCGTCTAATACACATACTCAAAAAATTTTGGGAGGAATTCCGATTATGTAATCTAAGACTTGATCAACTCACATTGGCACAGAGTCTAAGCATAGCGTTTTTTCATGTTTTTCCCCATATCATCTCAATTTTCTAATTATTAAGGTACAATTTCGAATGATTTCTCATAATCAATGACGCTCCGACTCTGCGCCAGTCTGAGTTAAGCCTAAATATAAATTAAAAATTGTATTGTGAACATTATTATAACTTTGTTAACATTTAGATTACATTGAATCAGGATGGACTACGGAGCATATAATTAGGTGCGTTCCAGTTGCAATGAAATAACGTTATTAACGAAAATTTCAATCACATTCCTGTTTTTCGGGCTACTTTCATACATAAAAATATAATGTGATTGAAAATTTCGTCATATAATGTTTTATTTCATTGCACCTGGAACGCACCTATACACCTTGAGTCGAGCAAAATATTGCAAACGAAACACGTTCGGTGAATTTTTCCAGAGATGTTATTTTTTATTTACTTAATTATTTATAGGTAATCAAGCATTCTGTGAATGCTTCAAGAGTAATTGGTAATGTTATCTACCGAATCTGCATATTGTGGTCTATGAGTTGTAAGATGGTCAAAATATGTGGCTTTAGCGACCCGGGTTAGAATATGAAAATTTGCCTACTTAGTAGCCAAATACTAAATACTACGCAGTTTAAAACTGGAAAACGATGTGGAATTCCTACTGAGCTAAATAATTGTACTGATAGTTATAAGTAATAGTTATTTATATACCACTATGCTATATTTTAGATATACGTTAACTGAATTCAGACAACATTTTACCTGTCTAGTCTTTGTCTATTAGCTAAATCTGTATAGATTTGGTAATAGGAAAGCTTTGCTTTGGTTGACAGAAAAACCAATTTTATATTTCGTGAATCGTCGCGTGTCAAACGTCGTCTCTCGTAAACCGTAAATTTTGCCTATATTTTAATAGGAAATTTTTAAGTTAAGTTTTATCTTTTAATGTTTCTACTGGATCTTCAGTACAAACCACAGTGACTTGTTATAATGCATTTATCCTATACCTAGTTTCTAATGTTACACTTTTTACCAATTCTACCTAAGTAGGTACTAGTGTAAATAGCTGTTAAGAAATTATTTAATCTCAGTGATAATAATACGTATATTTACAAATATTATAGGTGATATTATACTGGAACATTACGTAAATAAGAATACTGTACAGGCTGACACTTTCACTCCTTTGAAGACTAACAAGGACAGCATATTATAACTTGAGCTCTATTAAGGTTTTGCATAACGCCAATGACCTTGATTGACTATTTGTATGGCGAAAAAAGGCGACAGCGCCGACCGGAGGGCGTTAAAATCGTATAAAAACTCGTTTAAAAAAATTGGAGACAAAATTTACAAAAACTAAATCGACAGTTCTCTAGGTCTTGCTTTACTTAAAATGTTGAAGTAATTTTGCACACTCGCGTCACTAATATTTAAAGAGAAAAAGGTTACAACGTTAAAAAGGGTGAAATTTGCATATTATTTTAAGCTTTACAATAACAAAAACATCAATTTATAAACCGAAAATCCTCTGATAAATACAGTGGAGATTATTATATTATTATATTTTTGGGATTTTTTCAATAAGGCAAAATACTTCCAATTTCAGCTTATTGCGCACGCAGTCTTAATTCATGTAAGTCATGTAACGTTTCAGTATTGTGCTTACACAAGATGTTATTCAGAAACTAAAATAAATAATTTACATATACTTAAGCTAGTTTTAGTGAGTAGCTAGCAATTAGCACCTGTTGTTAAACTCTACGTGTTTATTTAGTGCTTAATATGATATTGTACATTGTTGTGATTTCTTACAATAATTATTTACTGTTTTACTGCTGGGCAAAGGCAATTACTTACAAAAAACAACTGAAACTTTTAAAAATGTATCGAAACACTCGCCACTTCTAAAAATGTTTGTATCTCATTGCAAGGATGAAATGGATAATATGAATTCGGATACGGATGGATATGAAATTATTTCAAATTATCAGTTTGTTTCGGATAATTTCTTTTACGGATATTTATAGGTATTTTAGTTACTTTTGACAGTAGCAAAACTTTTATTTCGGATTCGTTTACGGTTACGGACTTTTTTTCATCCCTGCCTAATTGTACGACCTTTCCAAGAAATGTGTGAAACTAAATTTGGCTAATTATGTAATGTTGGAGATCAGTATTTTACTATATCTATGTAAAAAAATCCGTAAATAAAAACACTCGATCTCAGTAAATATTAGCTTATACTTTGTTTCTTTGGGGATCTTATAATAATTATAATATGAGCGCGCGTCTAGGAGTTCTTAATTACGGAAAATACTTACTCTACAGTCTACATAGGACCAATAGCGCCAGTCTGGTGTCTTTGCCTGCTAGCATATTTTTTTTTTACATCTTTATTTAAAGGCATTAGATACATCTTATAGATTAAGGCCGTGTTTCACCAAGCAATGTTAAAGTTAACGCCATGTTAAAATACCATGCCATCTCATTCAGTGACAGGAAATACGAGAGGGATAACATGATATTTAACATGGCGTTAACTTTAACATTGCTTGGTGAAACACGCCATAAGTCTGCCTGTGCCTGCTAGCATTAACCGTGTTGTAAATATTATATTTCTATTAAGGGAATTATTTTTATTTCTTTTTCAAGTTCGATATTTAATTGTAAAAACTCATTTTCTTAGTTAAGTTCCTACTTAATTGTTGTACCTACAAGAACTATTCTGAATAATATTATTCCTTTGTTGTGTTATTTAATATTTTAAATGTTTTCTAGTGACCATGACAAACACTACATAGTGGCAATCTTGAGAGCTACCTAGCTCTAACGTAGAGTAGCTAATTATATCTATTTTGGACCTAAGTATATGTATTTCGGAAATCGTTGTTTTTCGTACACACTCAGTCATTTGCAAACAATAACAATGATTGTCGAGTAGGTGCCAATAGCCAATAGGTACCCATTCATGGAAGGTGAGAGACATTTACATAAGAATAGGATTGAGATTGGGATTTATTTTTATTGTGACTCGTTTTGAAGTGTACCTTAAATACAATGACATAGTAGACGTACATTGCCGCTAACAATTAAATGTCCTCTTCGTACGATAGCAGAATACGAAGAAAACCAAATATAGTTTTAATAAGAAACTTAGTTTTATTTTCTCTGAAATTCTGTTGGTCACATGTTCTAGTAGCCAGATAAATTCCAAATATCCCAGTGCCAAAATTGTTAAAGTTGGACATACATAATAAACCTACATAATATTTAGAAAATGGGTGTTAAAAAATAAAAGGTGGAACAGGTAGGTTTTCGTCTACTATTAAGTATAGCCAAAGTAGATAATAAAGTATCTAATTCATATTAATTTCCCTAGTAGTAGCTACTAGTAATTAGGTACTTATGTAAGTTCTTAGTTATTTTCGACTACATATAGCGAGTTAGCTCTCCCTTTGCTTTGGCCCGAGGTCTAATATGTGATATAAGTGAGATTTAATGCATAGTTACCTCAGAGTAATTCTCTATCTATGTTATTGTCTGTTTAAATGAACTACATTGTTTAGGAATTATTTTTGTATGTTAAATTAAAATAAATTTTGAAAATTATTCATTTGTAGTAAGTATGTATTTTTTATTGCGTCGTTGACGTTACTAAATTTCCCTTTCCCAAACTCCCATACTGTAGTGGGTTCCGTATCTCAAAAAGTCAAACGAAATCCTTATGCCCACGGGGTGCCTTTTCCCGGAGGGGTTTTTTGGGGGGGTCTTTCCCGTGGAAGTTGTAAAAGGCAACAGGAAATGAGCTGCAGTGTTTCCACAGTCATTGGATTTCTTTTTATATGTATATCTAATATCTATGGACGCTTGACATCACGTCAATCTGACCACGTGCTAAGTATCAGAAGAACTTCTGTTGTGTTACAGGGACCAGACAACGGAAACATACTATTAAATAAACACAATATATTTAATACTAGCTGACCCTTGCCCACTTCGTTGAGCATAAAAACAGTTTATGATGAAATTCAACTAAAAAAAACAACCCCTAACTCGGGAACGCGGAACCCGCAACGCGGGAACCCGGAACCCGCAGCATGGGAACCCGAAACCCGCAACCCGCAACGCGGGAACGCGGAACCCGCAGCATGGGAACCCAAAACCCGCAACGCGGGAACCCGGAACCCGCAACACGGGAACCCGGAACCCGCGACGCGGGAACCCGGAACCCGCGACGCGGGAACCCGGAACCCGCAACGCGGGAACCCGGAACCCGCAACGCGGGAACGCGGAACCCGCAACGCGGGAACGCGGAATCCGCAACGCTGGAACCCGGAACCCGCAACGCGGAACCCGCAACGCGGAACCCGCAACGCGGAACCCGCAACGCGGGAACCCGGAACCCGCAACGCGGGAACCCGGAACCCGCAACGCGGGAACCCGGAACCCGCAACGCGGGAACGCGGATCCCGCAACGCGGAACCCGCAACGTGGAACCCGCAACGCGGAACCCGCAACTTGCAACACGGGAACCCTGAACCCGCGACGCGGAACCCGGAACCCGCAACACGGGAACCCGGAACCCGCAACGCGGAACCCACAACGCCAAACCCTTCCGTGAACGTTGCTGGTTCTGCGCTGTCAAATGGAATAAATAGTATCCTATGTCCGTCTACTGGCTCTAAGTTACTTCCTCACCAATTTTCAACCATATCGATAAAGCCGTTCTCGAGTTATAAATAATTCATTTAACTAACACGACTTACTTTAATACAAAAAGCTGATGTAAAGATGAAACTAACATAAGCTAACGCCCGGTGAATGCTCCCGTCACAGTCGGTCCAGCCGATTCGGTGATCATTAGTTAGATAACGATGATGATGATGAAAAGAAGCCTAAATTAATCCTTATAACTTTAGCTATCTACCAGTGAAAGTCTCGTTAAAATCGGTCCAGCCGTTCCAGAGATTAGCCGGAGCAAAGAGACACGCTAACAGACAGACAGACATTTTTTTTTAATTGCATTTTCGTTTTCAGTAGCAAGAAAAAAAAAAGACAGAACAGACAGACGTTAACTTCGCACAAAGACAAATGGCGACAAAAGACATAATGGTGTCTTATCATGACGTTTTCGATTTTTTTTTATTGTTCGTGAATTATGACCATGGACTAACTCCTTCGATCTGATTTTTAAATTAACATTTATAATATATTCTTATTACAACTTATAACTTAAGTACTTTTTTTAAATAGGTATATTTATAGTTGTTATAAGATTAATCGATTTTTTGAGTAAGTCTCTAGTGTTTAATAAGAAAAAGTGTTAACTGACGTAACATTATCACGACGTTTATTTCATTAAATCATAATTTGTATATTATATTTAAGATCGTTTATCAGTGAAAGCAAATCGTAAAAAAACTCATATTGGTTATGTTGACAATAAATATCTAATAATTATTAAATAAAGTTTAGTAAATTCTGCAGTTTTAACAAAAAGAAAATATTTATTTTATTATGCGTCGTTATAACGTTACGTCGCTCATTTTTGATAAACTGTCAAATGTTACCTATTAAAATGACCCGACTATTTATTAGTGGTGGACAAATAGTTTAATGAATCCAAATAGTTTAAGTTTATGTTAATACGTTATTTATAGCATTTCATAATTTTTATTTTCCATTTGTAAACAATGTCGTTACCATGACACCAGTGTCATATAAACTAGCAACGACGTGAATCGATTGAGCCCAGGTTCAAACCCCGCGTGACCATCACGTATTTTCTTCTTTTTTCTAATTTTCTGCTTATTTTTTTCAACATTTTCTTTCATAATAACCTTTTCGTGACAATAACTATAATTGGTCAAGCCGTTGTCGAAGCGCACACGACGTAAGAAATTTTGGAGGTCGTTTTTTTACACTTTGGGCTACATTTTTGGGGTTTTAGTAAGGAACCCTACTTTTTTTAAACATATAATATAGCCTATGTTCAGCGCTAGGAATGTAGCTTTCCAACGGTGAAAGAATTTTTCATATTGGTTCAATGGTTTCAGAGCCTATTCCATTCAAACAAACAAACAAACAATCAAACATTACCTCTTTATAATATTAGTATAGAATAGATATAGATACAACCATGACCCAGGAACACAGAAAACTTTGTTCCTTCGTATTCGAAGTCGCGACCTCTAGCTCGAGCACCAATGTGCTGATTTGCTGAACCACGGTGCCGGTCGTCATATTTTTTGTTTGTTATTTGTCTGACGACTACGCTCGCCAACCCGCCTGTTATTAAGCGTAGCAAGTATAGGTAGGTAATGATAAAATATTCTGGAAGGCTTATCTTCAGCAGTACTTCATATATGAAACGACGAACGAAAGTAAAAGCATATTTAACAGTGAATATATTTTATTAAAAAAGTATATAAATATCAACAAACGATTAACTTACAGTTAAAACTAATTTTATTATTTTTGGTAGGTTTATAAAATATATTTTACGCAACAGTTTGTTGCCAGTTACAATGTTTTTTTTTTCACTTAATAGCCAGCACATAACATTGGATGTATAAAAAACAGTTATAAAAAAATAAAAAAGCAACAAAATACGCGAGTGCGTTTATTTTGATATACCCAGTTTCACTTTCACAGTAAACACGAATCTAACGACACCTCTCCAGCTTAAATTCTTCGAGCCATTGTTTAACAAACAAATATACTAGATTATTTTACTAGAGTATACAGGCTATATAATATTAATGAGTGATCACTGATAATACTTTAGGGTGTGTATGGGTCCCGTATATAGTTATACTCCCATATATAATTTACTGTGAAAGTACCAGCGCTGAAAGAAGAACTTTTTTTTTAATTATTGTATGAGAAAATTTATGATGTTGTGGCATTTCTCATACAAACATGAAAGTCAAAAGTAAGTCTTTCAGCGGTGGTACTTTCACAGTATACTCTATAGTACACCAAGATAAATTTAACTCAAACGTAAACAAACCCGTCTATGACACAACCATAGACTAATTAGTGATGCTGAAGTATAATCCTTTAACATATTAATAAGTAAATATGTGAAAATTTCGGTGCTTTTGGTTTGTTTAGGTATAGGTTAAATTTAACTCAGACGTACTATACATAGGAAGGACATACGCACTCTTAAAGTATTATCACTAATTTATTTTACACCTTGTATATGTTATACTTTAGTAAAACGTGACTCTGACGCAGTCAAAAACTATGAAAAATAATAAGACTATGAAAATAGCCTTTTTCGTTTGAGACTTTGTATGAAGTATGAAGTAAATAAAGGCGAATTTAAAATAGCTGCACCAATCGGCTTTATAGACAATATCAGTTCAGTTCATACGCTTTTTTTTATAATGTGAGCGCTGCAAGATAGTTTGAAGATGGCCAGCGGGATACAAAGCGTATATTGCTTGTTTTTACCCAGAAATTCAAATACTTACTCATCTTTTGTAGTAATATAAACAAGGTTTTCATAAGATTAAGGTTACATTTTTAAATGTCTTTCAAGAGATTTTCTTTGTAAATCTCTGGAATGTAAAATTTTTATGTTGACTGGGCTTTTATGTCTTTTTATGAAACTAATATTATGTTATTAATAAAATGACATATTAGTTTCATAAAACTCCCGACTGCGCTTATAATTTTGTTATACCCAGTGTCACTCTCACAGTAAACAAGAATATAACGACACCACTCAATATACAAACAATTATACATACAAAACATAATTAAAAAATAACCCTCCTTTTGGCGCAGTCGGGTAAAAATAAGGTTTGTAGTAAAAAAATAATGCCACAATATCAAATAGTAAAACCAAAAATGAATTTTAACTAATATTTATTACAATTAGTGGTATTTCAAACAAACTGAATAATCTTTTCATTCACAAACTAAAAGGCCTACTTGTATCAAATTTATCTGAGCTCAATTATTATATTTGACTCTAACTAAACTCCTGAATAGGGCATACTCTGCATTATTAATTAAATTAAAGACGCAAATGGACCTTATTTTGTCCCAGTTTTCTACTTATTCTACTTATTAATTATAATATCAAAATATTGCTATAATGTATCGCTTTACCTATAACAAAGTATTAAAATTATCTGTACATTTAATGGGTAATAGAATAATTTACTCTTAAAAAGGCATCGGTGTAACATTTCACTTCATATTTAGGTTTATGTTTATATTATGTACACATTAATTTACTATGCATGTTATGTACAAGAATAGATCACAGATAAAATATAGCACCATGATGACCTATGTGAAACGAACTTACTGGTATAAGATATCGTAACTCGTAACTATACTACGATAAATGTATGACTAATATTGTTGTTTAAACATGTATTACTGGAATAACAATATTACATTATATCTGATATTAAAATGACATATAACGTGCAAGTTCATAAAGATGAAATGTATTTTTTTTTTTGCTTAAACCCTGACATTTTTAAACTAGATAAAAATATATATCTTATCTCTTGGATTTTAAATTCTTAACCTTACAACCGCCACACGATCGAAAGGTTAAGAATTTCATATAATATCTTTGTAAATTACGCGTAAATATGACTTATTATTATTTACTTAAACTTTTAATTTTTTATAACAACTTGCGACTGAAACACTAAGGCCTACTTGTGCCACAGTCAAACCATAAACCCATAGTTACCCCTTAACATAAAGGAGAGAACTCTGGGTTTACCACAAACCTAGACTAGCGCAAGTGGAATCAGGGGAATAAACATTTTAGGTAAGAATAATATATCAACTAGGCGGTAAACGGGTTACTTAGTTGACTTGTGATCATAATTATTATTATTCTTCAACACTCAGCGGTTCCCTCAGTATAGGAGTCTCGGGCGACTTAAATATTTTCTTGACAAGTATGTAAATACCGAACAGTAGGAGCAGTGAACCGATGACCTGAAAATAACACGTAAAATAATTAGTCAAAGGTATATTTAGCATAAATGGCATTTTAGTGCATGAAATATTCTTATTTTTGAAATTTAAACCAAATACAATAGGGCGCCGTATGTAACCCGAAAAAAAAAATACAATATGGTAACGTATAGTATAGGTATGTACGGTAATGCTTCCGCGCGTTTTTAAAACGCCACAATGGGTGCTTTGTTGCGTTAGGTCACAGAGTGCGCTGCCTACACTAGTTAGGATAAAGGTTAAAAAAACGATAGGCCTTATTACATGATCCGTCATGTAACAGTGTAATGTGAAATATGAGTAATTAATTACATGTCAAGACGTCATGTAATAATGTGAGCAAGGTGATGAGAGAAAGAGAGGCAAAACTTTCACGTGCGGAATATACGTACAGCTTGTCAAAATACTCATGACCGTGTTGACAGATGGAACTAATTTTTTTCTCACTTAATTAAGCTTTTATCCTGATTGTATTAGAATATTATTTTAATAGAATAAATACGTAGCATAAAAATAGTAATGCATAATGTATAAAAGATGATATCGTTAAAAGAGTTTCTAATTTCACCTGTCAACGCCACCAGGACTTTTTTGCCACACGTTGATAGTTGCATTTGTAGTGTGTAAAACGTATACCAAAAACGTTAAAAAATTTCATGATATCTCTTACTACAATGCCGAAACGACTTGTGGGAATACTAGTGGAAGCCCCAAAGGGAGATCTCCGACCGAGCGAGATAGTATGCTCGGTCAGGCCGAAGCCCACTGTACTAGTTTTCAGATGTCGTATACCGCCGATGTCGTATATATAGCGCCGGACTTAGAAAACTTCGATAGCGCGATGCAAGATTGTGGCGCTAGTAGTACCGCCAGACTCATCTATCTATTGTCAATGGTTGAGTTATCAAAAGTTGTTTTTGACACTGGGGGCTGATTCAAGATGCCATCGCTAATTATCGCTCACAAAGTTCGATGACAAAATGTATGGCATTTGACATAAGGTACGCTAAATGACATACGAAATCGCGATCATTAGCGATGGCATCTTGAATCAGCCCCCTGTTCTATGTACTGACCGTGAGCGCGTACAGTCCGTACGGCACGCCGTAGCGCACGTTGAGCGCCAGGCGCGCCATGTTGGCGTACTCCTCGGTCGTGGTCAGCTCCTGCCGGAACCACATCATGGGCACTAGGACATCGTCTTCCGGTAGCTGGTTGTTCAGCCTGCGAATTGTAGACAGAGAAATTTAATTGGACTTCTGACACTAGATTATACCAGGGAATTTACCGCGTTAATTATTTTCACTCCATTGCATAATCTTATGTGTTGAATTTAGAGAACTTCTTTTTGCATGTCAAGACATAAAATAATTACTTTATGCGACATAACATTAAGGTTTAAAGAATTTATTGTCATAAAAAATACAATATCCACTTACACGAGAACAATATACAAATAGTTATAATACATATTTAAAATTTTCATTACAACATTAGCCCAATCCGATTAGTCGATTTCTATTTTTATGGCTCAGTTTTCTTTAACACCAATTACAGAAAATTTTGGCACAATATTTACTACTTCTGTCCTATGGCGCGTTGACAGCATTTTAAGACTTTCCTCGCAATCTACTGGCATTGGCAAAATCTGCGTGAATCGGTGTAGTTTATCGAGAACTGATAGACAGACAGACGCGCTGAAAGACTTTGTTTTGTAATATTTAGGAGATACAGCCCCCCCCCCCCTCGAGACTTATATCCAGCAGTGGACGTCACAGCAGAAACGATGACAGAATGATACTCACGTCATGCCCTCGACGTACCGCACCAGCATGTTGATCTGCAGCTGCGCGGCCACGCCCAGCGGCATGCCCGTGAACATCTCCAGCGTCAGCTCCATGTTCATGTTCCTGTTATATTACAGTGTCACATTATTATATAGAGTTAAGATATTTGAATGTCGTTTTCAAGTTTGTTTAGTTTAGTGCAGACTAATTACCCGATTGTTTGACAAGAAAAATTATCCATGCGTCGGATGGGCATGTAAAAAGGTCCAGCGTCTGATCTCCCGCCAGTCGTATCGGGTAACCGTCTCACTGGGCTACGGAGAGATTCTTTGTGTACTACGTTTTAACTTCATTGTACTAACCAAACTAGTTGTTCCAATGCCGGATTCGTACCCTCGACATCCGAGTGGAGAGCCAAGCTCCAAACCATAGGACAAGGAACTGTAACTGAACACTTTTGCAACTGTATACTCACGGCTTCGGGTCCAGGCCCTCGATCTTCTGCGCGTAGTAGGGGTCCATGTTGAGGAAGTGCGGCTGCGTCACCATGGCGGGCGCGCCGTAGCGGCACTGCGACACGTTGAGCGCGCCCGCGGGCAGGCAGTCGCGGTCGCGCACCTCGTCGCAGTAGCACGCCTGATGTGGTATTGTGAAATGCGAATATGACATTAAGAATCCTTCCCAGTGATGGGACTTAAACGTCAATTCACACCAATTAATAATAAAATTATGACCTTGTCCACAAAGGAAGGGACCCTAGTGAGATATATAGTACATTCCAAATGTAATTCGAATAACATTAAATTAAGTTCCTAAATAACCATAAATATAATTTATTTTCCTTCTTGTTTAAAAAAATATATATTTAGGGCCGATTTCAATCGTCAGATAACTTTTATCTGTCGAATAAACATGTGACTTTGACATTTGTTCCATACAAAATCTGTCAAAGTCACATATTAATTCGTTAGATAAAAGTTATCTGAGGACCTTCACACGATTCACAATGCGCTGTGACGTTATTTTTGTAAATAGTGAAAAAGCAACACCTACAATTATTTATTATACTAACAGTCACGTCATATCTGTCACAAGTCGAAGAGTCGCATGTTATACATGTTAATTTTCTACTCTGAATTGATCCAACAGAGTAAAATAGCATAATCGCCACAAAATAACAAACACTTCATCAAAAAAACGTCAACATTGCGTCCACTACCTCGACTCATGCTTAATTCGTGCGTTTTTCTCTTTCTAAGACAAGATCTAAACTCTAAAGGATCAAGGAGTTTGTTATGTGTAGCGCCTATGACGCATCACGTGCGACAGGCGGGAAACCCAATAATCAAAACAACAGAACAAATATTGCGTTTTTATTTTTGTAAAAAATAAGTATAAGTAATTACTTATTTTTTACAAATAATAACGCAGTATTTGTTCTGTGGTAGAAATAGTCAAAACTTTTGATTTTGGCGGATGAGGAAATTAGTACATTATTAATCAGGCTAATCGCTAAGGCCGTGTTTAGACAGAGGAAACAGCACGGTTGTTGTACTTAATCCACGCTATTTCCGCTATGTCTAAACAAGACCTAAATAATATTACTATTTGTATAATAATTGATCAGTGGTCCGTGGGGTGCCATAGTAATAGCAGCAGCCCATCAACCATCTTTCCCGTGGGTGTCGTAAACGGCGACAGAAATATATATAAATATTTCCTCTGTCGCCGTTATATAAACTCGCCTGCCAAGTGTGACATGTATAATTGTATAGGCACCTCCTATTTGACGACCACGTCATTTGACGACCTACGGAGGTCGTCAAATAACGTGGTCGTCAAATAGGAGGCCGCTGTGGTTGTAACACAAGTTCTTCGGATACTTAGCACAGGGCCCGATGGACGTGGTGTGAAGCGTCCATAGATATTATATTAATATTATTATTACCTCCATCAAATACTTGGGGAAGGCTTATATATAGCAGTGGACATCATAGTTGAATCGACAATCTATCAGACTATTTAACTGACTTAACAAAAACGGAGGAGGTTCTCAATTCGTCAGAATATTTTTTTTGTATGTTCATCGTTAATTCAAAGACGCTGGTACCGATTTGCAAAATTATTTTTTTGTTTCATTGGGTATACTTCCCAGGTAGTCCCATAGTCATCAAGTACATCTGATGATGCTTGAAAAATTTATACTTCTTAATTCAAGAAAAGTCGGTTTTAGAACGTAGTTGCAAGTATATTACCTTGCTCGGATAATTGTATCCGTTGTCGAACAGCGAATCGTTGGCGGCGTACGTCACGCCCTCTATGCCGAGCACGGTTGTAGTGGCGTTCTTAGACAGGGTCATGTACCTAAAAACATTGACAAAATTTAATGAAATCTCATATATAAAAATGTATTGATTTTCGTTAGTCTCGCTAAAACTCAAGAACGGCTTGAAATATTCGTGGAAGTCCAGGGAAGGTTTAAACCGTAAACGGTTCTATGCTCAACGAAGTGGGTACGGGTCAGCTAGTTATAAATAATTATTATATAATTTTGTCGTATAAATGTAGCTCAAACATTAGGTATAAAATTTCTAGGCGGGTATGCTTTAATCCTACGCTCACGCGAGGGAAATCAAAGTATACGGCTATTTGCGAAATAGGTAATTTAGATTTTTAATGACTGTATTCTGAGGTACGGGAAGTATTTGTTGAAAGCATTTTCTTTCACTACAGATTAGCGCGCAACCAGAGTACATGCGTGCCAACCCTTATGATGGGAATATTACTGTATAAAGAACATTCGTAATTTACCAACATACTGATTTATATTAATAATAATTTTAGTAGATGGTAGCACAATGTCATTTAGAAAAAGTCCTGATTCATAATAAAACTTGTTATTAATTAATTTATTTAAATGGCTTACGTGACTCAGGAGTAGGTAAGGTAAAAATAGCAATATTATGCAAATCCATAAGTATTATTATGCTGCGTGGCCTTTGAAAAGCCGCTGTCATTTTTATTTAATAAAACGGAGCCGCTTTCATTCGCTTTGTCTAGGTGTTGAAAAATATCACATTGTATTAACATAATATACCTGAAGTTTGAATATTACAAATAAAAAATTAAATTAATCTTTATTTGCCTGCAATTCCACTCACATCTATTCCTCAAGCTATCCCCAGAATCTCCGTCATAGATTGAGTAAAAAGCATAACAAAGACACAAGTACTTGACTGGTACGACGTACATAGATCTGGAGCCCGTTGGAGTTTAGACTATTCAGAGTAAGTGACTTACGTGCATAGATCTGGATCCCGTTGGAGTTTACACTATTTAGAGTAAGTGACTTACGTGCACAGATCTAGAGCTTGTTGGAGTTTAGACTATTTAGAGTAAGTGACTTACGTGCATAGATCTGGATCCCGTTGGAGTTTACACTATTTAGAGTAAGTGACTTACGTGCACAGATCTAGAGCTTGTTGGAGTTTAGACTATTTAGAGTAAGTGACTTACGTGCATAGATCTGGATCCCGTTGGAGTTTAGACTATTTAGAGTAACTGACTTACGTGCATAGATCTAGAGCA
Organism: Celastrina argiolus; assembly: GCA_905187575.2. Taxonomy (NCBI): domain Eukaryota; kingdom Metazoa; phylum Arthropoda; class Insecta; order Lepidoptera; family Lycaenidae; genus Celastrina; species Celastrina argiolus. The sequence continues at coordinate 14,875,044 of LR994579.1, forward strand.
CGTTGGAGTTTAGACTATAGAGTAAGTGACTTACGTGCATAGATCTGGCGCAAATATCTCGACCTCCTCTTGGCCGAACTCCGGCGCCCACAGCTCCCCCGTCGAGCCGCGCACCTCGCCGCACTCCCCGCGGAAGACGGTGTGGTTGGAGTTGCGCCACATCTGCACATTGCCCAGCTCGTTGAAGTCCGTCGCGCCAGTGTTCATCACGAACACGCCGTCGAACTCTAAGGATTCGTTGCGCTGAAATGTTATAATCAGTTGTAGAGCTTGAAGTTAACTAATGTAATAATATGGATACGCTGTGAAAGATTGTCTTTGAAATGGTATTTCTAACATCAACCCTTGACGAATATAGTCAGCACAAAATTGAAGACGTCGGAAGACGTTAAAACGCTCTATTATATCTGTGTTATTACAAATGATGAATGACAAATTACGCCATTGGTTACTAAGCGCAAATGATAGTGTATGGAGATTAAAGAATTTTATCAACATAACAAACGCGTATATTATGTTGTATTTATTGTTATAAGAAATAATGACAAATAACAAAAGGATACTAACGGAATTACTTCAATTAAGAATAGCTTAAAAATTACCAAGTCAACTTTAAAAAAAAATTTAAACCTTCGCCTCAGTTCGTTATTAAACAAATGTATATTTATTGGCATATATCACGCGGGCAGATTTTAGCCTTGTTTTGTATGGGATATGTTATCTAGTGTATTGTTGATCCAAGATTACTACCCATTCCTCTACCACCTGGTGGATAATACCACAAAGTATCTAATAGTAGCCATAATATTGTATAGGCCTATAGTCGTATAATAGTAACAAATCGTCGTTCTTTTAGTCGACGTACGACTAAAAGAATGACGATATTTTTATAACCGACTAGCTGACCCGTGCCCACTTCGTTGAACATACAAACCGTTTAAACATTCCCTGGACTTCTACAAAAATATTATAAGACCAAAAATAGCCGAATCAGTTCAGTCGTTCTTGAGTTATGCCAACCACAAAATACCAACACATTTTGCGATCCATTTTTATATTATAGACTAGCTAACTCATGCCCACTTTGTTGAGCATACAAATGAAATTCCAAAAAAAAAGGAAACAAAAATCCGCAGCCCGGAACCCGCAAACTCGCCCGCGACGCGGAACTTTCAACGTGGAATTGTCAACGCGGAACCCGCCATATTTTATTTCATAAAAACCTTCTCCTGAACATAACAAACACAACAAAAAAAGAATTGGCCAATTATTGATCCAGGCGTTGTTGAGTTATGCGCTTACCAACACTTTTGGCGATCCATTTTTATATGTAAGATATATATTTACATATATTTTTTACATACGATAGCAGCAAAGAATACAATATATTTTGCATTTTCAGTCCGGAGTAGAGTATTTCAGTTTTCTTTCGGAAAGTCCACGACTTTTGCTGATTTAAAACAAATGCCAATACCTATTGCAGATACATTCCTACACTAAGGAGTGTATGTTGAATAACCGATATCATAACATAAAATTTAAATATATTATATCTAGCAATATCCCGCGAAAACTGATAAATTGTATGCTATGTATTTCCGCCTGATTTAATTAACAATATCATAACATTTATAAAAGGTACTATTTATTAAGTATATAGGTACATTATTTTTCATTCATGAAGAGTAATTAGATTGTGTATGGTCCGTTGCAAAATTCGATTAATGATTATCTTAATCACACACTGTAGGTAATCATCTGATAAAAATAAGAAAGCAGCTGATAGGAAATTAAAACAAGTGCGTGTCATGCCACGCAAAGATTAGGGTTACTTGGTCATTTATAATATTTTATTATTTCGCTTATTTTTGTGCGTATTTTACAAGTTAGGCATGTATAACTCCTCAATAACTAACAAAGTTATCTAAGCCGGTTTTAGTTTTATTTTTAAGTTCATAGTGTGTAGTTCCACCATTAATTATTTCGGGTTTAATATATTAAATCATTATTCTTATCCATAAAATGTGTATCTTACCTAACCTAACCATTTAGATTACTTATTACCTAACCTAGCCAAAGACGCAGGACTGACGAACTGACAAGACGACACTATAAGGATTTCGAGACGTTAAACTCGGTATACATCGTGTTGACTGTTCAGGATATTTTGATTATACATTAATACGTTTATATTATAACAATATGTTAATATCTATTATTTCATTCAGTGTCCTTATCCTTTTCTGACAAGTGCCTTTTCCAACGTATCAGACAAAGACTGTAAACTTTGCACATTGCACAGATGGTAATCAATTTTATCAGTATATGTACCATTAATGCGTGTTGTGTTCAAGATACTATTTCTGCACCCTTGTATTAATGAACGGAAAATGAGTAACAATAATAATTATTGAAGTGTTCATCATCATAATATGCAATTGGTGTGTAACGTGATTATACAATAAAGCGAAAGTAGCCGCTAGCGTATCGCAATAACTTTCGTAACAGAGACGATTAGGTTCGGGCTATATGGTTCTGAATTTTCCGTTCCAGAGAGAACTCTGATCACTGCCAATAGAGCTCCTGGCCTCCAGGCCTACTCAAGATGCCATCGCTAATTATCGCATACAAAGTCCGATAACAAAATTTATGGGATTTGACATAAGGTACGCTAAATGACATACCAAATCGCGATCATTTAGCGTAGCTTATGTCAAATCCCATACATTTTGTTATCGAACTTTTTAAGCGATAATTAGCGATGGCATCTTGAGTAGGCCCCCTGCGCTGATACAATACAGTTGAGAATCGAACACGCGAGCGTCAAGTCAAATGTCAGTGTCAAATTTGACAACTCATCTGTACGCTCTGGAATCCGGAAGGCCGGAGAAAATTTAGATCCTTTAACATAATGTTAATCTTATATATAAAAATGAATTGCTGTTCGTTAGTCTCGCTAAAACTCAAGAACGGCTGAACCGATTCGGCTATTTTTAGTATTGAAATATTCGTGGAAGTCTAGGGAAGGTTTAAACGGTAGGACGAAGTGGGCTAGCTAAGTAAGAAATGAATAAATCTTTTTTTCTGACTAATTTTGTTCATATCTTTATCACCTGTGTTAGTTTAGTAAATGTATTAAAAATTAATTTCATTAGTCCAATGTCGTATCTTTGTACTTACACGATGTATTCTTGTTGCAGTAATAGCAACAAATATTAAAAACATAACAAAATAAATAGATATTTAAAGACATATGTAGGTGCGCTTAGTACAGATTTATTATCTACTATGTGGTGCAGACTACAGAACCCTTGCGCAAGTCCGCCTCGCCTTGGCCAGTATTCCTGTTCTCGTTAGACTGTCGTACTCTCTTAATTTGCAGAGATCGTTAAATCTCAACATAATAAGATACAGATTACTAAACAGTTATAATATGCTGGTATATGATCCAGAATCCAAAAGATTGAAAAAAAAACATATTATTGAAAATAGAGCTATGGATTATGTTGGAACAATAATTATAGATCTGTTAATCCAACACATGATTGTCAAGTCAAATGTCTATGTCAAATTTTCGCTCGACTTTTAAACTCACTATAACTTTATTGTATTAACGCAAAGTTCTATTTTCAGCATCTGATTTTTCTCCGGACGGTACAGATTTCGAACAATTCAATAATGTCACATTTCACAAGCGGGATTTATGCTTTATCGTATTCTATATTAAATAGTTATCTACTTATCGCGGTTGATTAATAATAATTATTATCTGCCATATGGTTTTAAATTTAATCTATTAATTACAAAATATAATAAGCGCATTACAAAACACGAGACAAATAGATGTTGTATCTATGTCTCGAAAAAATAAAACATATAAAATACTTGTGGTATAATAGGTAAGGAAGATATTAGCTCAAAGTAGATATTACGACTCGTAAAATATTAGTGATCAAAGTTTTAGTCTCTTTTTAGCAAAAAGGAATTTAGTATGAACTTTCTATGCTAATCGTGGTACAATATGACATTAGTATATCGGATCTCCGTCTAATTGTCTACTTAAAAGTATCCATTTTTTTTTAAATGACATCCAAACAATGAGTTTACCGCGTGATTTACTGAGCAAGATATTTATCTTATCATATTTGCCCAAACAATTTAATAAAATACTTGCATATTATATCTCATTATTGTAAGGAAAGGAATATATAATTGTGACATCATGCTTTATATTAGACGCTACAAACAAATAACCATGTAAACAAATGCAAGTTTACATAATACATTCTTATAGGAGTTTTTGTACTTTGTATCATATTATAAACTTCGCATTTGCTACATATAATTGTTGTAATTTGATGAATAATATACGCCAGGTCAGGGACATTTTATATTTTACGGACATGAAAAACATTACATATTATATCAACGATGACACACATTTATGAGTCAGTCGTGAGGGCGAAGTTCAGATATATCACTGTTATATCTAACCCGCACTGTGCACGTATTATTATTGTTAAATATTACAAAAAATATTAAAAATAACATACTAACTGCAGCTAGTAATTGCTGGAATCGTTTTATTGCTATATTTTACCAGGACACCATGGCGGCGCAACCAGTCGCCGCTACCAACAAAATGTACACAGCTTTATAGAGAGTTACTCACCAGTGTCCGTTTGGTCTCTATAGAGCTGTATACATTTTGTCGGTAGCGGCGACTGGTAGCGCTGCCATGGTGAAAAAAAGCTCTTAGTCATAGAAATTATCATCTAGCATACAATAAGCAAACCATTAAGTATATATTCTCAGACCTAACAAATACCTATATAATTATAACATTTCATAAAAACTGATCGTTTATATGAGATATACAATAGCTCTCAAGATTTTATAATTCAATCTTTCTGCCGTTATTTCGTAAATATAAATATAATTAACAGGTTTGTTCAACGATAGGTCTATCACATGATAAGTTTGTCATATTATGATCACTGAACAAAATTGATGTCTCTCAGAGAAAGCTTTAAACTGTTACGCAACGAACAAAATACTCTATTGAAACCAAAAAAATAATAATTAAAAAAACCAAATGACCGATGGTTATCGCGTTAGTATCTTTCTATATAGATTTAATGTTATATAAATTACAATATTATACTTAATTAAATAAGCACGTATGCATCAATTATTATCAATAAATTTTTATATTTTAATCATAATGAAGATAAAACCTAATATGTGGCTTAGCGTGTGCAATTTATCTGAATCTGCAGTTAAATCTAAATTTAAATTGATTAGGTAAAATACCAGGCAGAGTCGTTTAGCACAACAGCTACATTCAGATTCAATGTAATCTAAATGTAAACAAGCTCAATATGGCCGGAGATAATGCATTTCAATTAAAATGTCACTGATTCACCACGAAATAAAGATAACACACATACCATATTATTTCAATCGAAGTATTTTTTTATTAATCTATAGCACTCAGCAGGCTCGACACAATCGAGAATCGAATCTGTTCGATCTCAACTGCTTTTAGTATTTTATTAGGTGAATTAATTTGAAAGTAACCAGGATAAAGAACATCGTTAGAACTTTTTGTACTCTCGGCCATATCAATCGACTCGAATTGAATCGAAATAAACAAACGTCAATTTATTCGGGAGTACGCGGCACGAATCTGAATCAAAATCGAAACAGTTTGGAGAGTAAGGCCCCTGTACAATATTTGAATTACATTCCATCGAAAGTAGGGGTGAGGGCACATTTTTCCACTTTGGAAGCGTATCTCACGCTAACTATTCAGTTTAGAAAAAAAATATACTATAAACCTCAACTTCATTTTTGAAGACCTATTTATAGATACCCCACATAAAAATAGTTGAGTTTCAGTTTTAAGTATGGGGAGCCCCGAAATTTTTTTTTTCCTATTTTTGTGTGAAAATCTTAATGCGTTTACCGAATATTTACTGACCAAGTTTCAACAGTAATAGTTTTTATAGTTTTTTTAGACGGACATGACGAATCCATAAGGGTTCCGTTTTTTGTCATTTGGCTATGGCCCTAAAAAAAGAGCGCGACTGTATTAAAAAATAATCGATTTTTAGAAAAAAATAATCGATTATTTAAAAAAAACAAAAAAAAATACATTCACAATCGGAACGGCGTATCTACAAAATTTGCAAAAACAAATTAATATAAATAATATATTGTAATAAGAAAACTCTAGCCTGTGGACGACCGAGTACTCGCTCCGTACTCTATGCATAATAAGAAGGTCGAAGGCCCTTTCTGCATAACATGAATATTTATTTCAATTGAGAATAATTATATTGCTTTACCAATCATTGTAATTTCTATTTCTCTATTATATGGGTTACAAAAAATACTTGTAGGATATTCCTTATAGTTTCGCTCTGTCCGTCTGACTGACCTTTTCTTGCTTTTGCTTGTGTATCGATTTCGGGTTTGGGTTTAAAAATAATAATAATAATTTAAAATTGCAAGAAAATGGCGCCTCTGGCATTAAGTCCGCCATTGTACATTGTGCAAAAAGTACTCGTAAGTATATAAAATAAAATTAATAAATACTTAAAATGTGCGTCATTATCTTGGGATTGTTTAATAAGCCTGCACCGTGCACAGTCCTAACCCTTGAAAACAACATCGTTGTTTTTTTAATTGTGCCAACGCGGAAATCGAACCCACGACTTGCGAATCGAGAGTCCAGGTGTAACCAATGGACCGTGGTGGACATTCACTCACCGTATAGAACCAGCCGAATCTATCGAAGGGTATGGTGAACGGCAGGTCAGGGAAGCGGTCCGCTATTTCGAGTACGGGGTCATCGATGCCGTCGAACAGCCAGGCCGTGGCGTTGGCGGTGATGAACATGTGCTCGTGGAACATCTTCATGAACACGTCCACGGTGACCTTGAGTATGGGGTGCTGGTAGCGCAGGAAGTACGCTACTGTCTGGAATAAATACAAGATCAAGTTTAAACAACTAAAAACCTGACTACTAACAACACGCTCTACTAAATTCTTGCAATTATCAAGTATCAGCTCATATTATTTACATATTTGAAATGCACTAACAAAGCTCTTTCATTTATTACTCTACAAGAAACTGTCAAGACTTTTTTTACTTCTTAACTTTATGTCTTCTAGAGGGCGCTGTAGCCTTTTTGACGTGACGTGACGTCATGCCTGTAGCCAGCGGACAAAAAATATCAACTGACTTCATTTGTCTAATTATCGCAACTAGTTAAGAAGTTATGGGAGAACAAATGAACATCCATAGCCATACATACAGGGCAAAATTATAACCCTCCCCTTTGCTTAGTGAAAACCCATAGTCGGGTAAAAATCGATTTATGTTGCGCAGGTATAGTGCCCAAATATGTGCGCAATGTACTCTTTCTTTACTCTAATAACCCACTGCCGAGTGATCAGGTACAAAACCACCTTTTTACATGCCCATCCGACGCGTGGTCGTAAAGAGACAATTAATAATATCTATGAACACTTTTACACCATATCAATCTAGTGACTGGTCCCGTGCTAAATTACGAAGAATGTGTGTGACGGGTACCAGACAACAAACATTTATTTAATAAGTACTTTCATACTATACACGTACTAACACATCCATGACCCAGGAAAACAGAAAACGTTTTGTTCCATTCAGGATTCAAAGTTTCATTAATTAAATCATTTTTTATTTATTTTATCTACTTTGTGATTAAGTGTATAGATATAGATATTATTACCGATATACTTTTGGTAGGAATGCCAGTTACTTCGTATACAACCAGACATCTTTCATCATTATCATGATCATCAGCCTGAAGACAGTGCACTGCTGAACATAGGCCTCCCCCAAGGACTTCCACAACGACCGGTCGTGCGCTGTCTGCATCCAACGGCTGCCCGCGGCTCGGACCAGATCATCGGAATACTAGGCATCTTTGCATCCCAAAAATTGGGCGAGGACAGCGTTTGAGTCAGCACACCTAGCAGAATCGACGACAAATAACTCATAAGATTTTCTCTACTCACCGCGATGATGGGGTTGATGTTGGTGACGTTGTCGGCGAGGGTGCCGTTGGACATGTCGGGCTGGAAGTGCCACACCTTCTTGTTGTAGAACGTCACCGTGCCGTTGTCGTTCCACGTTATGTTCTCCTGGTGACATACGTAAACAATCGTTAGCAGTTCTCGATATTTAGAGAATACCATATAGGTCTGGGACTATAAGTATTGAAAGTCGACATTGACATTGGACTCGACGCTCGTGAGTTCCAGTTTCAACTATATTGTGCTAATGTACAATATCTCCAAGATTACCGTATAGAGAAGAATTAGGAATAGAGTTACTCACTAGAGTTTATTTCTCAGTGATCACAAATATCTCGGACAAGGGAGATTCAGAATAAAGTTTCCAGCCTTAAGAAACACAACGGCCGTTTTTCCATAGCTCAAGTCTTTTTTTAGTTTATTATGAAAAATGTAAATCATTTATTAACTATAGCTGTGCCCGCGACTTCGTACGCGTGGAAAAGTGATTTAGGGCACTTTAGTATTTTTAAATATATTTTTAGTTTATTGGCGCAACCGCTGAGAACTTTCGCTAATAGGTACTTCCCAGTGCATCCCAGTGTTGATCCCGATCCAGCAAGACACGTACCCGGCAAGCCTCTTGGTATGCAGGGTATAATAATTATATATTACTATCCTTTCGGAGCTCGGCAAAAGAAGTAGGCCTTCGAACAATATGTAGAAGTCAGCAAAGGTATTCGAAGTTAGGATAATATTATTCGAATGCACCGTATAGACCCAGACAATTTTTCACGTTAATTTAGTAAAGTATTTAACTTCGATGTCCGTCTGTCTGTCTGGGTGTCAAAACTTTAACACGTGTAGGTATCAAGCTAAAAATCATATTAAAAACTCAGCTCTACTGTCCCTTCTGGCTGTGAAAAGAAACAGGCATCTTGGCCACATCTACTCAAAGATTCAGCCGTTTATATCGCTAATATTCGCAATTTTCGACACGCCAAAGGGAACCAAAACCTAAAGGGTACTTCCCGGGAATAGAAATTTGATATGAAGCAACATCTTAATGCACTATTAAAATGTTGCTTCATATCAAATTTAAACGACATAGGATAAATTGCGAAACCATAAAAATATTTTCAATTTTTTCAACTTATTACCGTTTTTGTCATTAATGTTTTGAAGTATTATTAAATTTAAACTTATATTGCAATTACTAAGGTCTTTAAAACGGAACTCTCGGTTAGACATGGGCGCAGCGGCACGCCCCGCCGAGGATCCAGCAGGCTTACTCTCGACACAACTGAGAATCGAATCAGTTCGATCTTAACGGTTTTTGGTGTTTTATTTGGTAGATTACTTTGAAATTAATTAGGTTAAAGAAAACCGTTAGAACGTAACTTTTTGTACACCAGACCATATCAATCGACAGAGAATCAAAATAAACAAATGTCAATTTATTAGGAAGTACGTGGCATGATCGTATCTGAATCATAATCAAATCAGTTTGGAGAGTAAGGCCCCAGTTTGGAGAGTTAGGCCCCAGCTCGGCGTGCCGCGCCGATCGGCTTTAGTAGCGTTTTTTATAACCTACCCTAAGATTAAAAATAATAATAATATAAATAAATGAAATTTTGTTTTAAACAAAATATAAAATAAAAAAAGAATAAATTTGAATGCTTGAAGCAGCGCGGTTCCCGCCGCGCTTCATACAAACGTCCAGTATTTTTTTTATTGTCATATATCTTCAAATCAAAGCGACATCTATATAAATTCATACTACCGGTACTGCCTGTTAGCACATTTTAATAGTATTTTTTACCCAGCAGTGGGGTGGAGTTCCTTTGGTTGACCTTCGCCAAAATTCCTACCTACCAGCATCTGATACCTACACTACACCCCGACTCGGATGTAAGACGTCACGCATCAGCCTGTATCGCGCGGCGCCGCGGCCCGCGATGCGGCGCGGCGGTCGAATCACGGCGAAACGATTTTAATTTTGCTATATTATCTCCTAAACTATTAATTATACTTGCTAGGTATAAAGGGCAAATATAGTCTTCATGAAATTCTTAAGCCAACTAACGTATTAAAAATGATGAGGATTAATACCGTGATGGTATAAATAGTTTACCAAAAACCGCTTAACTGCCCGTTTTTTTAGATTATCGCGAAAGGCTTTCTTTTAATAATACAGTTAATTAAGTTGATTTATACAATAAATGATAATTTATTTCAATTTGTGAAGCAAGTTCAAAAATACAATTTTTATATTATTATGACACTGTGGAAACACTCTTCTCAGAAAAAAAAATCTGTTAGGTACTTATTTCAAGTTCTAATCTACTTTAGTGCCACATTCTATTGCTTCGCGTCACTGTGTAAGCGATCCCCCCGCGCCCCCCGCATGAACCGTTCGTCCGCAGCCCGCGCGCGCGAAAATCCTCCGACTTGCTTCCAATTTATCGTCACTGCTCGGCTCCTATGTATCGTAGCGTTATGTTATATAGCCTATAACCTGCCCAGGAATATGGGCTACAATCGTACCAAGTTTGGTTAAAATCCCTTCAGTAGTTTTTGTTCCTATCGCGCACATACAGACAGACAGACAGACAGACAGACAGACAGACAGACAAAAATTTTACTAATTGCATTTTTGGCATCAGTATCGATCGCCAATCATCCTCCAATATGTATTTTGAAAAAATATTCAATGTACAGAATTGACCTCTCTACAGTTTTATTATAAGTATAGATCTCTTTAAGTATCTACAAGGTGTAAAATAAATGAGTGATATTACTTTAGGGTGTGTAATGTGTATGTACCTCGCATGTGTGTAGAGTATACTGTGAAAGTACCAGCGCCGAAAGACTTACCATTGATTTTCACGTTTGTATGAGAAATACTCTAACATTTTTTCATACAGTAATTTAAAAAAAAAGTGCCACTTTCAGCGCTGGTACTTTCTTAGTAAACTCTATATACTGGACCCATACACACCCTAAAGTATTATCACTCATTAATATTATAGACTGTATAGCCAATATTTAAACTGACTTGCTTTGGCCTGCGGTGTAACCCGCGAAACGTAAAGATAACACGATAATACATACTTATTTCCAAACTGATTAAGCAAAAAAGTATCAAAACAAAGTGTATTTTTGTTGGAAATTCGCCGATAGATTTATAACAGGAAAATGTACTTAATAAATTCTTCAACATATACAAATAGTTGTTTCAGTAGGTAGTTGGTTCAGTAATTTAACGTGAAAGCGAGACAGACAAAGTTACTTTTGAATTTATAATACCAGCTAGGATTAGAATACAAAGTTTAAAGAAGAAGATTGCATACAATTTTCCTGCAATAAAATATTATCGGTAAGAGGAAAATGTACTTAATTAATTCTTCAATATAAACATAGTTGTTTAAGAATCAATAAGGATGTTTTGAACAATGATTGCCAGGTATATCAAAGCTTATTAAAATCTATTACCGAAAAAAGTAACTTTGTCTGTCTCGCTTTCACGTTAAATTACTGAACCGATTTAGATGTATTTAGTACACAGATAGTCTAGAGCCTGAGAAAGGACATACGCTACTTTTAATTACGAAAAAAGTTGTAAGGGGTGAATGTGCGTTTGTTAGTAACTCTTTCATGCGAAAACCACTTAACCGATCATTATAAAACTTTGTATACATATTCTTGGAGGTATAAGAATACCAAGAATATGTATGCATGAATTTTATAATTCATACATACGTGATGCTACTACACATTAAATTAACATGTATATTTAGTCGTAGAGTTATTGGTTCATTTAAACGTACAAATTAGTATTTATGCTATATATAGTAACATACATTTTGCATAGAAGTAAATATAAATTATTGTCGGAAACGTTTAATGTGATAACACTATTCAGTTGTCAGTTTCCTATAGATAGTAATGTTTGTACATAGATTAGTTGAAGACTAGTGAGTCTAAAGCGCATAGTTCATTTTCGACATAGGTACCCAAACTTAAAAAATAATTAAATAGTAACATCATGCTCCCACGCCGATTCCACTACGCAGGAGTTATTTTTAGTGCCTAAGTGTGTGAAAAATACACAGAAGCACTCTCACTTCCTTCGTAGCCCAGTGAAACGGATACTCGACACGACTGGTTCCTGTTTTCTAGGTAGTCGTATCAGCACTCAGTATTATTACAAAGTTATATAATATCATCCGACGCATCTTTCTTGTCGTCAATAAGGTGATCGGCCTGTATTGTCCTACCAAACTTGAAAACAACATTCCTTCTGTCCTTAATATTAAATATTATTATTAGGTATAATATATATAAAAGTAACGTCAACGGATAATAATTGTATGAAAAGCTTGACAGCGCCAATACGATTGGCAATCCATTACTTTGCTTTAGACAAGTTTCAAATGTTTCTGCTTGGGCTACTGTTACCAATTATTAACATAATCAATTCCAATATTATGTACATTAGATATCTAATTCCCCAGTTTAGACTATACCTACACGGAAACAATGTGAACTAAATGGTACCAAAAAAATTGGACCATATTAATGTGCATTATGCAAATATATTTCTTCATTGCGCGATGAATAACTAACAAAATTTTTAATTATAGCCGCCCATCCTTCATCGTCATCATTTATTTAAATTTGAATCACATTGAATCGGCACGGAGAAGTGTTACGTAGGTACATCATAGAAATTATGTAAACGTAACCACTAACTTATCTCCTCTAGGCTCTCATATACTTCTCATATAAATATTTGTACGGAGTGCATGATTTTGACTATTATAATATTATATAAAAATGTGGTTATTGCTATTATTATATTTACCCCATTAATAATAAATATTGGCATACTAGCTAGAGACAATATTTTCTCATTGTCTGATACGTTAGCAGACAGCACGAAGTAGATAATACAACAGACAGTCAATGACAAAACACGGTAGACACACAAGCATAATTGTGTAAATATTTTTATTACAAATGTGAATTAGGTTTATTTATATTTCTGGACAGGTTTTACAATTTACTAGCTCAATATCCTGACAGCTGGTACCTACAGCCTAATGTGGCGCAGATGGAAGACCGGATATTAATATTATACTGTTTTTATTTTATTTATTTTAATACTAGTTTTTGCAACTTTAAAAAATAGAGCTACCTACTTAGCTATTAAAGGCTAGGTCTCTATTCTCATTATCCATTATATTATAAGCATTAGATATTATACCATTTATTGGCCGTGTGGTGACGGCATTAGAATACAATTATCACCACCCCCGATACTTTCCTAGGGGAGTCGTAAGAGGCGACTAAAAGGAAACACACACACATCAACAGCTAGTGTGAGAGAAGGAAAACTCGAAACAAAACCCTGTACCAACCCGTCTAGCCAGCGTGGTACCAGTAGGCTTTTTAACCTCCTATGTTTACGCACCAGAAGACCAGGCCCCTAGTCCCCGGCGGCCCCGCTATTCCTGGCTACGGTAGCGGCCACGGTAACGGCGGGGCGGGGGGTGCTAAGAATCTCCGGAAGAGATCCGGCTACCACCCCCCTTCTAAACGACAACTGGCCCTGGTAACACACAACGTGCGCACTTTGAGGTTTGAGAGGCGGGAAATTTGATCGCGTGCGGTTGTGTTTTTTTTAGCCTATTATTTTAATTAATTTATTGGTATTTCAGAGCAGGGTGAAACTGTATATATTTAGATAATTAGTAGTTTATTTAGTTTAGTTTTATTCTTTCTTCAATAGTTGGTAAGTTTTTTCTTTTGTTTTTTATAAATATGAATCGGCCACCCGACCCAGGAGGCGGGAATGAAAAACCTTTATGTTCAGTGCCGCAACCAAGTAGTTTCATAACTATTGATTATGATGAGTCAAGTATGGACACTGACCAATCTGTAAAAAGATCTTTAAAACGTACCCGACTGCATAAAATATGTAAGCAATGCAACAAAAAAGTCCGAAAAAACGCGGGAAACCAAAAAACTGGTTGCCAATGTTGTATTCTTTCTGATAAATCGGATGAAAATAAAGATGAAGTCGTCTCCGTTTCACTACCCCACAAAGAGCCCGAAAGCGTTACAAAAAAATCTATTGGTAGAAATACCTACAACGAAAATGATGTTTCTCCATATGTTGTTCATGTACAAAAAATTACCAAAAGTGACAACGATGGTACCTTTCTTCACCCAATTACTTTCGGTGATTTTCTGATTAAAAATAATATTTATAATATCATTAACGGCAGTTTAAAAAAGATAGGGCGTAATAGAATATCGGTGGCTTTCTGCAATTTCAAAGATGCTAATACATTTTTAAATAATAATTTACTTGCTGATAACAATTATCATGCATTTATTCCATCATTTAATGTGGTCAGGATTGGTATAGTGAGGGGTGTCCCTGTAGAGTGGTCACCAGAAATGATAATGGAAAATATTTCTACCCCTATTGGGTTTGGGAAAGTTGTCAATATTAGGAGGTTAAATTTCAAAACTATAGTAGAAGGTTCTCCTGTTTGGAAACCAACACAATCATTAGTAGTTTACTTTGATGGCAGAGTTTTGCCAAAGAAAGTGTTTCTATGTTATAATGCTTTACCAGTTGAGCTCTATATCTTTCCAACTATACAATGTTTCCACTGTTGTAGGTATGGACATAACAAATTACAATGTAGGTCCAAACCAAGGTGTCTCAAGTGTGGCCAAGAACACACTTCGGACTCTTGTAGTATTAATGAGATTGACTATTTCTGTTGCTTGTGTTCTGGTCACCATATGGCCAATAACAAAGTATGTCCAGAGTTTAACAGACAAAAGTTAATAAAAATACATATGGCTGAAAAATGTGTATCATATGCAGAGGCTAATAAAGAAATCCCATTACCATATATATCTTATTCAGAAATAGTATCTTCACCCCTTACAAATTTGCCTGCAAAAGCAGATAGTCCCACTCTCAATACATCATATAAAAAAACAGTAACATTGAAACCACGTGCACCTTATAAGCCCAGTAAAGGTTATGACAAAATTGGCCACAATAACATAGTTAAAGAATTTTCTTTTGACCAATTCGAAAAAAACACAACTCCAATAAATGTAGATAATAATATTTATTCTAAAAATGATTTTTCTAAGATTACTGATGTGATTTCATTGTTACAAACATGTACACAAAATAATACTTTACCGTCCATCGTTGCCCCTTTAATCCAGTTAATCGTAAATATCCTTCAAAATGGCCACTTGCCAAGTAATAATTCAGTGGAACGCTAGAAGCGTTATCAATAAAAAAAATGACATAATTTATTTATTAAATAATTACCAACCTTTTTTATTTTCTTTTTCTGAAACTTGGCTTAGGCCAAGCAATACTTTTAGGTTTAAAAATTACAATACCATCAGAGAAGATAGGTTAGATGGTTATGGTGGTGTAGCTTTTCTACTTGAGAAAAGTTACCCTTTTAGTTTAATTAATATTCCTGTACATAGTCCTGAACTTTCTATTTTAGCTATAAGTGTAAATAATGTATGTTTTGTTTCTGTATATATTTCCCGCATTTCTATTAACATTTTAAATGAAATAAGTAACATTTTAACATCCCTTCCAAAACCTTTAATTATCACAGGTGATTTTAACTGTCATCATCAGTTATGGGGTAGTTCAATCACCAATAATTATGGTAATAAGCTTTTAACTATTCTGGATCAAAACAATTTGTGTGTGATAGGTTCTGGTGAACCTACTAGGCGCACTAGTCCTTATGATGGTTTAAGAAGTGCTGTTGACCTGACTATTTGTTCTCCACAGTTTGTTTCCCATTTAACATCTTTTGTTTTATCTTCCACTTATGGAAGCGATCATTTTCCTATAATTAATTCTTTTCCTTCTAATTGTATAAACTTTCCTAAGCAGAGTAATAGATTGATTCCTAGATTTAATTTGAATAATGTTTCTGAAGAATCTTGGAAACAATTTAGTAATGTTGTTGATGCAAAACTGTCCCAAGAGTTGTCTAATGGCAATGACGTTGATGCTCTTGTTTTTACGGATCTCTTGATTGCAAGTGCTAATGAAGTATTTCCAGTAAAAAATGAAACATCTTCAATTCCAAGCTCGCCATGGTGGGATAAAGAGTGTACTGAAACCATAAAAAAGAGAAAATGGGCTGAAAAATTGTATAGCAACGATATGTCTTTAGAAAATTATTGGGCATTAAAAAATATTGTAAATAGTACTAAATTACTTTTCAAAAAGAAGAAACGTGAAAGTTGGCAGAAATTCTGCTCAGCATTATCCCCTAATACTCCTCCAACAGATGTGTGGAAAAGTATCAGAAGGTTCAAATCTGCGTACAATACTTCTCATTCTGTATCTCTACCCAATAATATAGCAAATGACTTTTTAGACAAGCTTGCTCCTCCATCAGTTAATTTTAAAACTAACCTATTAGACAATAATAGTACAATGGACGAAAGTGATGAATCTTCGGAATTAAATTCTCCTTTCTCCCTAGCAGAGTTAAAAAATGTATTGGCTAATGTATCCGATTCTTCCCCTGGGCCTGATGGTGTTTATTATTCATTCATTTCTCACCTAAAATATGACAGTTTAGCAATTTATCTTAAAATAATAAACTTTATTTTTGAGTCTGGCAATATTCCATCAGATTGGAAATGTCAACTTATTATACCCATTCTAAAGCCAAATAAGGATGCTTCCCATCCATCTTCATACCGACCTATCGCTCTCTCATCAGTTCTTTTAAAAGTTATTGAACGATTAGTAAAAAACCGCCTTGAGTGGTTTGTTGAAACTAACTGTCTTCTTTCTTCATCCCAATATGGTTTTCGGCGAAATAAAAGCACTTATGACAACTTAAGTATTTTTACTACAGATATTAGATTAGCTTTTAGTGTTAACAAATTCGTTCTTTCAGTCTTTCTCGATCTGTCGAATGCGTATGATAATGTCATCATATTAATACTTAAACAAAAATTAATTTCCCTAAAGGTTCCTAAGAAAATTATTACATTTATTATAAATATGCTTACTGATAGGTCTATTTTCTTCTACAATAATGGTCTAAAGTATTTAAGAATCCTAACTAAAGGATTACCACAGGGCTCAGTTTTGAGCCCTTTGTTGTATGACTTATATTCTTATGATTTAGAGTTGTCCGTTGCGGATGATGTTGGTGTACTCCAATATGCAGATGACTTACTTTTGTTTGTTAAAGGAAATAATATTGATCTTGCAAAGGCAAAATTAACAGAATCCCTGTTCTTTCTTAAGAAATGGCTTGATGATCATGGCCTAGATTTATCACCATCAAAAAGCTCCTCAGTTCTTTTTCATCGAATGCGTAGGACCCCTCAAGTCCAAGTACTTTTTGACAATACCATTATTCCACAAAATAGTCATCACAAATTTTTAGGTGTTATCTTAGACGAGAAACTTTCTGGAGTTCTACATTGTAATTTTGTTGTAAATAAATGTGAAAAAAATATTAATATTATTAGATGCCTAGCCGGTATATGGTGGGGTGCCCATCCTTTTTATCTAAAATTGATATATAATGCATTAATTCGGAGCATCTTAGAATATGGCACTTTCCTCCTAGATCCTGGGCATGCGTCAGGTTTTAAAGCTCTAGATAAAATTCAAAGTAAATGTCTTAGACTTATATGTGGGGCCATGAAATCTAGTCCGATAAATGCCTTGCAGGTTGAATGCTGTGATCCTCCTTTGCATTTACGACGTCAATACTTATCAGATAAATACCTTTTTAGATGCCTTCAAACTACTGATCATCCCATTATTACTAAGCTTCACCAACTTGCTTACTTTGTGTCAAATGACTCGTATTGGATGCATAAACGAAATCCGTGTTTAGTTGTAAGTTTTTTTTTAATTTAAATCTCTTTCTGCTCCTATACACCAATCTAGTAATTTACCTATATTTTCTAGTCCTTTCAATACCCTCACTTTTACTCCAAATGTTGTTAACATCGGGATTGACAAAACTGATGCTTTGAGAGCTAATGCAAAATTTAAAAGTATTGTTGAAAGAAACTTTAGTGATTTTCATTATATTTTTACAGACGCCTCAAAACTTGAAATAAATGGTAATGTCGGTGTAGGTACTGTTATGATTTTATTTCTACACCTATCATATTTACTCTAAAAAGCTGAGCAAGCGGTCTCACGCTTGCACAATTTACAAATTCATCATTTTATTATTGCATTATTTTAATTTCCAGTATTAGCAAGTTAGAGTAGATTTGAACTTCGGCGCGACAACACGTTTATTTTCTTTTGTAATTTTTTCGTGAATAAATTTCAGTTTTTAATTAAAAGTTTTTTTTTTTTTTTTAAAAAAACTTATCCTGACCCACTCCGTAACAGTGGTGTCAGAAGTGGGATTGCTTGAGAAAACCGCACGTTCCGGCAATCTCAAACGCGGCGCGAGTGATCTGTGAAAAGTGAAAAAAAAAATAATAAAAAAAAAAAATTTTTTTTTGTTGTTTGTGATATTGATCACGACAGTAAGTCTTAGATCTGTGACTAAGCCTGCTGATCTTTCCTCGCGCCATCTCGCCGTTATTTCGTCGACGTCCCCGGCTCCTAGCGTTAGGAGAACACCAGTTCCAAAACCCGAGCGTTATCTCGCCGGGCCCGCCGTGCTGCCGCTGGCGTTTGTCACGCCGCCGCGCTGTGCTGGTGTCGCTGCTGCCGTCGTGCCGGTGTCGCTGCTGCCGTCGTGCTGGTTGGGCCGTGCTATCTTCGTGAGCACTACCTGGTGGTGCTAGGCAGCTGTAAGCTGTTTCCTGGTCGTCTCGAGCATTCCCCAGTCTGTGGGTCTAGGACATCGCCGCCGAAGAAACATCGATGGATTCTACTCTCCTTCTTGCAGCAGTACTGTGAGTCGAACATATATTTTACATATTGTGCGCAACAATCCTCTTATTCCTCCCAAATAAATATCTTATAAAATTTCCGAAAGTACTTAATAATACTAAAGTAAATATAAATAATAATTTGAAATAATTTCTATAATTAAGTACGTGAAAATTCATAATTCACTCGAGGAAATATTATAATCTTATATTTGTAGCCTGAATCCTGCTCGTTAACATTTATTCTTCATTGTGCTTAGTATCAACTTAATCTACATTTAAATAAATATTTAAATTACTACATATAAAATGTCTTTAAAATCGGATAAATCGGAAACTAAGTCAGAATTAACTTCGGAACAATACCCTATTAAAATTCTGTGTGATTTTATCAATAACTATAATGGGGAACGCGATACACTAACAGCATTTCTTACAAACTGTCGGAATGCTTTAGAATTAGCTTCCTCTAGTCAGCGAAATTTACTCCTAAAATATATTATTTCCAAATTGGGTGGCAAGGCTCAGATTGCTTGTGCGAATAAGGTATTTGAAGATTTCGACAGTTTAATGAATTTTCTCCAGCAAAATTTTGGCGAGAAAAAACATCATAATCACCTTTTATTAGAATTACAGTCGTGCAAACAGTCTTCAGATGAATCCGTGTCCCAATACGCGCTACGCATAGAAACTTGTCTTACTTCCTTACAATCGGAAATAATAAATTCTAATTGCTTAAAAATAGAAATTCCAGGGCGTATTGCCATGACAGAAGATCTGGCTTTATTTTCGTTTTCTATAGGGCTCCGGCCCTCACTTAGTAATGCAGTCCGTAATAGAGAGCCTAAAACTCTCAACAACGCAATTAATATTGCTATCGAGGAAGAAAAGATACAGAATCATATTTCTAAAATAAATTCAATTAAATTATGCTCATCGTGTCACCGATCGGGACACGCTGAGAGGGACTGCCCGCGTAAAATTAAAACAAGATCATTCTCATCTCGAAATATTTCGACTCCCACTACGTCACAAAATCAAAATATTCCAAGGGTCTTTTGTCGGTATTGTAAGAAACCAGGGCACGATATTTCGCAATGTTTTAAAAGGAAACAGAATTCCCAAGGTTCGTCGCGTGACAACAGTATTCCTAGTCAGCATCATGTTACCGCTGAGCCACCCGTCGCTACTTGCGAACACGACGAAACGTCGTGTGAACAATATGAAGACGACACTTTCGAAGTGAATAATTTAAACTAAAAAATCGGGTATCATCGTGCCGTCGATCACCCGATAATAAGATAGGCACACTTAAAATTAATAATATTAAAAATATTTCTTCTCATCGTAACGATGATTTTAAAAACCCTCAGCCTACTCCTTCTGGAGTCTTTAATTCGCTGAGCCGTGCTCGACCGATACCCTCGGTATCTCTTTTGTCGAAACGGACGGTTTCTTGTCAAACTCAACACACTCCCTCGAGAGTCTCTATTTCGTTGAGTCCTATTGAAAAAAAAAATCTAATTAATAAGATTTCATTTAAAAGTGTTCAAGTGCAAACGGAACCTTCTTCTAGTTACGAGTATAAAAAAGAAAGTAACATTTGTAATATAAACCAGGATAAAGATATTGCTATCTATGAGTTAACCTCACATTCAAAAATATCCTTACCTCACGTATATTTAAAAACTAATTATTCTCAAAAGCCTCTTTGCTTCTTGTTAGATACAGGCGCTTGTGTTAGTATTTTACGGCTAACAAATTTAGACCGTAAGCCGATATTATCGGATGAAATTATTAAATTAAGGGGTCTTAGTGATAATGACTCATATTATGAAACATTAGGGTCGATGAATATTGATTTTAATTATAAAGACATAGATTTCAGCTTTAAATTTCATGTAGTTAGTGAAAAAATTCATTTTAAATATGACGGTATATTAGGTAGCGATTTTTTCAAAACGTTGCAAGCTGACATTAGATACTCTAGTAACTATTTGTTCATTAAGGGTAAGCGCATTCCCATTCATTATAACTCATTAACATATAGCGTTCCTGCTAGATCTGAAGCCGTCATAGAATGCGGTATAGTTAATGAAGCATCCGAAATAAAAGGTTTACACGAGGCTCTTGTTTTAGATCATGTCTACAGTGAGGGGGTATACATAGCTAATTGTATAGTTTATATTAAACCCAATAATCGGGTAAATGTAACAATCCTTAATACTACTGAATCCGATATCTTGATACAGGATTACCGAGTGCGTTTGTCGTTTATAGATAATGACGCTATAGGAAAATGTAAGGCTCAAAATATTAATGAAATTAATAATCTAAATATTGCTTCTCTTGATAGATCACAGCGCGTGATCGATTTAATACGCACTAGCCATTTAAATCCTGAGGAAACTAAGTTATTATTAGAATGTTGTTCTGACTATTCGGACATATTTTATCTGGAAGGAGACCCGCTCTCGTGCACTAATGCTATTGAACACTCGATAAACACAGGGGATGCAGCCCCTATACACGCTAAGTCGTATCGTTTTCCAGAATGCCATAAGGCCGAAGTAGGAAAACAAATTAAAAGCATGCTAGAACAAAATATTATCCGACCTTCCAAGTCTCCTTGGAGTGCTCCTGTATGGATTGTGCCTAAAAAGAAGGATGCCTCAGGCACTCAAAAGTGGCGCCTTGTAATAGATTATAGGAAGCTTAATGACGTCACCGTCACTGAAATATATCCTTTACCATTGATCACTGATATATTAGATCAACTGGGGCACTCGAGATATTTTACTACGCTTGACCTTGTAAGCGGATTTCACCAAATAGCCTTAAAAAAAGAAGATTCCCAAAAGTCATCTTTTACAATAACAACGAATGGGGAATTTTCGGGGCACTACGAATTTAATCGTATGCCTTTCGGTTTAAAGAATGCTCCCGCAACTTTTCAGAAACTTATGAATCTAGTTTTATCTGGGCTTCAAGGAATTCATTGTTTTGTCTATTTAGATGACTGTATTATTTACAGCCATGATCTAAGCTCCCATATGGAAAAATTAAAATTAGTGTTTGATAGATTCCGTAAATACAATTTAAAATTACAGCCAGACAAGTGTGAGTTTTTACGTCGCGAGGTAGCATATCTTGGTCATATTATCACTGAAAAAGGCGTATCTCCAAACCCGGACAAGGTCAAGGCAGTTACTATTTTCCCTACTCCTAAAAATCCCAAAGACATTAAATCATTCTTAGGATTAGTTGGATATTACAGACGTTTCATTGATAACTTCTCAAAAATCACGAAGCCTCTTACCGGTCTCCTTAAGAAAGACGCTGTATTCCACTGGTCCCATGAACAGGAGCAAGCATTTAATATTTTAAAAAGTAAATTAACTTCCGCTCCGCTCCTGCAATATCCTGACTTTAGTCAACCTTTCGTCCTCACCACCGATGCATCAAATTATGCGGTCGGTGCGATATTATCACAGGGTCCTATAGGTAAGGACAAACCTATCGCTTACGCGTCCAGAACTCTTAATAGAGCAGAGGGCAATTACTCGACTACCGAAAAAGAACTTTTAGCTATTCTGTTCGGCGTAAAGAATTTCCGTCCTTATTTGTACGGCCATAGGTTTAAAATAGTCACCGACCACAAACCTTTGGTGTGGTTATTCAATGTCAAAGATCCGGGGTCGCGTCTTATTCGCTGGCGTTTAAAGCTGGAAGAATATGATTATGAAATAATCCATAAACAGGGCAAATTAAATTGCAACGCTGACGCGCTATCACGTTTTCCAGTAAACATGTCCGATGACGTAAGCGCGGACCCCGAGGTTCAATCACACGCACCGATATCGAACCCGACACCTTCACCTTTGTGTGAAGCGTCCGTCTGCGAGACGTATGATCGTTTTTTACGAATTTGTAAGGATCCTAGCCATTGTAATGACACAGTAATCGTTGAACACAGCGAATCTCTTTTAAAAGCTAAATGTAAATTGATAGCGTATCCAACATCCATAGATTTGGATGAATCAGTGCCCTACTGTTCTGAAATAATAAATTTGTCTACGAGTGAACCTAAGATCACAAGTATAGAAAGGGAATTATACGGTTATTATAACACCTCAAACGATAGACATCTATTTACTCACTTATTTACGCGTGTACATCACTATGATGAAATGTCATATTATATTTAATATGTTAATTAATTACCGTGATATGATAAAGTATTGGTTTATGGAAGAGAAAGAGTTTGCAATATCAGATTTTTCTGATCCATTCAATAAATTGTCCTACACTAAAATATATAATATGTTAGCTTTCGTTTTCCATAACACGGGTATAAAAATAAATATTTATAAAAACTCTATTCTTTTCCCCACTCCAGATGAAGTAAAACAAATTCTTAAGGATCATCATGACTCCCCATCGGCGGGTCATCCCGGCATAGCGCGTATGCTAGAAAGAATTAAATCTATGTATTGGTGGAAATCCATGCGTCAAGATGTTGAGAATTACGTTAAGAGTTGTAGGTCATGTCAGATTAACAAGCCTCTTCGTCAGACCAATCGCGCTCCTATGATAGTTACGAGTACAGCGACAAAGCCCATGGAAAAAATTTATTTAGACATTGTAGGCCCTCTTCCAGAAACCTACGAATTTAAATACAGATTTATAATAACTTTACAGGACGATTTAACGAAATATTCACAGGCCTATCCGTTACAAACTTGCTCAGCAGAAGAAACTGCTAAGAAATTAGTTCATTTCATATCTCATGTAGGCATACCCAAATATATAGTAACGGATCAAGGTACAAATTTTAGCTCCGAAGTGTTAAGTCAATTAACTAAATTGTTCGGCATAAAGCACATATTTGCTTGTTCGCATCATCCACAAACCTGTGGTGCTCTCGAAAGGAGTCATGCGACGCTCAAAGAATATTTACGTCCGTTTGTTAACGAGAACACTAATACATGGGACTTATACTTAAATACTGCAATGTTTTCATATAATTCTAATACTCATTCTACTACGGGCTTTCCACCATTTGAACTCCTATTCGGTTTTAAACCTTACATTCCTAAGTCTATAGATACACTAGAAAATAATACATATACTGACTACATTAGAGCGGTTAATCATCGGTTATATTATAGTAGACAAAAGGCTCTTCAGAATATTCAATCCTCTAAGGAAAAATCAAAAAAATATTATGACAATCACTCTAAACCGGTAGTTTATAATGCTGGTGACATGGTTTACGTAAAATGTCACCACAAGCAAAATAAAGCCTTGTCACCAATATGGAAAGGTCCGTTTAAAATAATTAAAATTAACGGTAATCACTCAGTCACACTACTTATGAATAGGAAGCATGTACGTCATCATTATGACGAAATAAAACTTGCTTCTGATGTTACATGATACGTCATCTTTACAGGTACTGCTTAGCCCCGGTGACTCTCTGTATGTACGTCACACCTATACGCAACAGCCCAGGGCTTTATTTTGATAAGCTTATGGATATTAAGTTCACAAACACTAAATGGAATGTTGTTACGTATTTAGACGTAAATCACGTAAAACCTAACCTTAATGAAATAGAGTTCGTTTTTGAGCGAGTCAATAGTCTTTGTAATTCTATCCAATTTAATCAAGCTAGAACTGACTGCACTAACTCTTTAGTCGCATTACGCAACCAACATTTAAATAATATTAACAAGTTCTCTTCGATTTCCTATTTGGTCGACGATGAACAATCTCATAGTCGCTCCAAACGTGGATTATTCGATTTTGGGGGCTCCATCTTAAAAACTTTTTTCGGCACATTAGACTCTGAAGACGCTCTGAAATACTCGGATGCAATTAACAAAGTACAGACGGACGAAAAACAGCTCATAACACTAATGAAAGATAATATACATATAGTAAAGTCAACCATAAACTCATTTAACAGTTCTATAAATAAAGTGAATGAAAACGAAAATATCTTAATGAAAAATATGGATATTATTCAGAAATCCATGGAAGATATTTCAGTTAGCAACGATAAATTAGTAATAAAATCTCAACTAAATTCCCTAATTACTGCTTTAGATTCTATAATATTGTCGCTCTCATTTAGTATTGACGATATTAATAATGCCATATTATTTGCAAAATTAAACATTTTGCATCCGACTGTACTTAGTCCGCACCAGCTGTTCAGCGAGCTAAACAAACATAGAAATGACTTACCTAAGCACTTTGACTTGCCTGTGACATTATCTCTGCAGCATATACATGAGTTAATAGATATATCTGATTTAGTATGTTATTTCCATGCTAATAAAATTATTGTAATTGTTAAAATTCCTCTAGTTTTACCACAGACATATAATTTATACAATATAATTTCATTTCCCATTCCATACGACATTGAGCATCCAGATACCTTTATCCTAATTGCTCCCTCTAGCCCATATGTTGCGATTACTCAAGATCATATGTTCTACTCACTACTGCCGAGACTAGATGAGTGTAAAGTGATAAGTGAGAAGTGCTATATATGTGAGTTAAAAAACATATATTCAGTGATCGCGAATCCCACGTGTGAAACTATAATTTTAAGTGACATAGTTGATAAGATTCCTTCCTCATGCCAGACAAGATTAATTCATGGATCTGTAGATCTTTTTCATAAGTTAAGTAATAACAGATGGATATATGTTCAGTCTGAACCGGGCAAATGCCACGTCAGCTGTAATGACGATCTTACCACCCACGAAGTCATCTTGTTTGGTACAGGTACTTTTACTTTACCTAGGCATTGCAAAGGCTTTTACAAAACTTTACAATTTACACCTTCTGACCTTGTCTATACAAATAATAATGTAACTAATGTAATTTCTAATTTTAATATATTACAGGACGATTGTTGCGATAGGAATAAAATAAATAGAACATTGTCACAAATTCAATTGTCAAAAGTAGATAACATAAATAATTTAGATTCGTTATTACACGCCAGTATAAATTTAGACTCCTTAGAAAGAGAACTAAATAAAATTCAAAATCCTTCTCATTTTAGCACATATGCAGTTCATTATCTGATGACAGGTTATGTTATAACATTTCTAATTTTTATTTTCATTATATATAGATATAAAAAAATATTCTTCCGTAAATCTTCATCCTCAGCTTGCTGTATAAAAATATTTAATCAGTGCTATAATAAAAGGTCAGAAGATAAGTCAGTGTCACATTCTATTAGTATTCGAGGTAATGACGATGAATTCTCATCATCATCTGAAGATATAGATATAAAGAAAACTCCTAAACAATGTAAAAGAAATATTTTAGCGAACATTAATTCCAAAACTATGTAACCAGTAAAGCCAACCTAGAAATAGTTTTTAAGCCAATAAAATAAGCTAGAAATAGTTCTTATTTTTAATTTCATCTACTTTTATTTTCTTATTTACTTTTAATTGTCTGTAATGTTGTAGCGAAGTTCAAAGCTTATAAATTTTTGCATTTTAATAATTTTTAGATTTCGCATCTCATTAAGGGATATTGCTCCATCTTATTCGGGGGGCTGTTATGATTTTATTTCTACACCTATCATATTTACTCTAAAAAGCTGAGCAAGCGGTCTCACGCTTGCACAATTTACAAATTCATCATTTTATTATTGCATTATTTTAATTTCCAGTATTAGCAAGTTAGAGTAGATTTGAACTTCGGCGCGACAACACGTTTATTTTCTTTTGTAATTTTTTCGTGAATAAATTTCAGTTTTTAATTAAAAGTTTTTTTTTTTTTTTTTAAAAAACTTATCCTGACCCACTCCGTAACAGTACGTTTCACTCTCAATATAACATAGTACAGAAAATTAAACTTCCCCCTGAATGTTCTGTTTTTACTGGGGAGTGTTTAGGTATTTTAAAAGCTTTACAGTATATTAAGTTAGCTTAACTTAAAAAATCAATAGTGTTCACTGATTCATTAAGTTCAATGCAGGCACTCAACAAGAACCCTTTTAAAATGAAACAACAGCATCCTATTATTTTTGATATTAGACAATTTTTATCTGACTTTCAAAACGACTACATTGTAGTGATTGCTTGGATTCCAAGCCATTGTGGAATAGACGGAAATGTTAAGGCGGATTCATTGGCAAGGAATGCATCTATTTGTGGTGACCTAGTTCCGTATAAAATTTATTATCCAGATTTAATGACTCTACCAAAAACGTATCTGGAGGAGTCCTGGAAATTGTCTTGGGATAATAATAGTAAACAAAAGGGGGCCCATTTTTATAAATTACAATCTGAAATTGTTGCAAAGCCTTGGTTTTTTAACATGAACTTTAACAAAAAGTGTTCAAGCATCATAACAAGATTAAGGCTGGGCCATACTTGTTTGCCAGTTCATCTTGCAGACTAAATATCATTGGTAGTCCCTCGTGTATATGTGGTAGTGAAACGGCAGATGCCAATCATTTGTTTTTCTCCTGTCCAAATTATAACCGTTCCCGTTTCCTGGATTCATTAGTAGAAAATAAAATTCCATTTCCTACATCTATATTTTGTTTATTGTATATTAAAACATATGCTATTTATAAAATTATTTCTGTTTTTATTTTACAAAATAACATTGAGATATAGTACCACTTTCCTAAATTATATTGTGTATAATAATTAAGTTTATGTATTTTTTACCTACTTGTCCTGAATTCCTTAATCCAAATTCTATCGTTTCCGTAAATTCTAAGTTCTTTAAATAAAGTTTCCTCCGTTTGTCATTGGCTATGCACAAAGTGCATGCCATTAGAGAGAAAAAAAAAAAAAGATAGTATTTAAGAGAAAAACCTTTGTACCTAGTTATAAGATTTCCTTGGAAATTACTAATTACCTAAACCTAACCTAACTAAACGCAGTGCCATCACAACAGATTAGTCTTTGTTATTAGATCTTTGTTATTAGAGTTTGAACTGTTATTAAAACGGATATTTTTGTTAAAACTTACATAATACATATCATAAAGTAGGGAACATATCTATACTAATATTATAAAGCGGAAGAGGATGTTTGTTTGTTTGTTTAAAAGCGCTAATCTCAGGAACTACTGGTCCGATTAGAATTTTTTTTTTTGTAGGATAGTCAATTTATAGAGGAAGGCTTTAGGCTATATAACATTACGCTGTGACCAATAGGAGCGAAGTGTTAGTGAGAAATGTTGCAAAAACGGGGAACATTATTCACATTTGAGGACTCTCGTTGCGGGTGCTGCATAAACGGTTTAAGTCACTCAAAAACCATGCGAACGAAGTCGCGGGGACAGCTAGTGAATTATATGGAGTCTCAGGGGGCTTGCTCTTGAACAATATTGGAATTGCGTTAGAATGTGTCCGTTGCGAACAAATTCGAACACATACACGGCAGAACCGTTACGTCTCAACGAATAGGAATCCTCTTCCTCCAGTTCAAATTATTATCAAAAAATACATTATGGGAACCGATCGGTTCAGACCTAATTGAAGATCCTAATATTATCTATAGCTATGATAAATAGAAGTGCCTTTAGACTAAACTTGATACTTGGTAAGATTAAAGTTCATTACACCGTGTACTATAATATATCCTATTAGAAAATACGAATTGTTGTTGTACAATGTACAGGTACTTAGATAAGATAGTAAAGTTTGTAGAGAGTAGAGACAAAACAATGTATAAGTTCGTCTACCTATAAAAGAGGTGTATTTTGTTTTGCACACCGGCGTAGAACATTATATCCCATCAAAAACATAACTTGTAAAAAGTGCCAAGTCTCGCTACATAGCATATATACTTACCTTTCTAAGGCCCGTATAAATAAAACATTCTCAAACCCCAACTCAAGGTGAGCTTGAGAACCTATTTGACAGGTAAAAAAACGTTTCGTTTCCCTTTTAAAAATGAAGAATTTTACTTATGTTACATACTTTAATTTTTTCTTTCCTAAAAAGTAAAAATAAAGATTATAAAATATACATTAGATTTATTTTATTGTTTCCTGTAATCTATAATATTAATATAACGGTATAAAAAGAAAACAAATTAAAGTACTTACTATGTAACATCAATAAAGTTGTTCATTTTTAAAAGTGAAACGAAACGTTGTTTTATCTGTCAAATAGGTTCTCAACAAACAATATCAAACCCAACCTCACCAGTTGGGTTAGAGATTGTTTTTTTTAATTTAATGAAATTTGAAATATACCGTGTTTATACAATGCCTAATTAGAATGTAAAAAATAAAAATGCCGGGTTATAGTTTTATCGACAACGAAGTTATAAGGGGTCGAATATGGCCTGAATTGTTTCGAGAAAAGGATTGTACGGCCGTGCTCAACTTAGCGGGGGCACTACCGTGCCCCCAGATTAATCAAGTTACTAATGTCGCAAAACTCCGAGATTATTACAAAAATTTCTGTATTATTTTATTACATAGGGGATATAGGACTGACTTACTATGAAATATTTTATTTTAATTAGAGTAGGTATTTTAATACGTAATTTATTTTATTGACATTATCTACGTTTGTGCAATTTGTTTTGTATCCTGTTATTTTATAAAATAAGATTCCAAATTTATAAATCGACTATACCTATTACCAGAATACTGTTTTTAAATGGCAAGTGTCTCTAATAATAATCTAAACTTAAATTTCGATCTAATAATGCAATTCACATCGCAGTAGATTATTGCGATGGTAGAGTTCTCAAATAGTTTGGCGTAAACGATGAAATATGATTGTGAGTTCTTGTCACTGCCCACAGTGAGAAATTCAACTAGAATTTGTATGGCATCAAATGAGTTACCATAGTTGTTTTGATGACATACAAAATGAAGTTAAGTAGTGACAAAAACTCGTACTGTCTTAACACAATATTATCGTCACTATATCGAAACTTGTATGATTTAAATATAGACCTTCTGTTTCTATGCAATTCCCTTATCGACGCAAGTAACCAATTACGGAATAATCCCTGCATATCACATAATTATTTTTTTATCCATTTACGTTAGTCACAAGTTACAATAGATCATGTAATTATTATTATTAGGCCTTTAAATCGGACTATATAATGATAAGATATAGATTTATTATAATTTTATATCCGAAATATGTGTGATTAATCACTAGGGCGCCTGTTACATCAAGGCAACCATTTTGTTGTTAGGTTAGGTTATGTGTACTCATGATTATTCGATTTAACATGTTTTTCAATTGATGAGACACGTACTAAATTACCAAACTATGTTGCAAGATCACAAAAACAACGATCGGAAAAATGAGGGGTTTTCGAAGTGTCACTTTTAGGTACAGAGACTACCGTAAGATGGCGCTTGCATAATGTAATATGTCAAAAAATCTGTGATCTTTGTTGGGTGGTAGTTGCCAGATGCTGTTTCATACACAAAAATAATCCTTTCAAATTCCTTTCTTAGTGATCTCCTACACTTACGAGGAAACCTACATACATTACAGCTCGCTGGCTTCGATATCTTTGATTTTTGAAACAAATAATAAACCCCTATACTTATGATTCTAAGAAATATACATGCCAAATTTCAGCCTGCTGCCGAGTATTTTCGACTAGACGCAAAGATAAATATTTTACCTCTTGGGGCTCTTGCCAAATGTGATGACGGAGAGATGAAATCTGCTGGCGTAAAGTGAGTTGAACATAATATGAAGGATTTTTTTCTTATAGTTAGTCCTGTTTTTATATGTTTGATAGCCTCTATCCATCTTGATCTCCGAGTTTCATATTGGGGAAAGCGGTGGTTACCTATATTTTTACAAAATTGTACTGCGCATGGACTAGTCATGTTTAGTTTAGTTCTCAGGGCACAATTAATAAATAATAAACTATTGCAAGTGAAAGAAAGAAAGTTGAAAGGTAAACAAACCAAAAACAAAGCGGAAATTGACATTTTACACAGGACTTGACATATTACTTAGGTTTAATGCCATCTATCAGCAGTTTTCTGAAACCAGTAGAACTGTCAAAATAAAAACCGCTCATTACTTGCTGATATTAAAACAAATGCATTATTGTTCGCACTTCGCACCGATAGATGAACCGCTCTTGTATGCTGATTTGTCTGCCTCGCGTTTAATTAGACTATCACATATATTTTATTCGATGTTATGTATTCTGTCGGTATGCGCGTGAGAGTCATCTCGATTTGTAACGAGTCAAGTGACACATAACATAAACTGGCAATTATTATGCTAGAAACACACACGTCATAAACTTAGCTACTAACCTTTGTATGAAACTCTCTAAACACGTACGGCCCCCTCTCTTCCACCTTGATTTTATGATCTTTCCCGCTCACTAACTCTTCCACATTAGAGATGTGATACAGGTAACACTCCAGATACACAGGAATAGGGATGTCTTTCCATATGGAAAATGACGTCGAGGTTTCTGTTAGTATCATCATCTGCAAGAATAGTGAATTGAGTGTTGTAAAGAATATTAAAATTTTACGTCTTTTTACTTTTTCGCATTTTTCTCAAAGGTAAAAAAATAAGAGCGCTCAAAAGAACTCAGCGCTAATAAAATAGATTTGAAAATCGAACACGTTTTATTTTTTATGTTCTGAATATTCTCCGTACTTCTAGATCGTATAGTTCTAGCCTCATGAGAAAGTTTTTAATTTATTGTTCAACGTGTTTACCCTCTGCAGTTGACTGTAAAATATGGCTGGCCAGAAAACAACCATAATGGCTCCCGTTACAATGAGCAGTGAGCCGCATGTCATCAAGCACGTACTCTTCTTCCCCGCCGACACCATGGTGATTCCTATTGAAAAAAGAACAATCATAATCGTAAACAGTCCCCTGATTACGCAACTTCTGTGGCTTTCACGACCGTGGACATCAACTGGCACTGTGACGTTAAATCTTTTTAAAACACGATTTAGTATGATTTTTTAAATGATTCTATCATATTAAATCGTGTTTTAAAAAGATTTAACGTCACAATGTCAGTTGATGTCCACGGTCGTGAAAGCCACAGAAGTTGCGTAATAGGCCCCCAGGTCCTAGCATGAAATTGACGTTTTGTCGTACTCAGTCACTTTGAACTCAAATAACTTTTATTTGGTTAGAAATTCCAATTTCAATACTGTATCTATTTACAACTACAGTCTACACCCGTGTTTCGAAGATCGCAATTCGTTTTTTTTCTTCTTTTAGACTAAGTAGATACGCATGGTTACTACCTAAATAACTTAATAATATTACGACATGACAAGTCGTGATTTATCATTTTCGTCATGGTATAATAATAATATTACTTATCTTCTAATCCACGAAAGTCGTTAATGAGTAAAATATTTGGTAGGTGTTAACACCATATTAATATACCTATAAAATCCATTTTTATACAAAATAGATTTGATAAGAAGTTAATTATTATTATAAATCTTCTCTGCGTGTTGTCGCAATTGAAATCCTTAAAACAACTGTATTGATTTTGATGATTTTTGGTGTGTTATGGCTTTGAGAATGATTTAGATTTACAAATTAAGTGGGTTTATAATTTATAATATATATTTATACTAGCTGTCCCGGCAAACTTCGTATTGCCTTATTAATTAATTGCTTGACATACTGACTGCAGCGCCACCTATCGGTTCCAATTGTAAATCTAAACCATTCTCGAATCTCCACGAACACACACAAAAAATTTCATCAAAATTGGTCCAGTCGTTTAGGAGGAGTTCAGTCACATACACACGCACACAAGAAATATATATATTAAGATTAGGTAGTTCATAGCTAATAAAATACGTGTGTCGTGACAGCTAGTACCTATTCTATGTAAGAATTTAAATTACCATTATGTTGTCATTATCTGCAAATATTTAAAATTCCCTACTATTATAGCACAACGAAATGGCTCGTGCGTAAGTATACCTATTAATTGCAAAATAATAGCGTATGCGATTCCGCTCTTCCGGAATAAAAGGAAAGTCTATGCATGAAAACCAATCTGCGTTAAAGTGGTAAGAGTTGGTTGGATTGGTATAGATTTTTCTGGAAACTGCAAACATAGTAAGTATATGAAGACTTAGGTACATCATCATAATATTAATACGTGGAGCATAAATTTTTATTTAAGAAAATTAGGCGATTTAAGGAGTAAACAGACGTTGTGCAACTAATTCTGTCGCGCAGTTTCTGTGTTCCGTCCTTCTCATCGGAAGCAGGAAGCTTGCCAAGTCAAGGGAGCAAAGGAAGCGTGTGATATGAGTTACCCTTTCCTCCATATCCTTTAGACTCGTGGGAGTATCGAATGTCTGTCTTCGGAACTTCTGATCTCCCGCCACATCCATTTAAGGGATTTTCTGTAAGCCTCCTTGCACAAAGGAAATGGCTTATAAGTGCAAAACGTAAAAGAGTAAGTCGATCTTTTATGCCATTTGCATCCTACTCGACCTTGGACAATGGGATACAGTAACCACTGAAGATACAGGCAGATTCGGCCCCACATGGAATTACTGTTGTCATCTATGGGCAGGAGCAACAAAATACCAACATCTTTCTCTAGATCGCATTCGACGCAGTCTTATTGAATCTGGTTATTTAATTGAATCACTAGGCGGTTATAAAATGGCGTCAAACAGCTCGTACAGATAGCAATGTGTTGTTAAATTTTTTGATTAATTTACTTTAATGTTCGTTTTATTAGTACTCATTCGGAAATTTCGAAGTTTAAAACTAAAATATTAAATGGCTGTCCTAGTCTCGGATTCTAAAATTTGTTGGTAAAAACAGGATTCAATGAAAGCGCTAGTCATTCAATTAAATAGCGGATTCAATCAGATGACTGCGACACATATATGAAGCCGAATATAGTGTGAAGAGAAGAATGTGTAGTGCATTTTTTGTTTTGGCGCCTCATATGATGTATTTTCCATAACGCAACAATTCGCGATTAAATATATAACAGTCACAAAACAGATAAGTTTCAATCCTGGTAATGTCTTAGGTCAACGACCAGTGCGTTCGTGTGTATAGACTAGGAGCTTTCAAGCCCCAGCAAAGTAAAATTCACTTTGAGTATTTGATTCTGGTCATTTTAGACATTTGGATTTTTTTTGTGATAAAAAAATAAAAAATATATTTAAGCTCTACGCGTAATTCTCTTCACACCACATTTGGCTTGCTATATGACCCATGAATCACC
The DNA here is from genome assembly GCA_905187575.2 of Celastrina argiolus. Taxonomy (NCBI): domain Eukaryota; kingdom Metazoa; phylum Arthropoda; class Insecta; order Lepidoptera; family Lycaenidae; genus Celastrina; species Celastrina argiolus. Next base: position 14,909,306 of record LR994579.1, read on the forward strand.
CTGTATAATAGGGAGTTATTTAAAGAATTATCCGGATTTCGCCACTCATTGCCACCATTTCAAAATTTCATCATGAGGAATGGATGTCACCAACTGCACACTGTCAGTTTTGTTCAGTGTAACGTGCAGCGTATGCAGTTATGCACATATGCATTTGTATGCATGTGTGATGTAGCCTGTAGTGTCAGGCCCCGCTTAGTCTTTAAGACTAATTTTATGCAGTTACAATTTAGTATCCGTAAGGGTATGTTGCCCTGCCGGCACTTACCTATGTACCAATACCTATGTAATATGTATACTTGATAATATAATATTATGAAGTCCGAAGAATAAACTTTTTATTTAACAACCACAAACAGGGCACACCCATCCAACCATCTGACCCTTACATCAGCACAAAATAAAACTCTGGGATGATGATTCTTGTACCTCATATATCGGTTTCATTGACTGTTATGCTCTTGCATGAGCTGGATAAACTGACAATTCAATAAATATTCGAGGTACAAGAATCTGGGCCATGCAGTATTTCTTAAGCACCGCTTTTAAGCCTCAAATAAAAGAGAATACTCCTTTTTTAAGGCCAGCAATGCACTTGCGATTTCTCTGGTTTTGCAGGTGTATATGGATGGTAATCAATTTCCAGTAGGTGACCTTTCTGCTCATTTGCCCTCCATTGATTGCTGTGTGCAGCATGCTTTAAAAGAACCAATTGGCAAATCCTGGATCTCGTCTTGTCAAATCTCCACTGATGACTGCAGTGGATGCATTATAAATACTATTGTAGTTCCTCCCTGGGGCTGAACATGCATTGTTTTAACTTACATGCATCAAAATGTGCATACAAAATTATAACAAAACATAACAATGCTCTTGTTATGTTTTGTTAGGTTTCTGACTCAAAGAACAACCCCAGCAAGGAAACTCTGTCAGCCTACTAGGTACTTTTCCTAATGGGAACAATTTAGAGGCTTTCTTTTATTTTATGCCATATTATATTTTTTAGCTGTTTAAATTTTTTTTTATTTGCAAATATTTTAAGTTCTTATAATACTTAAAATTATTTTGTTTATTGTTATTTATTGTACATTAATTTTATGTTTATATACATACATTAAATTATTATTGTGAAAATATAATAGACGTACTCACAGTTATATTTATTATTACACAGCCGTAGATTTGGTTTTCTAAAATAAATATCAGTCCAGTGTTTTAATTAATCACTTTTTTATTTCAGTAAATTGAAACAACACATCACGAATTTTAAAAGGCTACAAACCGGTTCAAGAAATATTATTTACAGCTCCAATAAAATAAGTGAACGAACTTTTATAGGATATATGTATTTTATCTCAAACCGTTTTATCATTATTGTTTAATAACGAAGAATGACAGAATGCAACTGAATTATTTATTTTAGCAACTCATTTGACATTAACAAGAGCTTAGAGCGTAACGTCAAAAACAGCTGTCAAGTGTCAGCAGTTGACGTTTGCCATGTACTTTTTTTTTTTTTTTTCTTCTCTAATGGCACTTTTTTATTTATTTATTTATTATGAAATCCAACAGCATAATACAAATAATTTTACACACTTGGTAAATTACAAAAGTAAAGCCAATAACAGGCTTAGATAAAGAATCCTATAGATTTGACACATTGCCACAGCCGACAGGGACAAACGAAAAGTATATACAATATCTGTGTTGCCAACCCCATTTAAATATACCCAATTTATTCAGGAATCTTACTACTCGGGGCTAACAAAGATTAGTACAGGGCGGCAATTCTCAGGCCTCGAACTTAGTTTTTTCTATCGGTCTGTCCCGCTCATGCAAGCGAGATTTACCGCGCGGCGAGCGGGATATACTAATATTCGTAACTATGTTCGAGGCCTGAGAATCGCCGCCCAGAACAGTAAAATACAAATTTATTAAAGAGAGAAAGTTTGTTCATCTACATATTTGTTTCCATTAAATTATGAAATTTGGAACGGATAAAGCAGGAAATAATATGTTACGTTTATGACGTGTAAATGTACCAACGGTTCCCATTTGCGCATAAAAAGTAGCATTGGCTGCTACTTTATATGCCCAAAACATATCATACAACAAAACCCAAGGTTTTAAAAAAACATCTTTACATCATAAATCATAATTATTTTCATCACAGACGCGGACGTAATAATAATTTATGTATGTCGGTACTCTATTTATGTTATCGAATGTACTATAATTTCTTGGCGGACATTCTTTTTATGTAGTAATAAAACACAAACTATGTACTTGCACTTTTTTTCACTTTATTATAATATATACCTACACCGACGATGACTTCATCGAAACCGGTCCTGTATTTTAACAAATATAAAAATATTTAAATTAATGTAAAATCACTAATAAAGTATATATATTATGTAAAAAAGTATATAAAATAAAAAATAAGGTGTTTAAAGGTAATCTGTGCATATAGTCATTATTTAAATGATTTTATTATTTGCATTTTTTTTTAATTATTGGTATATTAGAAATTTACAACATTTATGGGTCGTTATTCAAAATGATTATTTCCGTAACTGTATTCATACCGTTTGCTATTGGAAGTAGATGCACGAATTTCTTTCTCCTCGTTTAAGCATTTGGTATTTTCCTTTTCATGCCTGTATATAGTGTGGATCCCTTACCAGCATTTCCGGGGACATTTAAATTTTTAATTTATTTCTTATACCAACTACAATTTATAGATATAATCTCATTCGACTATTCACCGCAGTTCAAGAGTTCATGAATGGAAATTTTTGGAGTGACTTTTAACACTTATATTCACTATACGTCTTCCAATAAATATTTCTTCGGCTTTCCTAAAACAAAGCAATAATATATAAAATAGGAGTAGTAGAGGCGTTCGTTAAATGTAGTCAAGATTTCCATTTCCATCGTTATTTTACAGTAAAAAAATAGTACTTTTAGTGAACTTATGTAAGTAAATTTCAGTAGGCTCTACACAAGACTCTGAATATAATATGTGTATAACATTATAATAATCACTTTTATAGTACGTAAATAAATACCATAAAAGTAACTAACCTGCTCGATGATATGACGCGTAGGAATAGATAACGGGTTTAAATATGTCATATTTGCTGTTTTTCTAAAACAACTTTGTTCAAAATGTCTCGAGCATACTCGAGTATATTTGGTTGGTTGCTAGTTTTGTCGGCCTGTGGCACGAATCCATAATTGGCGGGTTGAAGAGTCCTCTGGAAATCTGTAACAACAGTTTCACTATTGCAGCTTAAGATTTAATAATAAAATAAAAAATATAATATATATACGGTCGAATCGAGAAACCTCCTCTATTTTTGAAAGTCGGTTAAAAAAGACCCCACTTTTAGGGTAAATTATGAGTACCATATCTGGTATCCCCATAAAATCTTTAACATTACTAAGTCAAAAAGTAGTTTAAAATGGCGGACTGCCTGACATTTGTTTCGAGGATGACAATTTAACCTTGTCACATACATTGGTTGGATAATACATTTATTATTGTAATTTTAAATAACATTTTAATTCATTATTTCTATTCACAATAACCTATTAATAGCTTATTAGTGTGCTACGGAACACAACCTGTCGATATTTTATCAAAGCAAGGTGTATTTGTTACTAAAAATTGTACTTACGCATGAAAGGAAATATTTCGTGTTTTTGCTCAGTACGGCTTTCACAGCCGATTATTTAACATATATCCATGTAAAGCAGGGTTAGTATTATGTATCACTTAAATTTATTTTTATTTTCACCACTTAGATCACTATTATTCACTAAAAATCCTGGAAGATACGAGCTGTGACCGAACTGTCAACTGATTTGTTGGGCACATATCAGTTGTGCCCAACAAACAAAAACAGGAACTCTGACAAATACAGGCAATATTATCGCCTTCCTTTTCCTTCCTTAAAGTTTTTGTATGTTGTGATCTCGTTCACACACTTTATTGACGTATTGTAGCAAATCTATTTATTCTTCATCTATGATAACAGGTTTCCCATATTTAACCAATGTGCTAACGTAAGATAAAAAATGAGAGCCTCGTAGTAAAATTGTTAGTTTAAAATAGTTTTATAAATAATAGTTTAAAAAAACTAAAAAAACACGCTTTTATTTAAAAGAATTAAATTCAGAGTAAAAAGCGTGCTTGATAAAGTAAATGTAACAATCATTCTATTGGCAACAGTCTATGAGAGGACAGTTATGAAAAGTAGTAAAATGCACCCCACGCTTTTTACTCTGAATTTAATTCTTTTGTTAACAACTTAAACTTTATTATAATTTTATTTTGAGGTGATAAATTCTAATTGATTGTTCGATCTTCTACTACTGTAATATAAACTCTTCGAAATTAAAATTATTTTCTATTTTTTAGTTCGGTTAGCAATAAAAGCGTGTTTTTTTAGTTTTTTTAAACTATTATTTATTTTTCATTTTTTAGTTCGATTTATCAATTAGTTATTTGTTGACATGTGGTATCGAAATTTCTCACAAATCGTTTCGCAATCTCATCATTTCATTCAAAGCTTCACTGTTGCATGGAGTTTTTCCTGTTAACTTAGAACAATCGAGTTCTTCAATCCGAATACCGTGATATGTTTTAAATATAATTAATTCCTTCCTTATCGACTGTAAAACCCATAGATTAGAGTAATTATTGGTAAAAGCGAAGCTATACAGAAGTAATCGGGACTTTTCGACACGTCTAGTTAATTAAAGTTCCGGTCTTTTTTTTTTTTTTTTTTCATTGTCATCGGTCCTTGATACGTATGCAAAGTTTCAAATTAATCAGACTTCTGGAAACTGGTGAAAATTAAGTTCAAAGATTCCGTTACATAGATACAACCCAAGCTAATAAAAGCGTTATAAAAACAAGTCTTTGAGAACAAGTATTTGAGAAAAAACAAAGTAAAAAACAAAGTAAAAAACAAAGTAATAAACAAAGTAACTCTTAGCGGTCTAAATTAAACAATAGGTAAGCATTATTGATTGATTCGATAGGACAGCTGTAGTATCTACTACTAATTACACTACCACAGAATAACAAGCAGTTAATATTTTATTTTGTACGTTTTTTATTTTTGCGATTTTAGTGAATTGATTATATTATTTTTAAATTTAGCTTTAGTGTTAGAAAATAAGTCAATTTCATTGAAATTTTTATTGTATGTGCGAGTAATTCGCGTGAGAACAGAATTTTGTGCGTAATTAGTGTGATGCGATGGGACATGCAGTAGTGGTGTGATGAGGGTTCGATATTGGGGAGTCCGGAATGCGATGCATGAGACGAGGTGAGGGCAATCTATTCTACTATTTATGAGATCATAAAGAAAGCTCATATCAAGGACAATACGTCTCTGTTCCAGTGTTAACATTTCATATTCAGCACAAGCGTCTTCATAATTGTCAAAGTTTTTACTATTACGATAGTTGAGATGGGAAATGAACTTTTTCTGTACTCTTTCCAGTCGGCTCTTATAAATAATGTAATGAGGAGACCAAATAGGGCAACTGTATTCTAATATGCTTCTTACAAAAGCGGAATAAATGAACTTTAGAGATGTAGTATTTGAGAATGGTTTACAACTGCGGAGAACAAATCCGAGATTTTTTAAAGCTTTGGTAATTATGTTTTCAATATGACCCACAAACATGAACTTAGAATCTAAAAGTACACCTAGATCTCTAACACCTCGTCTCCTTGGAATCCCATTACCATCAAAGTGGTAATATTGGATAATTGGCTTTTGTTTCCGTTTTTTAATGGCTTATATTCAGATTAATTTTTAGTTCATCCCCGATAAATTTAATCTAAAGGTAAACAAACCGAAAACATCGAGATTTTCGATAATTATTTTGCACAGTTATCGACACTTTCACAGGTATATTAAAGTATCATACTTACTTCATTGTCCAATACATTTTATAACAATTAAACAATACATGTTTAAACATAAAATGAAAATCTTTTACAGAAAAAATACGCCATTTTAACACTGCCGATTGTAGACACAGATTAAGTATTAGTTACTACGTAAATTGTAGAATATAACACAGATTAAGTATTAGTTACTACGTAATAAGCCTTTAGTCTATGGATTCATAGCAAACGTTATTGGTCAATTGGCATCACTGACTTATTTATGGATGTGTCATAGACGGCTTTGTTTACGTTTGGGTTAAATTTATTTCGGACGTAATAAACCTAGTCTAGCCATAAATATTGTTACAATTAAAAATAAATAAAATATTCGATTTGAATTTGGAATCTGTCATTTTAATTTTTTACATGATTATTCATTGAATTTTCTCATGTTGGCGCCCATTACATTGTTTATTATTTTGCGATATTGAAATGGAGTGGGGTGATAAAGAGAACAGAATCGCTGTGATTGCGTTACATAAAGTAGGTATGGAGCCCAATGCAATTTTTAAAACTCTCCATACGCTTGGAAGCAAAATGTTTGTGTACCGGGCTATTAATAGGTACAATGATACCTCCTCAGTTTGTGACAGAAAAAGATCTGGCCGTCCACGCTGTGTTCGTACAGAAAAGGTGGTTAAGGCAGTAAGAGAAAGAATTCGAAGAAATCCGGCTCGAAAACAAAAGATTTTATCTCGGGAGATGAAGATAGCCCCTAGAACCATGTCGCGTATTTTAAAAGACGACATACGACTTTCAGTCTTTATGAGACACTGATAATTTAAAAAGTTTACTGATGAGAAATTTTTTACAATTGAACAACATTGTAAGATGCAAAATGACCGTATTTATGATCAAAGATCTAAGGAAGCTTTCCAATTGGTTGAGAGAGTGCAACGTGGGCACTATCCGACGTCAGTGATGGTTTTGTGGGGTATTAGCTATGAAAGATGACTGAGCCATACTTTTGTGAAAAAGGTATCAAAACGTCGGCACAAGTTTATCAAGATACCATTTTTGAGAAGGTAGTGAAACCCCTTAACAAAACTATGTTCGATAACCAAGAATAGTCCTTTCAACAAGACTCGGCACCAGCTCATAAAGCTCGCTCTACGCAGTCTTGGTTGGAAACGAACGTTTCGGACTTCATAAGAGCTGAAGATTGATCATCGTCTAGTCCCGATCTTAATCCGCTGGATTACGATTTATGGTCAGTTTTAGAGAGTATGTCTTGCTCTAAACGCCATGACAATTTGGAGTCCCTGAAGCAATCCATACGATTGGCAGTGAGTAGTTTTCCCATGGAAAGAGTACGTGCTTCTATTGATATCTGACCTCAACGTTTAAATAAATAAAATAATAAATAAATAAAAAAAAAACCATTTATTTCAGGCCACATGCTGACTCCTCCGCCTCAAAGGTCGAGAGTCGATTTTTATATAAGATTTTATGGATAGGTATGATATCAACATTTGCTTAATTTTTATTCTCACATCAGATTGTTGTTTTATTTAACAACAGAGGGAGCTTGTGCCGGACCGGTTTCATACACCGACAGCAATTTACAAATTTACTTTACTATTATAATATTATATTATATTCGCGCTAATTTTAAATAAGTGAATAAAAAACAAATGTTCCTCTCATAAATATATATTTTTCATCTTCGGTAAAAGTCGGTGACCGACTTTTGTAGATGAATAATAGAATATACTGATTGCAGTAGTGCAACGCAATCAACATACCTACATAAAGTCGGACATAAATTATATGGAGCAAAACTCTGACCGATTATTGGTCCTACAGAAAAGTAGGTCGTAGGTTTTTTATGGTATATTATATTATATTCCTTTTATGAATTAAAGATCATCAGATCCTTATAATAAATAAACATCCATTTGAATCCAATATGGTGGTCCACCATATTGGATTCAAAATGGCGGCATTTACATTTTAATAATTTTTGGAGGTTACTCCTTAAGAAACGATTTGAGTTATAAGGCCCGGTACGGAAATTTTATGAGGAGTAAAATCAAGTGTAACACGAAAAGTTGAGGCGTTACGTAGAAAGAGACAAACATATATATCTGTAGGATTGAACGTGTAAAAGAATGAGATGGAATGAGGCGTTACGTAGAAAGAGACAAACATATATATCTGTAGGAGTGAACGTGTAAAAGAATGAGATGGAATACATTACACAGCGTATCTCATTATTAGGTATTTAAAGAAATTTAAGTCTCGGCTGCTTGCCGGTACAATGATTCAGGTACGGGCGTGTGCCAAGTATCCTGATTCATATTATGAGGCATGAGTTGTGAGAGAAGTGTGTGGTATGGGGAAAGATGATGATGGATTAAGAAAACGACGTAGGTACTATGGAACAGGTGTCAATGACGAAATGGTCAATGGTGGTGTGAATGGTGTATTATTATTATTATTATTTATATTGTTTTGTAACATACTTTATGTAATACGCTTTATTGAAGTAATATAAATAATCCGAATAATTACAGATAAATGTTTGTATCTCTTATCATTTTAGCAGATGCGTTCATTTACCCTTTTTGGAGTTTACTCCTTAAGAAACGATTTGAGTTATAAGGCCCGGTATGGAAATTTTATGAGGAGTAAAATCAAGTGTAACACGAAAAGTTGAGGCGTTACATAGAAAGAGACAAACATATATATCTGTAGGATTGAACGTTAAAAGAATGAGATGGAATGAGGCGTTACGTAGAAAGAGACAAACATATATATCTGTAGGATTGAACGTGTAAAAGAATGAGATGGAATACATTACACAGCGTATCTCATTCTCGGGGTCTCTTCCTTGCGCTATACTTCGTAGTCTCACTGTATAGTTCACTACCTCCAGTCTGAGAGTTGAATGTGTGCGTATGTTTGTACGTGTGTGTTGCGCGCCTGCTTATTACGAAGTTCTGCCACAATTTGTATACTGCCGCCGAGTACAGGGTATGCATTCATCCTAAAATTGGATTTGTATAAATTGAACACAATTATTATTGTTATTATTATTATTATTTATATTGTTTTGTAACATACTTTATATAATACGCTTTATTTAAGTAATATAAACAATCCGAATAATTACAAATATATGTTTGTTTCTCTTATCATTTTAGCAGATGCGTTTATTTACCCTTTTTTTCTATTCGATATATATCATAATTATCGTTCGTAAGGAGTAAACTCCAATCGTGCGTCGTAGCTGACACACATACACTTTTTTTTTGTTGGTTTTGTAGCAATAACAGCTTACATACATAACTTCAGCTTTCTAAGATTTTCGGAAGTAACCTAAGAATTTTGATGATCTATAAATGAGTCAGTGACGAAATCCGGAGTTTTTAGCCATCGATAAAACCTAAAGTATAATAGCTACGACATTCAAACTTTGTATGTTTCATGTTTTTACCGGTGTCATTATAAGTTGAAATTTTCAACTATGTAGGTAGCATGATCCAAAGCAAAGTTATGAGAGTTCAAAAAACGACGAAACCTTTCGAGAAAAGGTAGTTGAGTGACCTTGCGCTTCGCTTGGCTCGTCTTGACGGGGGCACTCCCGTGCCCCCAGATACCAATCGAAAGTATGAAGCCCATAGAATATGCAAACGTTAGGTTTAAAATTCGATAACCGTAATTCGGGACTGATTTTTCGCAGGCAACCCACCACATACCACCGTGTTCTTAATAAAAAAATCTTTCTTTTTATTTAAGTTTCATTCAATAATCAGACCGTTGCAAAATGCTAGTATAGATTTACCTGTTTATACCTGGCAGCCCGATAGTTGTGACCGGAAAAGAATAGGCAACTTATCGATTGCATATTCTATGGGAAGATAGATTGTATGGGATCTAGGATGAAGAATACTCATGTGTACTTCATCCATTTATGGGATGGTAGGCCATGCCAGAACGTACAAAAAATGGTTTTCCGTACTTTTTGTCACACAACCGTACCTCAGTATGGACCTTTTTCATGTCTTATAAATTGTACTGGTACTTCATTTTTATAATTAAACTATAAAAGGGTTACTATGAGTAGACATTAGCATTTTAAATATTTTTAATTTAAAACCCGTACCTTTTTAGAAAACCAGTCGTACAGCTTGGCAAAAAAGAGTGTGGAATAAATGAGGTCGCTTTTCCTTTTTTAGTGGCAACCCTCTATAAACAATTTTAATACTTGTAATTTTTAGTTTTGAACTATTTCAACGATTAAAGGGACCTTACTCAACATAATATTATTATAATAAAATATCTTTTATTTTATTATAATAATAAAAATTTAAACAATTTTATACTTGTAACTTTAGGTTTTGACCTATTTAAACGAGTATAGGTTACCTTACTATAAATAATTATTATAATAAAATATCTTTTATTTGAAATATGATATCGTTCCTAAAGACTAACGATGTCTAAGACGCGCTAGTTATTCAATTAAATAAGCAGATTCAATCAGATGAATGCGACATATAAACACACACACAGTCTTATTCTATTAATAAAATGTATTTTAAATTTAACACTTCAGTTTACAGTATGTAAAATCTAGAGGGAAAGGGTATGTTAACCCTTACTACAGGTTTACCAGCATATCAAGGGTAACAGGGTTTCACTCATGATGCAACTCTAATTTGTATTTATAATTGTATGTACCTTTTTATAAGAAACATTATTCGTATCTACTTCTTTATACAATCAACTTTGGCAACAATAAACTTTTTTATTTTTATATAAATATCACTAGTAGTTCCTGAGATTAGCGCGTTTAATCAAACAAACAAACAAACTCTTCTGCTTTATAATATAAATATAGGTTTCATTCTACTAATATTATTCACGGCATTACTATAATAATATGACTTATAACACAAGTTTTTTTTAAAGTGTGTATATAATAAAACTAAATATTTTTTTTTTCGTATTTCTATAATTACTTTAATCAGAGTTTAACAAAGTTTCGTCTAAATATTCTACGCCTGAAAACATTGACATATCGCTGGAGCTTCCTGCAACTTCAGAATCATATTCTGATTCTGATGATTCACAGCTGCAGCTACTGTCGTCTCCGAGGTTAATTACTGTCCTATATCTTCATAAATTGTTTTAATTACCTAAAACAAAAAAATACACATAATATGTAAATAATTTAATTTTAATAACGTTATAATAACTTCAAGTATCATTGTTATTCGTGTTGAAGTATACATTAATTGTCAATCGGAAAAACATAACCTCAAAATCAGATGTTCGTAAACAAGACTAAAAATCACTGAATTATAGTTTAAACAAAACTATAAATTCATATGCAATGTAATAACATATGTAGGAACCTTATTATGCTGATAAATAGGGATAAATACCTGTCATATCGGCAGTTCTTTGATAAACATTACCTATTTGTGATAAAATTTGTCCTGCTTCATATTGAGCCAAACATCGCAATAAAACTTTATAAATCACTGCTCTACCACTACTACGAATAGTTTTGTTCATTCTGAACAATTCAGAAGAGCTAATTTGAGCTACGATTATAATTAATCAATGTAAATAGCTTGCGTGAACGGACTGTTGACATATAATGTACTAGTTGTTGACATGTTCAGTAGTGTTGCCACATGTGCAAAATTTTAGTTTCCGCTGTCACCGCGTCAGACTCTTTTTTGCCAAGCTGTACATTTGGGAATTCATACTGGCAACACTGATTCGCAGCTGTGTTATAAACTCTTACATTTATTACGAAATTACTCATAACTATGTATAAACTTATCATAAAACGGTATAAAAAGAAAATAAATTAAAGTAATATGTAACATTATTAAAGATGTTCACTTTTAAAAGTGAAACGAAACGTTGTTTTATCTGTCAAATAGGTTCTCAGGGTGAGGTTGGTTTTGAGCTCAGAATAAAGAATCATATGGAACTGGCATAAGCATGTACTTTGCCTGCATACCTAAATAAACAAAACTGAATACAAACATGGCGGATTAGGGTTGCCCACTTTCTTTTTTTTAAGAATATTGCGGATTTTATACCCCACAACTGAGCTAACTCAAAGAAATTGATTTTTAAACACTATATATCAAATAAACTAAACAATATACAACAATTTAAATAAATGTTAGCTACTTACCGGTGATTTTGCATAGGCCACAACTTACTACAGAGGACTTCGTGTTACCGAATATAATGAATTCAGAATTATTTTACAGTTTTGCGCAGTAATTAAATCGAAAATCACTCAAAAACCCTAAAAATCTCACAATAACAACGTTTGACATGTAAACAAAGTGACATGTAAAATGGCGTCGGTGGCAGCAGAAGTATATCACAGCCAATAAAGGGGGCGTTGATAAAAAGAGTGTAGATACTTATTTCTTACTTAAAACTCTTGTTGTAAGAAAGAGACAGGTAGCCTACTATTATTGCCGTGTGAAATTGAACTATTAGTACCACAGAAGAGTAAAAGAGATTAGAATGGCATTGTAGGCGGGGCAGACGCGCCGTACATATGATCAAATGATCATATGTCAGCCGAAACACGTTTTATCGGTCAACAGTCACAATCTTAGTGTGACAGCGTACGGAGCTCCATAAAAAATCGTTAAAAATGCCGTGTTGCGCTGTTTTAACGTGTCGGAAAAGAAGCCAAGTGTGTAGTGTAGCCCGAGAAGGAATTTCTTTCCACCGGTAAGTCCAAAAACTTTAAATTTTATGTGATATTAGTAATTATTTCCATAGCATTATGTAGTTCGTGATCGAAAACGATACATTCGTATTTAGGCGCAAAATTATCCATTGCTGCAATACGTGGGTACCATTTTGTGTAATGTCTTTGCGAGTGAGCAATGTATTGCATTCGCAGCGATTGTTCGCTCGCGGAATGACAGCTTCAATTCTAGGTACTTCGTGCGTATCGATAGTGTTGTACCAAGATGTAAACAATGTCGATCTAAGAAAATGATATTATAATTTAAGCAACTCTCTTTATTGATAATTACCGTCATATTATTGTTTATTTAATTTAGCTTTCTATTAAGAAATAAAAGATAATTTCATACGGACATTATTATAATTATATTGTTATATCTGTGATTAATGTATGTTTTTTTTGCCTAGTAAATAAATAAATAGATTATTAAGGACCGATTTTTCCATCCTCAGATAAACAACCAGATAGCGTTTATTCGACGAATAGCAATATTTTGAGTTTTTCAATACTCAGATAGTTGTTAACTGTCTAATAAGACACCTATTAAAGGAATAAAATTATCTGCTGCTTGAAGAGCCTGATAAGGCTTTATTTCCCCGATAAGTTCGTGTCTGCATTTATATTTAACAATTTCGTCAATTTCTTTGGGTATCAGAATCTAATAAAATTGATGTTTTTGAAGCAATGGACGACTTAGCAATCGAGGAGGTACCTGAATTCCTCAATTATTTACATCTGTCTGGTAGAAAACCCCGACCAGCTTGTATTTTCAACAGTACCTTATGCCTAATAGTAGTAGTGATGATAGTAACTAGCACAAGGAATATTTTGAGTCACTGACAAGCTAGTTTCTTACAAATCACATTATACTAATAATATCTATGGACGTTGTGAACACCACTTCAATCTGGCCCTGTGCTAAGCATACAAAGAACTTTACGAACGATAACGGAAATATATTTAATACTTTTTATACGATACACAAATTATTTTTATTAGATTATACACACATTTAATACACATCAATGACCCAGGAACATTGGATTTTTTTTTTCTCTCGGTGGGATTTGAATGTGCAACCTCTCGGTTGAGCACCAACAACAATGCAGTCGACTATTGTACTATGGTGGCAGCGTAGTGGTTGAGTGCATTGGTGCTCAAGTATTGACATTGAATAAGCTATTACTAACAAGTAACAAATATAAAACAACATATAATGTAACTCTTTAATATTTAATTAATAGGATTTCTTATTTATAGAATTGATTATCTATACATATAATAAATCTGTAGAGGGGTCATGTCTGTACATTAAGAATATTTAAGTGAAAATTAAAAAAAGGAGGTCTATAAAACCCACAGAACCTAAAAATAACATTTTTGAAAAAAATGTCTCTCTGTCTGTCTATCTGTGTGTGTAAAGTCCATATAAATCTCAGTACAGAGATCTTCGTCGCGTATATGAGCGTACTATCAAGTAGTCCCGTTCGCATAAAAGAAAAAAAAATATTATACATACAGACGAATTGAGAACCTCCTCCTTTTTTTGAAGTCGGCTTATAATACACGGTCATTTTTTGAGCTGGTAGTAGGAATTTTTAGCATTTTCATAGAAAAAATACCTCAAAACATTCACGACAAAAACGACCATTATTTGACAGTAAACTATTATTATTAAAAATAAATAAAGAAGCATTACTATAAATTAGTGATTTTAAATATCCAAACGACAGTGTTCATAAACTAAAAATGTATTTGAACTGCTGCCCTAAATCACTTTTCCACGCGTACGAAGTCGCGGGCACAGCTAGTTATTGAATAAAGAAATCACAGCCATAAACTATGTGCGCTAAACTATTGAAATGTTACTCTTTAAACATTAAGGAGAAACAAAAAACATAATATTATAAAGTTTCACATTTTTATTACAAATAAGATGATATTGTCAGTAACACAGTAATTGTTTCCTGCATTTTGCTCTATTTATATATATTTTGTTCTTTCCTCATATCATAATTCTCAAGACATAACATCTTTTATGCTCCTTTTCTAGAAAATAATGCCATCTTTGCTATTGTAGTTTTATCAGCTGTCCATCAACTCTGAATCTGCAAAAAATTTATGATTAGATGTATCAGTAATTTCCGGTATAAAATGGCAAACCAAAAAGATATTAATCTTTAAATTTCAAGCAATGTTCCAACCTAATTCATGCATTAACACATGAATTTATTTTTGCATATAAGTACCTATATTTTGTTTGCAACGAAGAAACCTATATAATAGTTTCGGTTCAATTTTCTTTTTCTCCTTTGAAAAGTAAGCGGTTTTGATTAGCAATATGTTAGATAATAAAATAATAAATACCCTTGGCAATAAAATTCTATACAAGAAAATTACTATTTTGTAGTTTGATATTTTGTCACGAGTTCTATTACAACTAACAAGTTCGGAGTTGGTAAAGTTGCAGAACGTCCTCGCATCCTTTTTTGTTCCAAATGGAACATGGTTTTATAAAATTATAAAACCCTTATTATTTACATCTATGTTACACAACAAAAATACATAATAATTATTTGTAAGCTTGAATTTTCGAAAGACAATATTGACAACTGACAAGTGACAACTGAAAAAGTTATACCTACCGAACATGTTGCTGTTCTTTTTTAACATATTGAATGCAATAACTGTGCATCTCACTTGCACACAAATAGTGTGAAGTTGTCTGGTTAAATACCACTAATAGCTATTTTGTAGCTATAAGACGATTGAAAAATCGAAAATATTTATTGGCTTGACAACTAGGCAAATAATTTTATTTGTCAGGCTACTATTTGACGATTTATCTGAGTATTGAAAAATCGGCCCTAAGAACAATACATTAGTCGTACGGTACCCTGTCACCCCTCAAAAATTGAACCGAACTATTGCAAAAAATGTGACAATTATTTTATCGATATCAATTATCGACCTTCGGTCGCCCTAGCGTGTATGAGAAAAGTGCGCGTGTGTAAGTGTACATCTAATGCATTGTTTACGTTAGTGTGACAACCAATTACAAATTAGCGATCTAAGTGCGTGAGGTTTATTTGTGTGCGTAACGCTCGTACGTATTGGGTTACTTCCATGTAGTGGAATTAAGAGCGGCGACACGCGTTCTGATACAAATTTGAAACTATTTCCATTCTAACCTCTTTATCTGTTCTGTGATTAGTACAGTTCCATATGATCTTTGTTCTGAGGTTTTGAGATCGAGATGTTTTAATAAAATAAACGGGCCAGTTAGACAGCGTATAGTATTATTAAGGAGACTAAGGACCCTATCTACCAGAAGCCTCGGGTCGAGCGCTTAGATAAGAGTAATAATTACAATCAGCAACACTGTCTCAACCTGAAGTATGCCGCGACAAAAAACAAAGTCGAGATTGTTTGCTTCAAGTCGAGCGCGCTCGACCAGATACATCTATTAGATAGGCACTTTTAACGGGATTAGAAATAATAAAAACAATCTTTATTATGCCTACAATATTATATTCCTTTATTGAATAAATTACAAATTCTCAATCGCAGACAGTTAGGCGTATAATATAAAATGAAATAATTCCTAAAACAGAACAGAGCAACGACTGTTGGCTTCGTTTCGACCTACGAAGCTTACTTTGGAATGGTATAAAAGCCTACAAGTGACGAAGCTAGTCTTATTACTAAGCTTATTACATAATCACAGATGTAAATTATTTAGAACTTTATGTTCAAGTACATTAATCAAATTATGTGTTCAAACTGTATTTTCAGCAGGAAAGTAATTCACGTGAATAATATAATAAGTAAACGTTTAATCAATCTGTTTGATCTAATGCCTTGAATGTTTGTTACACAACTAAACAATACATATTATTATTAAAAAGTACAGTAAAGTAATATTAATAAGTATAATTGATTTGTACAAAGTACAAACTAAAGATATTTTTGGGAGCATTTTAGTACATGTTTTTTTTTAATGGGTGTAAAAGTCTATATCGTCCGTTTTATACAATCGATTTAATAATTATTTTAATTAAAAATCAAGAACTGTTCTCAGAGAAATAAAATACGATGAGACTATATATCTATATATATAAAAGAAAGTCGTGTTTGTTACAACACTTATAACTCGAGAACGGCTGAACCAATTTTCATGGTTTTTGATTCGTTGGATTTGTCTCCTCCCCGAATAGCAGAATACATATTAAAAATAGTGAAAACTTGATGTGTAATGAATAATTAATCATATAAATAAATGCTCATATTTTGTTCATCAAATGTCAAACATTTGTTGACAAATGATGTAACAACTATGCGTTCAGAAATCTATTCGTATTGAAATGTCAGTTTGTAACTTTCAATTAGCAACGTTTTTCTAAATGCATAATATGACATTTTAAACGATATTTTCTTCTTTTTTTTGGCATTGGCAACGATATCTAGGTACTGAAAACGAAAATGCAATTTTAAAAAATGTCTGTCTGTCAGCGTGTCTCTTTGCTCCGGCTAATCTCTGGAACGGCTGGACCGATTTTAACGAGACTTTCACTGGTAGATAGCTAAAGTTACAAGGATTAATTTAGGCTACTTTTCATCATCATCATCGTCATCTAACTAATGATCACCGAATCGGCTGGACCGACTGTGACGGGAGCATTCACCGGGCGTTAGCTTATGTTAGTAGGAGTAATCTATACATACATATATAATATGTATAAAAGTAAGTCGTGTTAGTAAAATTATTGATAACTCAAGAACGTCTTTATCGATATGGCTGAAAATTGGTGAGGAAGTAGCTTAGAGCAAGTAGACGGACATAGGATACTATTTATTCCATTCGACAGCGTTTCCGTGAACGTTGCGGGTTCTGCGTTAGGGTTTCGCGTTGTGGGTTCCGGGTTGCCGTGTTGCGGGTTCCGGGTTCCACGTTGCAGGTTCCGGGTTCCCATGCTGCGGATTCCGCGTTCCGGGTTCCGGTTTCCCGCGTTGCGGGTTTCGGGTTCCCATGTTGCGGGTTCCGCGTTGCGGGTTCCGGGTTCCCGCGTTGCGGGTTCCGGGTTCCCGCGTTGCGGGTTCCGGGTTCCCGCGTTGCGGGTTCCGGGTTCCCGCGTTGCGGGTTCGGCGTTCCGGGTTCCGCGTTCCGCGTTGCGGGTTTCGGGTTCCCTGTTGCGGGTTCTGCGTTGCGGGTTCCGGGTTCCCGCGTTGCGGGTTCCGGGTTCCCGCGTTGCGGGTTCCGGGTTCCCGCGTTGCGGGTTCCGGGTTCCGGGTTCCCGCGTTGCGGGTTCGGCGTTCCGGGTTCCGCGTTCCGCGTTGCGGGTTTCGGGTTCCCTGTTGCGGGTTCTGCGTTGCGGGTTCCGGGTTCCCGCGTTGCGGGTTCCGGGTTCCCGCGTTGCGGGTTCCGGGTTCCCGCGTTGCGGGTTCCGGGTTCCCGCGTTGCGGGTTCCGGGTTCCCGCGTTGCGGGTTCCGGGTTCCCGCGTTGCGGGTTCCGGGTTCCCGCGTTGCGGGTTCCGGGTTCCCGCGGGTTTAGTTGAATTTATCATAAACTCTTTTTATGCTCAACGAAGTGGGCAAGGGTCAGCTAGTAGTTTATAAATTAAATTACAAGTATGTGTTATAAAGGTGCCGAATAATTGCTAATTTACTTTATCTATGGATAGCCTTTATTAACCTTGTATTGTAAAATAATAAAAAAGTAACCCAGCCCTTTCTTGAACTCTGTCTAGAATAACAATATTAATTATTACAATGTAGGACCAGCCTGTAATTCAGAACCCTAAATCGGCATTTGATGTTGGTTAGAAGCGTTTGATGGGTCCAAACTCAAATCAGCATAAGATACCAAGAATTTTGAATTATAATTATTTGAAAGTTTAAACCATTGTTTTAGGTTTTGATTAGTTGAACTTTTCTGAACTATTATTTTATATTTTTGCAATTTATGAAGTTGACATAATATTACGTAATATTTAATAAGTACATTACAATGATCTAGATTCGTCCTTGTTCAAGTATCATTCAAACAATTAGACCTATCATATTCATAAATAAATCTGGTATCCATTATTAAGTTAAGAAAAATGATTGGTCTCAAAATATTTTCTTGCAATACATGCATAAGGCAAAGAACTTTTTACTTGTACTATTAATTATTATGATTGAACCAGAACTTACAACTTGTTATATTATTATAAAATAATGTTTTGACAAATGTTATGGTCATCTTTTAACCATTACCAATATTTAATAAGCCATACAATTGTGCCAAACATTATAAAAATTTGAGACTGCCACAATTTCTTTGCCGTCGTATTATCAAAATCCGGCTACTATTTAATAATATTATTAAAACATAGCACTTAAAAATGCCTAATCACCTATAGGGATCTTATAAGAGTGCACAATCACTTTAAAATTATAAGGATGTATTATTGCTAGCTGTAATAATTACGGACTGGCAATTCAGACAAAATATCCCAAGTCCTGAAGCCCAAGTACGAATAATTTGCAAGAAACTTGCAGTATCATCTTCGAATGCAAATTATAAGAAAATCGGCCATCAATTTAAAATCATAACATACCCACATAATTACTATATTATGACGTACGATTTTCGTTCGGTACCGATACGAATACTTTTCACAAATTGTTTGTGCTCGGGCCTCTGTTTAACATATAAGGCAGCTAATGTATTGCTATCAGACCAGACTCAAGCAGTTTCTGTATTTTGGCGGCAATTTCTGGATTCTTTAGATGGTCCTGCAAGGCCTGTGGATCCTGCTGCATCTGTTCCAAAATACAGCGCATGGCTGGGTCTCGGAGAATGGCTTGAACATCGGGGTCAGCCATTGCACGTTTACGCACCTATATTTTTTTTTTAAGACAATTAAATTGAATACAGAAACATAAAGGTACTGGTTATTTCTAAAAAGAAATTTCTTACAGCAGCCCTACAGAGAGAGTTGGAATAAAATTTGAATATAATATGCAACACAACTATATCAGAAATTTTAATGTCATGTTGAAATTTTTTTACAAATGGACAAGACATATCGAAATAGATTTTTTTTACACATGTACAAGAGATATCAAAATTATTTCTATGTATTCTTACCTCCTCTGGATTTGAGTTAAGTTGAGTTGAGCAGGCACGGTAGCCCTCCAAAGCTTCAGCATTACTGGGATCTAGTTCAAGAGCTTTCTGGTATGTTGTCAGGGCCTTAGACGGTTGTTGCATACCCTGCAAATTAAGGAATGAAAATTTATATGTGAATTTAAACAATTAATCAGTTTTTAATATGAAATATTCTAAGGGTGCTTTATATCCAAATTCATATCTTGACAGCTGATAATGCATTGTAGTTTTTTTTTTTACATAAATAAACATCTTGAAGTTTTACTTACTTGCAGAATTTTCCCTTTACGAATCCAGCCTTTAATAAACTTGGGGTCTAGCCTGCAGCATTGGTCGCAGTCCCGGAGCCCAAGGTCAAAGGCAGCCAACTTTGTGTAGCAGGCCGCTCGGTTTGAGTACAGTTTGGGGTCATCAGGATTACGCTTAATAGCTTCACTATAATGCTTTACAGCAGTACTGTAATCACCTGTTAAAATATAATTTTAAAAGAACCTGTGATATAAGTTAAAATAGATGTACATAAAAATGTTAATAATATTCCATCTGAAAAAAAAACTAAGAAAGGAAATAGCTGAAGTAAACTATTATTGAGGACACGGAAAAAATAGAAGGTACAAAAAGGCATTAAAAATTATATATAGAAGTACAGTACATACAGAAAGCAGAAGAAGTGCTTACAGATACAAGAGGATGAACAATAACTAAAGGACAAAGCTCCTGGACCAGATTGAATATGAAACGAAATAAAAGAACTTGTTGGTCTAACACTAACTTAAGTTAGCAACGAAATTCTGAAATCCAAAGCAATGGAAATTATCAACAATAACACTCTTACACAAAAAAGGCAACATCACTAGAACCCTATATAAAAACCTGCCTATGGAACAGTCAGGTTCAGATGTAAGCTTTCAATTATTGATCACATCACTGTGGTTGTGATCAGGTTTCAATAGATGTAAAGAATACATCCTCATATCTACTACTTCTTTTTTGTACATTATTGCAAGGCAATCGACTACACAAGATGGAATAATCTGAGAAGCATTGAGAAACCAAGGCATTGAAAAAATAAAATTAGAGAAATAAGGAGAAGAATTAAAAATACAAAGAGGGGTTCGACAGGGAGAACCACAATCGCCATAACTCTTCTCAGCCTTACTCAAGGAAGCGTTCCGGAAATTAGATTGGGCACCTAGGCCTAAATATTAACGGCGAGAAACGGACACACTTAAGATTCGCTGACGACATTATAATAATTTTTCATTTTTTCAACATTTCATTAAAAATTATTGAATAGCTTTCTTTTGACCTATTCATATAATACAAAAAACTAAAATAGATCATTGAGAAGATGAGAGAATAAATTGTCCAAGTGGACCAAGGCAAGATATGGACCAGAGTGGCATGCCAATGGGAAGAGTGGCAACAGTTGGTGGACTGCACTACCATAGTTTATAAAATATTTAAAATGTTAGACCAATCATTTGTAATTTTTGTACTGAATAAAAGCTATAAATAAATACTGAAGTAGCTATTGGGCTAGATTCATTCTAGTCGCCATAAAAATCGTAATCTCTAGCTAAATGCTATGCAACAGGCAGATTACAAGCAAAAAAAAAAAAAAAAATCAGAATTACGAAAATAAAGAATTGTCTTTATAACAAAATAAAATTACTCAAATATATATTTAAAAGTAATATTTACCTTTCTTAAAGTAATCATTTCCAAGTTCTTTCTCTTGCTCTGCTTTAACTGGATCAATGTATGCCTTTCTCTCTTCTTCAACAATTTTCTTTTCAACTTCACTCAAGATTGTTTTGATTTCTGGAGTCCGATGTTCTGACATTGACTTTTCAAAATATGTTTTTGCTAATTTCCACTGTTCCATTTTCCTGTATGCATTACCTGAAATATTATAATAGGTTTGGTATTAAAAATAGGGTAAGTAATCTCTACCAGTAGACCTTTTTTCTTAACAAGTCTAAAGTATAATAATATTTTATTGAAAGGTAATTTAACAACACTGTTACAATGTATCATATCAATCTGCAAGGAGCTAAAATGCTTCAGAAGCTTATTTTAAAATACAAAATAATGGAATACTAGTATAAAAAAAATTACCAATTCTTGTAAAGGCTTTAGCAATAAGCTTGAAGTCAGCTCTGTTCTCTCTACCGATTTCTATCGCTTTTTCACACTCTTTAATACATTTTTCATAGTCCTTCTGTTCAAAATACACTGCAGCTACATTTGTGTAAAATGTAATATCATTGGAGTCATGTTCAATAGCCTTATGGTAATGCAGTAGTGCATTTTCAAAGTCTTTCTTCTTGTAGCAATCATTGCCATAATCTTTTTCTTGTAATGCTAATCTGCGATTTTCAGGTAAGTCCTCATATTTTGGTTTTGCTGGCTCTTCTTTTTTAGGCTCTGCCTTTGGCTTGGTGTCAGTTTCTGGTGGATCTACATCCATCGCATTTGTATCCAAATTAAATCCTAGCAAAACACTGAGGGTTGTTAGCATTCTCTTGTCATCCAATCTAAAATCTGATGATCTAAGGTCATATGGATTTATATTCTGAAAGGTAAGAAAAATAAATTAACCTCTTGTAGGCTCCATATTATTTTATGTAAACTGGACATAATAAATGCCAAAAAAAAAAAATACCCAGAAAATTGAGTTAAGCATTTTAGGATATGTAATGTATTAAGTACATTGATTTTAGAGACGGATTTTTAGATTAATGTACTTAATACATATTCTAAAATGTTTTAGTGACAGTTAGAACTCAATTTTCTCGAAATCATAATTTTGCTTCATTTCACCTTCATCCATTCATGTCTTCAATAATTATAATAAAAAGGTTTGATTTAATTATTTGAATATTGGTTTGTTTGTATTTAAAGGACTCTTTGGTACTCATAGTAGACTATGAGCAAGAACATATTCCAAAACCACACAGACACACACACTTTTAATTTAAACTTTAATCATTAATATATTTGTTGCATTAGCTACCAACCTTAACCATATTAACATATTCAGGATCATTTAGCCACTCCTTTGTCTGAGGATTTGCCTTCAGTTTTTCAATTATGTGTTCTGTTCTAATTTTAGCTTCAATTTCCTGCTTCTTTACCTCTGCTAGTCCAGATGATAATTGCTGATTGTTTGGCTCAAGTTCTAAGCCTTTTTCGTAAGCAGCAATTGCCTCATCATATTTTCCTAAGAAAGCTAATGCACTACCTTTCCTTGAATAGCCTTTGCTCCATGTTGGATTTAAAGACACAGTCTTATTGGCATCTTCCAAGGCAGCTAAGTAATTCTCTGCTTTCGCATGAGCAGCTGATCGATTGCTATACAAAACGTGGTTTTTGGGATCTAATTCTATAGCATTAGTGTAAAACTTAACAGCCTCATCGTACTGTCCCGAAGACAGAGCCGCGTTACCCTTTTCTTTTAATTGGTTAACCTAAAAATAAATAATTTTAGCTTGGTTTAAAGAACTTAAAAGTATTGGTTCGGTGACTTGCCGCAAGTCGGCATAACCTTACCTGTTCCATGATATTAGATGTTTTTTTGACAATACTTAAACTTATTCTGTATTAGAATTCACCACTTCGAATAAAATAAAGTCACTAGAGAACAATATTTCTCTCTTAGTACGTTTCAGACTTCTAGAAATCTTGAAATATTAAATTACTTTGAAACTATAGAATGAACGGACAATGACATTTCTAAATTCGAGAAATTTCTCGATTGTTACATGACAGTTTGTTATTCTTCTTCTAATATTTTTTAGATGGCAACTTAAATACTATGAAGGTTCATTGCTCTTTAGTATTTAGTCTGTGGATAGAGCATTTGCTTTATTCTATTGTCTTTGATAGTCCATAGCTATGATCTGTGGCTATGATCAGGGGGGGTCCACTTCGTGTAAACGAAGGTTCCACACTCACACATAGATTTCGGGGAATTACGCACCAAAAACTCGGGCTTCCATTGGCTGAAACAATTCGGTACTAGCAGTTGCCGACTTGGAAGCTTGCTCCTTACAATAATAGCAATATGTCTCTCTTCTAAGGGTTTTCTAGGGGTAAAAAGTGTTTGGGAATATTATTCGGGGTTTTATTTTCTTGTATAAAACGACAAAATAATAGAAAAGTCAATTATGTATGTATAAAATGAACAAAAGTTTGGGGAGAAAATCATGATGGAGTTGGTAGAAAATGGCTGCTCGATTGTAAACATCGTAAAGTGTTTAGAAAATGTACGTGTAAGAAAGAAATCGAAAAACAATGGAAGGCTCTAGATGCATTTTTGGCTGCCCACCAGCAAAAAGTAAGTAAAGAATTCTAATACTATAAACGCGAATGTTTGGTTAGGTTAGGTTAGCGAGGAGCGAGGACTTAGAAATTTTTTCGAAATTTTTTGTGCTCCAATAAACCATTTAATTTTTTATCGTATTGTGTAGCGCTAGTCCTAATGAACATTTTATATTAACATTTTTTTTATTTTTGAAGCACCGTTGAAAAGTTGTGACACTTTAAAAATCGTACTACCAAACACTTAGAATAATTTTTAGAAAAAAAATTTTCTCATATTAACCCCAATTTTTTATTTACGCATCGTATTGGGCCGACTGTAAGGAGCAATTTTAACTATTACAAACTTTTTCGTAAGTGCCACCGGTTCCGAGATAATGGTACTTCAGCCTGCTATGTAAACTTAGGGGCGCCAGGACTTGTAATTTTTTCGAAAAAAAAAATCTTATATTAACCCCTCAATTTTAATTGCGGATCGGGTGGGGCATACGAATAGGAGCAAAAGTGACTATTACAAACTTTTTCGTAAGTGCCACCGTTTCCGAGATAAGCTCGATCCCAATCTTAAAACACTTAGATTTTTTTTTGGAAATTTTGTCAATTAGGTAACCCTCAATTATTATTCGCGCTTTCGATAGACACCCTTATGGTGGTTACTTTTTGTCATATGACATTTTTTCATGCGGTCCTTAGTTTCCGAGATAATGGTACTTCAGCCTGCTAGTGTAGACTTAGGGGCGCCAGGACTTGTAATTTTTTCGAAAAAAAAAATCTTATATTAACCCCTCAATTTTAATTGCGGATCGGGTGGGGCATACGAATAGGAGCAAAAATGACTATTACAAACTTTTTCGTAAGTGCCACCGTTTCCGAGATAAGCTCGATCCCAATCTCAAAACACTTAGATTTTTTTTTTGGAAATTTTGTCAATTAGGTAACCCTCAATTATTATTCGCGCTTTCGATAGACACCCTTATGGTGGTTACTTTTTGTCATATGACATTTTTTCATGCGGTCCTTAGTTTTCAAAAATGGCTTCAGTTTCGTCCGTAACACGGGAGCAGAGCGACGTGCATCTTTGATATCAAAATTTCCGGATTTAAAACGCTTAAATCAAACCTTTTTTTGTAATGAAATTTTTAAAATGTATCGAATTTCTTCATTAGAATCACTCATTTTAACAGTAAAAAAAGCATAATAACAGTTGTAGCATAATATCATAATAGCATACTTATATTAATTGCACAAAAAAATATTTATCCTTGTCATAAAATAAAAAATAAAAATCTAATCTATGGAACCATTTTACCATTTAATTATAACCATTAACATTATTTTAAAATCATAAGCCATTGTATAATATTATTTCATAATGTTAATTTAAAAAAGTAAAATTTTTTATTTTTATATTTTTCAGCTTCAAGAGGAAAAGCACTTTTTACAAGTTTTTTGTGATAAAGCTGTTTTGGGCAGGGCATCAATCGTTTTGGAAACGAATAAGGTGAGCTCAGTATTTATTTAAGAAACTTGATTAATCTGTAAAATACTCTGTTTTAAAGAAACTTATCCATAATGTTTGACCAATTTTAACAATATTTAATCATTATTTACAATGCAATACTAAATAATTCATTGCAATATGTGTGCATAAAACGAATGGAGATGATTTTTTTCTATATTTGCTAAAATAAATGTTAACTCGATAAAAAATCATTTTACATAATATTACCTTTTCTAACATTTCGTTTTTTATTTTTCAGTTTCCAAGAAGTCACAACTTGTGAGTTCTGAATAAACAGTGAACATAATATTCAAAATATTATTAAGAAGGTAAGCATTTTTTTTAACAGTTTAAGCCGTAAAAACGGTTTGACTGTTTTGATTGGTCAAAACCAATTTATACAGTATTTAATAATTAAATGCAATATTAGTTTAAAACATTAATTCATGATTAATCAATATTAATAATATTGTTGCCTACAATTTGTTTGTGTAACAAAAACTGCGATCAAATTTTGACATTATTTACTAAAATAAATTATAATTCCTTCAGTCATCAGTAACATGTAATTTTTAATTTTTCAGTGTCAAGAAGTCACTTATTACTTGTGAGTTCTGTATGAACAGTGAACAAAATACTGAAAATGAAATAAAAAGGTAATCAGAACATTTTTATTTCACCGACAAAAGTAACTGGTAAAATCATCTAGAGCCTAGACTATCCAAACTATGTGTTGTGATGTCCTGGAATGTCTTGTGATAGAGACGTCAGTAGCAATTTTTTACTTGCCATAAACCTTGACATAAGAAACTGCCAGGGAGTTCATTCAATAGCTTATATACTAAACAAATTATTTTTATTTTTTCAGTATTATGTATTCAACGTGTCTGTCAATGCTGAGCACCAAGACAAGCATAACTAAAATGCAATAACTGGAGGCTGGAGGATGAATACAAACGCCACGGATGCCGACCCCTAGAAAGTTTTGTCGCGGCGCTAACATGAACTGCAAAAAGTCCGACAAAATTAAATTATTTAATACACTTAATATTAATCTTATCTATGCGGATAATAATATAGTATTAAAAATAATTAGCCTTACGCAATTTAGTTGCGAATTGGCAACATGCTTATTTAATTCTTGTCTTCAATTAAATAATATAACTATGAGTATAAAGAATATTTACCATATGGTATATACTATAATATATTCTTTATACTCGCCAACGAAAACATAAATGTGAAATGAGAGCCAAGTTCAAAGACAAAAAAAA
This sequence comes from Celastrina argiolus, assembly GCA_905187575.2. Lineage (NCBI taxonomy): Eukaryota > Metazoa > Arthropoda > Insecta > Lepidoptera > Lycaenidae > Celastrina > Celastrina argiolus. The sequence continues at coordinate 14,936,280 of LR994579.1, forward strand.
AAGAAGTGAAACTATAATATCTTCTTACAACTTAAAATAATAATATGTTGAATCCCAAGCCAAAGTCTGAGTTGGCTAGTTTTCAATACAATTATCTATATACAGACTAATTATTAACAAGCAAAATTATTATTATGTGGTACATGAAAAGTAGGCAGGTCTGACTGCAGGCTTCTATAATAATATATTATTCTCAGTTATAAGAAAGCATTATAGTTTTATTTGTAATATTTTTTTAATAATGTTAATGTTAGTGATTCCTGGATTTAAAGTGTGATTAATGTCAAATGTATAGAATATGTTATTATCCTAGTGGGGTCTTCAATTAATTTTAATAATATTTTGTATTTTAGACCTCTGCCTATGTGCTTTTACTCTTATCAAAACTTAAACTCGTGTTCTTCATATATTATGATAATATATTGTGTTTTTTTATCATTACCCAGGTTCTAAATTGCATAGTTTTACAGATAACATCTATTTGCATATTTTAAGTATAATGTCACCATGTGGTACGTCGATTATTGTAACCATAATTTGATTCCACATAGCACATACATAGTAACCATCTAATGTTTTTTTCATATTATTATAGTCACAAAAATATTTTAAAGTTGTGGGAAATCGAAAAGAACACTTGGTATCTAAGTATTTGTAATAAATATAAATGAAATGATATCTGGCAAGATTAATTTAATAATGATGTATTTTCTTATTCATATGTATATTTTTTGTTCAATGTGTTACATGAATTTAACATTTGTTTCATCATTAATAACACTTGTTTGTTTCACGTATCGTCTTTTGTAATATCAGCAGCAATTCACTGATAATACAATTTTTTTTTTATGTTTAGACGTCATTCCATATATTTTTTATAGTATTAGTATTTTTTGTTGATGTATTTTGTTGAGATTGCCTGGAAAACGAAATATTAATTTATTCAATAATGTAAGAATTTACAGTTGTAAACTCAGTTCAGATCCAATTTTACTAGTTTTAAACGGAAAGTTTAAAATCCACCAATTTAATGGGTTTACAGTATTTTTTAATTTTACAGTAAATAAGTGACATTTAATAAAAAAAATATAGTAGCATTATAATTGCGTATCTCTGTTAGTTTTATGTTTAAATTAAATTGGATCTAAATAGAGTATGCATTTAAAATGTATCAGTTTCGTATTTTACAAAAAAATGGTAAAAGGTGCCCCCACCGAGCTTCTTACGCCGCTTCATCTCGGTGGGTAGTCAGCGAACCGGTGGCAGGGACACAATAACCAGAAAAATAAAATATTTGAATTTTTTTAACATGTTTCGTTTTACTATGTTGGATTTTTATGTTTCAAAGACTATTTTTTTTTGAGAATTGTTTATTTGCTAAGGAAACTTAACAAATATACACTTCTATAAAAACCAAGGTCTTTGAAACTTAAAAATCTACCTTAAAATCCCTGTAGAATTAAAATTTTATATATATATATATATTCAAACTTCTCGTGTATTGCACCAACGCTAGATGCGCTAGGAGCCACATCAAACCTTCATTTTCGAACCGTCAAACAGCGGAAGTCGGCCATCTTTCTCTATATACTAATAATAATCTTTGGCTATGATTTTTAATCTGTTTAGCTTTAATGTCACGCTAATCAGTAATCGCTATTTTACAATTTTTCGTCTGTTTCTTGAATGTAATTGGTGGGTTTTTGGGAAATACCAAGCAATTTAGTGGTGATCGATGGCAAACTTTACGTTTCCATGGTGTAATCATTAGTAAAACAAGTTTCCCTTGGCTAACTGTGACTCATAAAAGTTTTGTGTACAGTTTCCACTATGGATACAGACGACGGTGAATCCTCGAGCAGTGGGCCTATGTCAAGCCTGAATAGTTTGTTTTCATTTACTAGTCCTGCTGTAAAGAAATTGCTGGGTTGGAAGCAAGTAAGTACGTTTTTCTATAGACCTACAGGTAGTCCTTAATTTTATGTTCTCACAGTGATTTGTAGCTCCTTCCACTGTCTGAATGTTTAATTTCTTACTTATACTAAGATTAAAATCATGTCCTTGCTGTATTTACAATTATTAACTTTTTGCTGAATTAGGGGATAAATTGGTTATTGGTAGTAGGCCTATGAGTGTCAATTGTATTATTAAGCTTGACCATGTAACTAAATATGAATCCATGTTACTTTAAATACTATATCTTTTTTATTATATATATATTAAAATTAAAGTAAATGAATTCTTTTATGCTCTATTTAAAAGCTAAAGCAAAATTAGACAGATTTAAATTGTTTGTTTCATGCTACATTCTTAACACAGGAAGAAAAAGCCGTCACATATTTTATGTGTATTTAAAAAAATACTTTATTGTGCACAAAATAATTTATAGAAAAAAATTTAAAGAAAGACATGCACTCAAAAGCGGCTATATTACTTTAAAGCAATTTCTTCCAGGCAACACTTTGGATTTTTGTGATATTCCAAAGCATGAAGACCATGATAATAGGTGATGTGCAAAAGTATATTTGAAAATAAAAATAATAAAAATGCATAAAAACAAAATAATATAATTGATAATATTATGATGTATGAGTATAATACATTAGAATTTATTAATTCAAAGAATATCAGAATTTACAGATAAGCTATGATTCATACATACTCATAGAAAATTTCTAAATCCTGTTTGAATAAAAACTAAACTTTATATGAACAAGATATGTCTTGATTATTTTTTATCCATTTAACACAGTTATGAAAAAAAAATATTATTAAAACAACAACAATATGATGTATTAGTACTAAGAATATCAGAATTTACAGATAAGCAATGATTCATACATGCTCATGCAAAATTTCTAAATCCTGTTTGTATAAAAACTAAACTTGAATTAAGTATCTATAATGTATTAATATTTCTTATCCTTTTAATGATTTAATCAATGTAATGTCTAAGAAAAACTTAGTAACTACTGATATTACAAGTCCCCAACTAATATTTTAAGTTGGTCATGTTACACATATTTGGTTTTAAAAAAAATCTTACTAGTTATTGATAATTTGCAGGGCGATGAAGAGGAAAAATGGGCAGAAAAAGCTGTTGACAGCTTAGTGAAGAAATTGAAAAAGCGAAAAGGTGCTATAGAAGAGCTAGAAAGAGCTCTCTCCTGTCCCGGTACACCATCCAAATGTGTGACAATACCTCGGTCCCTTGATGGTAGACTGCAAGTATGTAATTTTTTTCCATACATTTATTTACATATTTCATGTCTAGTACTGTATACCAAATACATAAATTAATCTTTTCATGTTGGATTATTATACTTTTTTAAAACAAAGGACCATGGGCACTTTTGTATGAACGCTGGGCCCATTTTTCAACTTTGTCCAACAGTGATGAAACTTATGCCATATGAAAGCTTATGGGGTATACTTAATGTTATTATATGACAGTTAAGTACAAATCAAGAGCGAAAATGGTGTTTAGGCGCATTAAATGTAAAAAAATACACTTTAAATGAAAATATTTTTTTATATTATTTCGACATACAGTTTTGTTATTTAGTAAGTAGATCTTAAAATGTATCTAGAATAATGTCATCTAAATGAATTGCTGGTCGATGAAAACCGTCTCCGTGTCTACCCAGTCCCAAATACCAGATTAAGGAGACGACATGAGCGTAACTTCCAATAGTGCGTCTCCCTGTGAGACATGTACAATAATATTGTATAATTGCCTTAAGACGTGCTGAATAACCTGATTTTGGATTTTAATAAATGAATCTTAAAACTAACTTAAAACTAAGTTATCGACTTTCTTCCCAGGAGATCAGAATAAAAAATACCTATCCTATGTTCATCTCCCGGTTCTAACCTACCTATCCACCAATTTTCAGCCAAATCGGTTAAGCCGTTCTTGAGTTCTAAATAGTGTAACTAAAATGACTTTCTTTTATAAAAACTGTATATAATGTATGAAATCACCATGTTCGCGCTTGATTTCTATTTAACTGTCATATAATAATATGAAGTACAACCGAAGACCTTTATTATGGCATTAGTCCCATTATTGTTGGACAAAGTTGAAAAAGTGGGCCCAAAGTGACGCATTGTCCTTTCTAGTACAGTTTATAACTGTAACAGCTGGTTTAAATGTGTAGTATATTGGGTAATTTCGAATGTGTTTTAATAATAAAGAGCTGCATATTATGTTGTTTGGTTATAAAAATCATTGTATGGGGAGTAGCAGCAATAGCTCATGATCCATGAGACAAGACAAGAATTTTGATTTGTCTTTTAATGGAATTCATGTTTAATGTTGGTTTAAATTCAGTCTAGTGTTGAGTCATGCTCTGATAGTTAACAAACATACTATATAGTATATACTATAGACTACTTGGTCTGCACTTATTGCAGTATTTGCATTCATAAACTACTCTAGGTTTTAGAGATCATATTATAAATATTTTATGTGTCACGGCTTAAAGTAAAATATTGAACCTACCTAAGTTGGTATAACATTTATGCGAAATTATACAAAACACTTTGTATAAGGCAAGTGTAAGTACAAATTTACACTGTAATGGCAGCTGCCGGTAGCGGTGCGACTAGGCTGGCAGCGCTGGTGGCGGCCGCAGGTATCCGCATCCGCATTCCGGACAGCCTGTGCGGCTTTTCAATTTTTTAAAACTATACTACTAGTATAGTTTTAAATTACTAAATTTATGCATGTAGATAAAGTTTAAAGTTATTTAACACTAACAGTTATCGTCGCGGCGCTGCCGGCTGCTTCCATTTCGGTGTGAATAGGCCCTTAGACAATGTCTTAAAGTTAAAGCACAAATTGTGTTTTACAGGTATCCCATCGTAAAGGTCTGCCCCATGTGATCTACTGTCGAGTATGGAGGTGGCCAGATCTACAGAGCCACCACGAGTTAAAGCCCCTCGAAATATGTCAGTTTCCATTCAGTGCCAAGCAGAAAGAAGTATGCATAAACCCCTATCACTACAAACGGGTGGAGAGCCCAGTGCTGCCCCCAGTGTTAGTGCCGCGTCACTCGGAGTTCGCTCCTGGCCATTCGTTGTTGCCGTTTCAAAGGACTACAGAGCCTGCGATGCCCCATAATGTGTCGTACTCGGGATCCGGATTTCCGCCGTCAGCGACTTCCGAGCTGCCCGACACCCCACCGCCGGCTTACTCACCACCGTCGGATGATTCAGAACCACCAGGTGAAGTGGCCCCCGTTTCATACCAGGAACCTCTATACTGGGCCTCCGTAGCATACTACGAACTCAATTGTCGCGTTGGAGAAGTTTTTCATTGCAATTCGCATTCTGTGGTGGTAGACGGTTTCACGGATCCGTCGAACAATAGCGATAGATTCTGCCTGGGCCAGCTCAGTAATGTAAACAGAAACTCGACCATCGAGAACACTAGACGTCATATAGGCAAGGGGGTTCATTTGTACTATGTGGGTGGAGAGGTCTACGCCGAGTGTCTGTCCGACGCTGCCATATTTGTCCAAAGTCGCAATTGCAACCATCACCATGGTTTCCATCCATCCACCGTCTGCAAAATACCGCCGGGCTGTTCCTTGAAGATATTCAACAATAGAGAGTTTGCACAGCTTTTGTCTCAGAGTGTGAATCATGGGTTCGAAGCGGTTTACGAGTTGACCAAAATGTGTACTATTCGAATGTCGTTCGTGAAAGGTTGGGGCGCCGAGTACCATAGACAAGATGTTACTTCTACTCCCTGCTGGATCGAGATTCACCTGCATGGGCCGCTACAGTGGCTGGACAAAGTGCTGACTCAAATGGGCTCCCCGCATAATGCAATTTCGTCTGTATCTTAATGATATACTTTTAAAATCCCCACCGTTTATTAATTTTTACAAATGTATATTTCTTTAAATCGCATTTTACTATAATTTCTGCATGTACAACATTGTCAATCTGATAGTTTATATTATGTCCAGTGATGTAACAAAAACTTATGCATTCATAATGGTGCCATTTTTGTATTTAGTTACGTTTTAAGCTGTGTATTTAGTATTTTTGTAAAGGTAGGCATGTATTGATGACGAGACAAATATTTGAAATTGAAATCTGTTCCTTTATGTAGCTTATGTAAAGCTGAGTTATTTTTTATAATAAGCTCAAATATTGTGACCATGATCAAAATATTAGTTGTATGTATAATAAAGACATGATTGTGTAATGTTTAGAATAGACAATCTAGACTACAGCAAAAACTGAAAAAACTAATATCGATTTAAGTATAAAAGGTTCTAAGATTACGAATACTAGAATACAAAATAAGAAAATATAATGTTATCGTTTTTATAATTTAGCTATTATAAGTTTCTATATTATTTTAAACATGAATTGTATTTTTATAATGCAATGCCTTTTTATAATACGGACTTACGAAAGTAGCAATTTAACATGTCAGTATTTCGTAATAAAAAATTATTACGAAATATAGATATTTTATGTTCTTGACATTTTGACAAATTCAAATAAACTTTATTTAAATTTAAAAAGCAAAATTTATGAAAAAAAAAAGTATGAAATCTATGTAATTTTATGATTGAACCAATTTATAAAAAAAAGATTTATTGAAAAGAAGATTGTTTGTTCACCAAATCGGGACATTACACGGGCAAAATTTGTAGCTCAATTGATCTCAAAATATTAATAAGTTCGTTTTAGTTCCTTTCGATACGATAACTGTGCAATGTCCCCTGCCTTAAGGTAGTGGTCTTGAATATAAAAGTCCTATATTTTCCAAATTGATATATTTAAATATATTTATAAAAAGGTACTCTAAGAGACATTAATAACAATGATTACTTCAAATACAAAATTGCATAGCGAGACTACACAATTATTTAAATTGTAAACACATAACATAATAGTGTTCAAAACTATTATATTTCATGTATTGAGGTATGTTTTATACCTCTAGAATAAGAATACAACAAGCTCTCTAAGGACACCAAACCTTAGGTATTTTAGTGCTTTTAAAGGACATATTTTTGTTCCGTTCATACACAAAAACTAGGTTTCTTTGAAAAATTCTGCTACACACAACTACTACCTAGTATAAGTAGTAAGCAGAAGAAAAGTGGTATTTAAATGACATAATATGCCGTCGTTAAGAAATAAGAAAAGTTGAAAGACTATTTTTGCGATTAGTCGACTGTTTATAAAAATAATGTAACTTCCAAATTTTTTTTTTATTTAAACATTAGGCATTATTACATAATATACTACATTCTTAAGACTCAAATAGTATATTTTAATCACAATATCCAGTTTAAGTCCATATTTTAATAGCCATTTATATTGTCCAAAGTTGAAATTGTTTCGGACAATCTAACCTTTTTGCTTGTAGTAATATAAGTTTCAAAATATTGTTATAATAGTTTATTGCCTAGAATAAGTTAAATAAATATGCTTCTTGTCTCTGTTTGCACCGCAAAATGGCGAATCTCGCTGCGCTTTTGCTTGCTTGATTGATACCATACAGATATTATACAATGCATGTTACAAGATATAAAGGTATACATATATACGTATACAAGATATAAAGGGTGTAAAAAGAACAGTCACTTTAGTTTTGGGATAGGATTATACTACCTTTTCTCATTCTAGAAATGTACCTATTTAATTTTTTTATATTTAGTACGAATTTTTTTTTTAATTTTCGTTATTTTTGCGACATATAAATAAGAAATGATAAAAAGTAAAAAAAGTACAGCTTTTTACAAAAAAAAAAAAATACGTTTCCAAAATAAGGAAGTATAATAACGTATCTCAAAGTTACAGTGACTGTTCTTTTTACACCCTGTATTATGGTTTCTAATACTTGTTTCCTTGATTATATTTCTAAACTATGCCAACACCGTCCATTGATAAAGCGAGTAATATCTGTTTGGAGGTTCCGTTTTTCTCAAGCCTGAGGGTAAATGTACTTGTAACTGGCTTGTTTGGTTTTTCAAGCGATTAAAATAATTTAACAATTGTCACAGTTTAATGTTTATGATAATAGTTATGTTTGATTTGTTTCGTTTTACTATTCAAAAAATATTATTTCTAATGTAGGTAAACTCACATTTTGTCATTAGTAAAGATGGTTCAGAGAAAGATTAAGTATTACTGAACTGTAATATATGCGACGTATGCCTGTATTGCATTTAAAAACCATAATAATTTATTGTTAGTGCATTGCCAGCATAATGAATGCTTAATTGAGTTTCAGTATAGTGTCAAGAATATTGTTCAAAGTAAATACTCGCCTACTAAATAAATTGCTTGTGGTCTAGAAACAGAAAGGTTACAAGTGAGTACCATTAATAAAACACTGGGTTAAGCACGAACAATTTACACCAAGGTATTCGTAACGTTATCTACTGAAATGTGTGTGGGTAGGGTTGCCTGGAAGAAATTGCTTTCAAGTAAACCGCCGCCCTTGTGTGCATGTCAGATTTTATGTATTGTTAATATGTATAGTACACACACTTGGGCACTATAAAAACGACTCCTGCGTAGCTGACCTAGTAGACACCGAAATCGCTGAGGGGAGCTATTATTATTATTATGTATAGTTTTGTGCACAATAAAGTATATTTGTATTTCGTATTTGTAGGTGCTGTCATAATTTTCATACAGTAATCATTCGACCATATATTAAAAAAATATCAGTTTAGTTCCAAAACCTCACGAATACGTTGTCGCCAATTGTTAGTGACAACCCCACAGAAACCTATCAAATGTTTCGTATCCTTACAGTTGGTTTACGCTAAGAAGTCAGTAGGTAGTGTTATAGCAAGTATTATGAGATTGAACAGTAGGTACATAACGTACTAGAACTCAGTTAAGACATGCAACTCAACTTTAGTGCCTTTGGATGTTAAATAGAAATATAAATAAATTGTTTTCTATTATTTTATAATCACGGTGCCTAATAATGAATAGATGCGTTGTAACGATGCCTTATTTTAATCGTTTATATAATATAAATCTATTTTACACAGGGTTATAGGACGATTAATACTGACTTGAATGATAATATTTTTTAAACGATACAATGATATTCATATAGTAATATTAATCGATACTAACTTTCATAGACGAAATAACAATGTAAATACAATTAAATAAATGATACTACAATGCCTATTTGTCTGAAAAAAAATATTTAGTAAATCAATAATTGTGCTTTTGCCTTACGTTTATATATTATGGATGCTTGTCGTTTTAAAAATATTAATAACCTACACGTTATGTAGGTGCCTAACAGTAAAACATCTATAGAGATAATTCATATTGGTCTTAAATTGAAAAAAAAATGGCTACAATTCTAGAATTAAGAAATTTAAAGAAAGAAATAACCGTAAGAGTTTTTAGATTCTTATACTAGGTTAAGAAAAGTCAATGTCGTATAAGGACGGTTTCAGTGTTTGTAAATTCTAAATTGTATATAAAATGGACTTTAGTGTAACTTTAATCGGTGTGTGTATTTTATATGAAAAAATGTTGCCATTTATAAAGAGTAGATTATTAAAATCATATTGTGAATTATTTTAGTCTGATTAAAGTCGGAATAAAAGTATGATAGATACAATTAAGAGAATAGCTTAAAATCCATCTGTGTCATTTTTGGCTGCGCTAAGGAAAATAAAAAGACTACGTGAGTGATTAAAGTAATTGTGTGACTTAAATAATATTAAATTCAATTAATGAAAATTTTATAAAGATTAGCTGTTATTGTACCACTACTAAACGAGTTCAATTTATATTTTATAAGCAAAGCACGAATAATTGTTACAACAAACTTCTTGCAATGAAGGAGGAGAATTGACAAGCAATGAAATAAAAAACAATAATATTAGCATACCCTACACCTACTCAAATATGTACAATAGGGACTATGCATTGACCATAAAACTAAATTAAGTTTCTCAACATAATACGAGACTGAAAAATAAAACAAAATATATTCTGTTCAAAATGAGCAAGATATGAGCGGTCCAAGTTTTATATGTATCTAAGTATCACTTACAAAATTAAATGTAGTATGAACTTCCTATACAAGTCGTGTAAACACGTCGGATCTCACAAATTGACGACTTGAAACGTTCATATCTTTGTTATTTTCAACTATATCCAAAAACTAATTTTAGTATACGATTTACTAAGATAAATATTAAAAAAAAAAAAATACGTGCATTTTCCCTATTGCACAGCGAAAGTTTTATACGATATATTATGTGTGTTATAGTCATTTGTATTGTAGGAAGGCCATATTGATAAGATATTAAAATGATTGTATGCAAGTTTTATTTTGTTAAAGTGCCTAATGAAAACAATTAAATAGTGCCCGTATAGTTGTATCTTATTTCAATTTTAGATGCAGTTGTCGTATAATTTTTATTATGAACATATTTCTGTTTAATACATAATAAAGTCTTTTTATTCAGTATACTAGTGTTTTTGTTATAAGTTTTTACCGTACGTGTACAATATTCCTATTTAAACATCCGTTAAAGGATGGACTATACAATATTCTTCCGAGTGAAGTAACCACTGTATAATTACTGTAGTGCCTGGAACGGGAAGTTTTAAATGTCGTATGATTGCCCAGCACATACGGAATACTCACAACATAGTCGGCCTCGTTCAGAGGAATGACCTTACACCCTTACGAGTGCTAATCAACAGACTACGGACGCTCACAGAGGCTACAGGAAAATAGATGCAAATATTTCATCAAACTAATGATGTTTTATTTAACAATTTCTTTGTATTTTTTAAATGTAGCTATCTTTTTTACATGTATTTAGTAAACTAAGTTACATATTTTTTCACGTTTACCTCAATATATTGACTACTATATCTACTAGACTAGTAAATATTATAATAGATATCTACTTGTCTAGTAACTAGTAATTAGATATAAAATCTACTTGTCTAGTAGTAGTAAATATTGGGCTTGTGCCTTAATTACTGTCTTAATTATTATCATTAAATTAATAATCAAAGTCACAGGGTATAATAATATTGCATGTGTCGAACCAATAGTAAAATAACAGTCGCGTAATTAATGGCGTACCTAACGCGTTTGGAATCGGTAAGTACGGTGTTACATAATATTATCATTTGTTAAGGATATTTTTGTTAAAGTTAAATGGATTGCAATCTAGAGACTTTAAATTTATTGTTAAAACTAAAACTTTAAAAATATTGTTATATTTTTAAAGTATCATATCTAAAGACAGGAATAGGAACTATAGATAATATCTATGGATGCTTTTACACCACTTTAATCAGGTCCCGTGTTATGTTCCTGATATATAGACTCTTGCGTTACGTTTACCAGAATATATGTTTGCTCCTTCAGTGGAATTCGAACTTGCGACTTCCGGCTTGAGCACTGACGAGCTAATCATTAAGCCCAAGAATCCGTAAATTTCTGCTATGGATAAGAAACAAGGATCGTAAGAATAATTAAAATGATGCACACTAGCCTCCTCTCAGAAGATACGTAGTCATACGCCCTATAATAGCTTAGCCAGAAAGTCAAACACTACTTAAATGAAATTAGAATGCTTTAAACATGGGCCATAGAGAATTTTAGCTGATAGTTTAATGCTGCTATACATTTCTATACTAAATTCTTCCTAAATTCCTTTCTACTTAGGCATATTGAACATCTTAAACTATAATAGATCTATCTTTACGTATTTTTCGTATGTGTTTTCCGGGTCCGGAGTCGTGATAACCGATGCAATTGACTCATTTCTTTGGCTATCGAATACCTATCACGTCACGTGCAACACGGCGTAAGAGATGTGCAATTTTACGTTACCACCGCGACTCGAATATAAATACAATCGATAACTGAAATTAGGTTACTTTATAGGCTATTTATCGCCTAAGTCAGTACGTAGACTGAATAAAAAAAACTGCGGCATTACGTACGTCAAAAAGGATGATTAATTGTTTATTACCAAGTACCAATATTTTTTTTTCACATTCAATTTCATTCTGCACGAGCGATTAATCGCTATAGAAATGGTTCCTTTACACTGAAGAATAAACATCGAGTTAATTTGTCCGTTCAATCTATCACTGGATATGTCTAATGTCTATTCACGTGTAGACAAAAAGCATTTCTTCTGTGATCGTACCCACTACGCGTGCGTAGTGCGAAGTATTTCGATATTTCTAATTTGACGAAATGGAAATGCTGTATGGTCCTGGTAATGAGAGAGCTTGGAATCAATTTTTGCGTTGTAGCCACTAATAATATTAGTGTAAGTTTGGTTAGGGTAGGACAATACAGGTTTATCGCCTGATTTTCTACCGAGAACGATGATCCATGCGTTGGACGGGCATATTAAAAAGCGGCCCTGCGCCCTTTAACTCGCCAGTCGTGTCGGGAATCCGTCCCACTGGGTTATTGACAGTAAAGGAAGAGAGAGTATTCTTGTATATTGAGCATAATCCTAGGGCACTATAAAAATTACTCATGCGTATTGAGGACAATGCAATAGCTGGTCACAGGGCAATAGTGACAACTGTTGACCAGCTATTGAATTGTCCTCGTAATATGTAACACCAACAGTATAAGTAATATAATAAGTATAGCCACGGCAGTTTCGTCTTCTATTTGCACAGATTCAAATTGAAGGAAGACCCGTCGTGCCTCTGTCAGTCCGGAGTTGCAGTCAGTTCCTCACCTATTGCTCGAATGCCCGATTTTTGCATACAATAGGTATGATATTGAGCAAAAATTGGGCATTACGATTACGGGTGACAATCTGCCTAGCACTCTGGGGGAAAAAAGAAGGGAGCAAATCCTTAAGTTTTGCACCAGAATTTTACAAATGATAAACAAAAGGAATGGCTCCTGTGTTTAATAGAATGCTTGTAAATGTGATAGAAAAACTGTGATATTAGGCTTAGGTATATAGGTATAAGATATATTTAAATTCTATTGAATATTTTAAATTTACACTGTATACTCGTATTATTACGAGTATTGAAGTGTATTTTTAAGTGACATTATTATGGTTAATATTGTTATTTTATTCAGTTGTAATTAATTGGCGTTGATTGTAGAAAAGTAATAAAAAGAAGATGAACGAGCTGACAATGTTAGGGGTGGTGTATTAAAAAAAGTATAAGAAATATGCACCAAATCTGCAGTAAGGTCTACGGAAGGTCGCGGTTAGGGCTTGCATATTCACGTACTGGATCGCGCTGTTTGTTTGTATAATTTTCAGGTCAAGTTTTACATTTTACCGCTGTTTACCTCAACGATGTATCGGTTATCTACTAATATAGCTAGAGATTAATTTATTATATAAAATAAGCTTTATTACTTAACACTAGTTTTTTTACGATATTTTTGCTAGCGTAATCTGGTATGTACGCATTTAATTCTGGTTAGACATAAGACACTGTAAAAAACATGGTTTGAGATAAATATTTGAGTTACGTATAGACTGTAGTAGATAAGTATTTAGCTAGATATTTAATGCTATCAATATTCTTGCTGTGTTTTTGTCTAAGAAATAAATAGGCAAGTCACCAATAAGCATGCAGGTACGAGTATATCAAGTATTTGGCCCACATTTAGTTAACTGTGTCAATTAACTAAGAAGGTTAACGCTCAGGAAATATAAATTACATAACATTATATATTATGAGGATCTCAAGTGACATTAAACTTGATTATATATTTTATCGACTGAGTATTTCGATGTAGACTATCTAGATAAGGATGAGGCCTTCTGTCGCTTAGTACCATAGGCACTGACACAGGTAGAACAAAGGCATTCTAGGTCCTATAAAGCTTTCAACCGACGCACGATGTAGGTAATACTAAATCACATACTACTTAAATACACTTACTTAAATGTTTTTCCTCTGTTTTTTATTTTATTTTATGAAAATACCTATTAATTATTTGAAAAACGCATAACTTTCTAACAAGTACCTAATAGTTTTGACACTGTTACCTAAACCTTTACGTCAAACATTACAATTATATACGTTTGTAAACATATATGTTACCGGTTACACAGAAGTAGTTCAAATGTTATACCTAATTGAAATTGCACAAGCCGCGTCGATCGCCTCCTTACGGGTGGAGTTTCAAAACTAATTACCTACTGGTAGGCACTACGCGTTATGTAACGACAAACAAGATATAAAACATGGATTTATTACTCTCCCATACTTTTATCACTTGATTTCGGTATGTCATAATATGTAGGAATTAGATATAATTTTCGTAACTGTTAAGTGCCGATCACACCTAGCTATGTGGGAAGTTTTAAACCAAATACTTACATTCTACCTTATTTACTTATTTGCCTGAGTATGGTTACTAATAGTATCCATAGTAACTTAATATGTTAATAAAAGTAGTGATTTTAAAAACGTACAGATGCTGCGATGGTGTGGAAGTATTAGTTTTATATTAAAGTCAAGTTAACAAAAATTTTATGCCCAAAACGTAACGTAAGCTTCATTATTAAAATTTAAATATTAGTTTTAGTAGTAAGTATCACATTTTTACATAAAGGATGTCATTTGTTAAAAATGCGTGAGCAGAGCAAGCTAGCTTAACGTTTTTGCAGGTTTACTGATATTTTATGTAAAACTAAAAAAAAAACAATTAAGTCAACAGCGCTAAACAAGATAGGTCCGTTATTAAATATCACAATAAATATTTAATGGAAATAAGATGATAATATGTAGTTTCATTACTGCTAATTTAGGTTTAAATTGTTGGCCAATTATTTTAAAGGCACTCAAAACATTGTAAGGTTATTAGATGTAATTGAAACAAAAAAATCTTGAAAATATAAATGTTTGGAAGCGTCCCTCGTGGGCATTGCATCGCGGCGTGAGCGTCAGAGGTAGATTACCGGCTGTCTAATCAGCCTAAGTACTCCGCTACGGATTTCAGTTCAAATAAGATGGTCTGGAAAATACTCTTCTCATAGTGTGGTGTCTAAAAGTTTTCCTCAAATATCACATAGGTTCTCTACTTTAGTAAGGAATGACAATATTTCAGACAAAAGGTGACTAAAAGCTTACAAGAACTTAATAGTAATTATGTATTATTATTTGACAAAATTCTTCAGTCGGAATGCAGTCAGTCCGCATCACAGCAGCAGTCAATATGCAAACAGATTGACGTATTTCTGAAGCCGTTTCATACATTCTGATCGAGGTTACGCCAGGTTATGACTCACAATGGACACCATTCTGAATGTTATTAGTTATTACACAAAGTTATGCCAAGTTTAGACATAATAATATTATATTTACTATGGTGATAGACGAGAGAAACTCGAAATGCCTCTTCTATATTATGGTGTTCCTTCTTGATAAAATGAAACCGTTTTTTGAAAATTCTTTGAAGCACAATGTCTAATGGGGATGACCTAGAAGCTATCCTTGTTGTAGCCATTTTAGTTTCTTGTAGTTTTATATTTTGTTTTTTTTTTTATTTGCAAATATTTTATAGCTACATCAGAATAAAAGCTTACATGTATTATTTAGTAAATTAACAAGACGTGTTGAGTAAACTCAATAAAAATATTTTGTACACATATTTAAATTATACGTGTAGCAAGCAAAACAGTGCTTGTCATAATTATTATGTCTTGCATTTATTATTATGTGTTAAGACAGTGGAAAAGATTTCAACGCGTTCACTGTTCACTCTCTATGAATAAGTATTATGGTATTAGATACTTATTATTATCTATTATAATTATTATGATTGTGTTTTCATATGACTTCTACTCATTGGCTATATGAGACAAAGTTATTAAAGATACTTTACATTCTTTATTCAAAAATAAAAGTTTTTTTACAATAAAAATAAATGAAATAGGTATATATATTTTTGAAATACAACCGAATAATTATATGTTTTAATATAGGTAGTATTAAAGATCTTCACATTTATTTAACTGGTTTAACTCTGAAAAAACACAAAAATGTCAGCACTAAAAATATATAACCTACTTAGTATTCATTTATACAAATTAAATAATACAAATAATGTGGACCGTCTGTTGCGGATACAATATGGTATTTAAAAATTATTTATCTAAAAACATTTGGGTATTTTTAACTAATGACATTTGGTAGGATGCTTTTTACCTACTTGTTGGTTTTAGCGTGCCTTCCCACGGCTTCTGTTTCATAGGCCAATTTTAAACGATTTTGCCTCAGATTGTTCCACAAGGCTTTTGATTTGTAGGTCGATTTTTCAAACGATTTAATCACAAATCTGCGGTAAAACTCCACCATACAAATAAGACCCATTTTGTGAGTATGCGTTGCACTAATGAAACCAGTATGTTCAATTTTTCATTTACAAAAAGTCGATCACAAAAAATATGCCGAGGGCACCCTTAAGCGCATTTCTAGCAGGCTCACCGACTACAGTTCTCCGGGTCGTTTATCGTAAAGCATGTAACAAATCCTCGCTGTACCTTCACAACCTCGTATCTATAAAACTACAACTTTACGGTAGAGTTAAAAAACTTAATAATTTTAGATTTTATTATGACATGGATTTTGTTTTAAATGTGGTTCATATATGTACAGTATAGGTACATCCGAAATCCATGTCATAATAAAATCTAAAATTATTAAGTTTTTTGACTGCACTGAAAAGTTGTAGTTTTTTAGATACCAGGTCCAAGGATGAGAAGTTGAAGCTACGAAATGTCACTATTCATATAAAGTTAACAAAAAACTTAGATTTAGGGCGTGTTTCACCAAGCAATGTTAATGTCAACGCCATATTAAAATACCATGCCATCTCATTCATTGACAGGAAATACGAGAGGGATAACAAGATATTTAACGAAGGATTCACTTTAACATTGCTTCGTGAAACACGCCCTTAATCGTTACAATCAACAATTCCCCAAGATACGAAAATACAACCGTAAATTTTATTGAAATAATAATACCATAACCTGCTTGCTTAGGTATTTTCTTTATTTACTATACTTACCTAGTTAGATTTTATTTTTAACCCCCGATGCCAAAACGATGGGGCGTTTTAAGTTTGACGTGTCTGTGTAAATATGTATGTGTCTGTCTGTGGCATCGTAGCTATTAAACGGATGATGATCCGATTTTAATGCGGTTTTTTGTCTGAAAGGTATATCAGTGGAGAGTTTTATTAGCTATGTTTGGTGGAAATCAGTTCAGATCTTCAAGGTGTGATAGGAATGTTACACGCTAAGTCAGGGGGCTTTTTTTAAATTTTTAATTTACTATACATAATTAGTTTCACAAAGTATTCATCATATTCATACACGCTACTTCCTCGTTGAAGTTTTTTTTTGAGTTAAACGAAGTATGCAATAAAACACTGGTCCACCTGCTAAGGTGACTCATTCAAGCGACCTGCAATATTTTAACCAGAAAATAATATATCGTGAACCTAGAGGATGAGAGGTTAACCTAGTTGGACTTACACCTTCTTATACTTACTAGGAATAAATTGTAACAAAAATACAGTAGATAAAAAAAAACGTTTTATTTCCAAATGAAATTTAACAAGCTATTTTCGGAAAGTCAAGAAGAAAAATAAGCTACCACTAGTTCAACCGTAAGATGGATTAGATGAAATCATATTTTAATTGGCACATTATAACAAAGAAGAAGTACGAGTAGTAAGTATTTTACTATAGAATTATTAAGTTTTCCCAAGGAATTATAACCTTTTTATTAAAAAATATTTTTCTGTACATTTTCGATTTATTAATATAGTCGAACACAACTAAAGCTACAATGTTTGTAAAAGAATATTTGGTATATTATATAACTTTTGCCAAAATCATTTTCAGAAACTTAGGGAAAATATAATCTAGTAGATGCTTATGAATGAAAAGTTCATTACATCTTATTTAATTTTTATCAAAATTATTTCAAATTAGCTTTAAGAAAAATAATAAAAAATATATTATAAAACACAAAAAAAAAACAAAAATACTGTATACTTAGTTAACTACTCTTTGTTATCTTTTTTTTTCGTATTTTATAATTGGTTTTCTACTTAAACGTCTTTACATAAGCAGGAAATCATATGTCCTGAGTTTTTGTAATTGATTTTGCAAAACGTTACATATAACTTTGACCTTATGACGTTAGAAAAGTGTTTCATAAATACATGCAGGAAAAACATAGTAAGAAAAGTATTAAACGCTCACTCATTCACCTTGTATGGAATGTCCTCACTAGAGACATTGAAATTATGTTACAACCGTCTGCGGTATGTGATAATAATTACGCACATTTGTTTACGTTTATTAACATTTTTTAAATCTTACATTTCCTACTTAATAACCTACTTTTAATTACGTAGCAGCCTTAACACTATACCATAGTAGATTTTATATTTAATTCGTGATGAAAATCGCCGCTACATCTTGGACTATAAATTCCTGAAAACCGGTCCGAATTGTCCTTGCCCGAAGCATCTAGATCGTTCGAAGCTCTGTGGGCAGTTCCGATGGTTTTCATAAGAAAGAATAATTGCATTCCACTCTTACTTTCGTACTTTTTAATTTTACGAGTACTATAGCCTTATGGGTAGAGCTCCGTAAAAGTTGTTACAATGTTGGTAATTATTTTTTAAACACTCATCTTTACTATTTCAGTTATTTATATTTGCTCGATTACATAACGCCCTAAAACCTTTACAAAATGTAGGTATATATTATTTAAAAAACTGGTGCAACTCTTAAATGCTTTTAGATTTTAATCTATTTAGTTTATCAATTACGATTATGAAAATAGCGCATACCATAGCTACGAGTACTTTACGCAATTTCATCTAATACAGTAATAAAGTTTAGGTAAACTTTCTGCAACTAGTGTTACTAATGAAGACGTATAATATGAAATATCTTGTAAATAACCGAAGATAGGTTAACTTTGTGGCAAATTATGATGAATGGACGTTGGATACACATTATCTTGTACCATCTATCAAAATGTGGCTTAATTTATGTACTTTAAAGTGGAGATATTGTACAGTCGCGTGCTACATGGGTACATATACAAACTTGTAAAAATACGTCTAAGATGATATTTCTGAAATATCTACACTATGTTTTGTTTAAAACGATGTAACCAGCTAAGTATTTCAAAATTATGAATTCGTTATTTTCATAATGAAGTAAACAACAGTTTTCAGTGAATATTTGTATTTTGATTTTGAATAGATACAAAATATAGTTTATTTAATTATAATATAAACGTTACTTGGGTAATACTAAATTTATTTTCTTTTGGACTCATTACACAGAATATGAAAAAGATGCGCAAAATATAAAATAAGAATTAGGATAAGTTTTAAAACATTTGAATTTTAAGCAATTAAATAAAGTCTATAACCCTTATAGAAATAAAATCTCTTTCTCGCAGAACGATATTTGTACACGTAGGTAAGTGTAATGTGTGTATGTATGTATGTATGTATATGTATGTAGGTTTAACAAAGTGACGTCATAGCCATGAAATTTGGAGTACTATATTTGTAAAAATCCTTTTGTTGTTCCGATTGAACGAACCTATTTTGATCTAGTTTTTTTTGTTTGAAAACTGACGTGAAAGAGTGTGTTCCTAGCTATACAAGTAACTAGTGCTTACAATCTGTTTATTTTTAAACTTAGTTTTTTAGCTGTTGTTGCATTATATTTTTTACTCTCCGAGCGAAGTAACAACCACTTACTGCAGTAAAAATTAGGACAGACATTTAGATAATAAAAAATCGGTCAAGCCAGTTCAGCCAGGAGCAGATAAAACGTTAGAAGATAAAGTAATTTCCTAGAATTTAAGAGGATGTAAAACTATTACTAAATAAATAACCGACTACTAATGTCCTTTCTACTGAATCGTGGATCTCTCTACCGCGATGTTAAAAAATCCGTGCTGAAGCGGTATGCTCGTTGGCAACTTTAGGTTCTACTCCCTCAAGCTAACCTATTGAATGTTTCAGATTTTTTCGGTTCAAATATTAGAAGTATGTTTGAGAATACTAACAATATTGAACACCCGTAAACTCTGCATCCATGCACCACGTCAATCTGGCCCAGTGCTAAGTACGTAGAACTTGTGTTACAGGTACCAGACAACGGAAATACATTTAATACTTTTATACTATACACATATTAAATTTTTTTATTATATTAGGTCCTTACATATGAAATTGGCGTTTTGTCGTACTGGCCACTTTGATCTTAAATATATCCTCTTTGGTTAGGAATTCCAAATTCAAATTTAAACAGCTATTTACTCATGCATTTGTGTTTTGAAAAAAGTAATTCATTTGTTTTTTTCTCTTTTGCTTTTTTTTCTGCGTCACTCATATCACAAAATGGAAAACTTAAAATATTGCATTATTTACGAGTTCCACCGTGTCACCAGTGCTGCAGAAACGGCTCGAAGGATTAATGATGTGTATGGGAGTGGTGTCGCAAAAGAAAACACGGTGCGTTTTTGGTTTCAACGCTTTCGTTCTCGAAATTTCGACCTGCAGAAAAAGCCCTGTGGACGGTCGGAGACCAAGGTCGATAATGATGAATTGAAGGCTATTGTGGAAGCAGATCCATTGCAAACCACATCAGAGTTAGCTACAGGCTGCGGTGTTAGTGACAAAACCGTTTTAATCCACTTGAAGCAAATCGGGAAGGTGAAAAAGCTTGAAAGGTGAACCTCATGAATTGAGTGAAGCAAACCGACAAACGCGCGTCGACTGCTGCGTTACATTGCTCAACCGGCACAACAATGAAGGAATTTTAAATCGGATCATTACATGTGATGAAAAGTGAATCCTGTAAGATAATCGTAAACGCTCATCGCAATGGCTGAACCCTGGTGAACCAGCAAAGTCTTGCCCCAAGCGAAAATTGACTCAAAAAAAGTTACTTGTAAGCGTTTGGTGGACTAGTGCCGGTGTCGTACACTATAGCTTTCTTAAATCTGGTCAGACGATTACGGCTGATGTCGATTGTCAGCAACTGCAAACCATGATGGAAAAGCTCGCCGTTAAACAACCGAGACTTGTCAATCGCTCTACGCCACTGCTGCTTCAAGACAACGCTAGACCACACACGGCCCAACAGACGGCTACCAAATTAGAGGAGCTTCAATTGGAATGTCTAAGACATTCATCGTACTCTCCGGACCTTGCTCCAACAGATTACCATTTTTTTCGAAATTTGGATAACTTCTTGCAAGGAAAAAAATTCAATTCCGATGAGGCAGTCCAAACCGCTTTCAAAGATTTCATTGATTCCCGTCCGAATGGTTTTTTTAGTAAAGGGATCAATGAACTACCTATAAGATGGCAAAAGTGTATAGAGCAATGGTACATACTTTGATTAATAAAATATATTTTAATATATATTTTATTAATCAAATATATATTAAAATATAATAAATTATAATACATTCATATGTAAGGACCTAATAATATACACACATTTTATACATATCCATGACCCAGGAACATTTGAAAAACTTTTTGTTCAAAGAAATCAGACTGGTTTTATAAATGAAATGCGTTTGACGTTTTTGAAAATATCAATTTAGCAGTTTTAGAATTTCAAACATCGTAACAATTATAAGATTTAATTAAAAGTCACGACCAACAGGTGTAATGCCCGATAGGCAGCTCAAGACCCCGATTTAACTAAGCCTATTGCATATTATAGTTTGGTAATTGGTATAATTGCGCATTTTTGCTGTAATGCTTATTGCAACCCTTCGTATGTCATAGTTTCGAGGTGACATAACTGTATCCAGACAGTCGAACAGAACAGAGGGTTGCAACATGGGTTCCGTGCCGCATAACAATATGCGGGCTGTTGTAACGCCGCACATTATAAATACAAGTGGCTCGGCGTTGGGGCGCAAGTGTGCGTTCGGCCGCCATAGAGTTTGCGCGGGAAAATACGTTCGGAAAATTCTAGACATGTTTGTTTTGAAGGTCAGTGCTTTTTACGTTCGAAAACTTAACTTAACTTATATTGTTTTATGTGTTGCAAAATGAGTATGTATTACTGTTTTATTAAATATTATTTCAATAATTTAAAGTAGCCAATCGTTATGGTAATAATTAAATTGTCAGGGTGGTTTTGTATTTTGTGATTTTCACTACATAAGTAAGTTCGATTTTTTACTCTGAAAATCAAAATTGAAAATTAAAATCATGTGTTCTATGAAATAAGAATAGAATTATTCATGTAGCTTTCAGTAAAGAAAAGAAGCAAAAAATATCTCTATAATTTCGAAGTGTAATTATTAAATGACAGAATGTATACTTTAACAATATTAATATATTGAAATCAATCAAGTTTTTTTTATAACTAACATACATAGATGCATAATAAATAGTACATAAAGTTAAATTTAAATAAACATTAGATATACGACATTATGTAACGCAGAAACAAGATAAGCTTTTTACTACAATATAATCATGTGATTAAGTTTAGTGCAAGAACTGTGGCAAACTGTGGCATGATAGAATAATGTAATTTAGGTCAGCTATCAAATAGCTATTAACCTTTATTGGCAACCGCTCTGATAATTTTATAAAATAGCCCGTTGCTTGTTGGTCCTAGTTAAATATCATACTTATGGTTTTGTTGTAAAACTAAACGCGTTTTACTAAAAAGATTACGAATCTTGTTACGTTTCGTCATCTTTCTTTAAGGTCAGTTTTTATGATTTTTATCAAATAATAACATTATGGTTATTTTTCTTTTACGTATTAACCAATATGAGAACCAATTTTATCCATTACTTAGAATAATCGTGTTCGCTTATTTTATGTGAAATTGGGCGTCGAAACGTAAGTAAGTTAAGTTCGATAACTGAAGTTTAACTACGTATCTTATTTGAAAACATATTCATATTGGGTATTATTCAGCATGATTTAATATTTACAACTGAAAAAATATCTTAATTTATTTTTTGGAAGGCAAAAGGACACTCGAAACTGGGTCAACTTCTGACAATCACCTTTATCTGTTCGAAATTACAAATTTTGTAACTTAACTCTACGATAGAGGCTACTTCTGGGTTATTATTGTTACCCAGACTGGTGCAAATAGGCATGATAGAATAATAAGGTTGGTTGTCACAAACAAGTTGTTTGTCCTACAAATAGGTGTCTAAACCGTAGGCAGTAAGTACTATTTCTATGTGACGGTGTGCCTTACAAATGTTGCAAACATAAACTAGTTTGAGTTCATTATCTAATTATGAACATTACTAATACAGCATAGGGTTTCATAGCAATATAAGCTCTAAGCCGCTGTGCCTCGGAACATAAGGCTTTCTAAGAAGTTGTTTAACTTGAGAAGTGGTTATTATACAATAATAACTACAAATGGATTTGGAATAAATTAATATTTATATATATTCCAAATACAATAATGAAAAAGACTAGCAACAAATAAAACTTCGACCAAAAATTTTAATTATATCTATTAAGTTTCATCGAGTAACGCTTCAGTTTTCATAAAAAAAATATTTTTAATGCAATACAACACATTTTTGTGAAAAGCAAAAAATACTACATAAAGCCAAACTTACAAACATATTATGTAACGAAATTACAGTAGTACATCGACGTAGGAACTAGGCAACAATGCATTATTCACACAAAACAATATTCCTTAATCATGCATCATTAACCAAGAAAACCTGCATGACATACTTCATCTAAGAAATAGTAAACAACAATAGCGCATTGTCTCATTTACATTTACACCCTGTGCGTTTAATTTTTAGGTTTAAACTTGATAGAAATAAAATATTGACAAACGGCGACTACTCACGTATAAATAATAATAGGTAGTGTATGTTGCTATTTATTAATTTTATGTATCTAAGCATTATTTCAAAATATTAGTTCTCTGCACACATTCCGCCACATAAAGTTTAACTTTGCGAGATTTCATTCTCCTCTGTCACATAGGACAAGATGGTCTTTGGGTAAAAAGGGTATACTAGGGGTATACTAAAAGTGTAACCTGCTTGACCCAATATAAGTATCGCCTCTTTAGGTTTTAGTCGCGGCCGCATAAAAACTTTGTATTTTTCGGGATAGAAAGTAGCATATTTGTTAATCTAGTACGTCAGCTTCCTGCATGATACCTACCATTTTTTTAAATTGATTCAGCCGTTTGCGCGTGAAGTAACAAACATACAAACTTTCACCATTATACTATTAGTATGACATCTGTCTGTGTTTGTCACAGTAAGGCGATGACCATGTCAAATTTGCGTGAAGGCTTTCAGGGATGACCTGTCCCTTGCCTTTGTTTAGTTACAGCCTTCTAGTGACAGGTTGTTACTCAATGCTAACGTTACCCAAACTGCTTTGATTGGCATACTAATGTTATTGTTGACAATCGAATAACAATAGGCATGCACAATCATATCAATTACTCCGACATACATTTGTTACGAACCACTCGGGTAGTCTGTTTCAAAACATTGTCTTTTTAATATGTACAAGGTATGATGTTCAGGCAGATGTACCACTTGGGAATTTTATTGTTAAAAGTGAACCGAGTTTTCAGCAAACGTACTTTACTTAAATCAGCTAAATGCTAAATTTCCATCACTTTTGTTATTTCATCAATGTTTTTGTTATGACAGTACTCTCTCTTGTTCAAACATTTTTGTATTGAATAAATCAATTTTAATAAATCAACAGTAAACGTACATAGTTAAGATGATGAATCTCATCTATTTATACACCAGAAATGAAAAATGAAGAGAAAGAAAATGTTTTATATTGTGTGTGCAAATAAAGGCTTTTTATATATTATCTATTATGGCATTGGCCAATTTAATCAACACTTAAAGGCACGAACCGTTTGCGCCAACGCCAAGTCTTTATTACCTGATAGTGTCACAAGCTAAGTATTTCGATAGATTAATATACAATAATTTCCCTATTACGTAGTAAGCCTACATACCGGTGCCGCATTCCTAACACGTCCTAACTCCTAGCCGGCCTGAAGCATGTTGCAATGACAACAAGGCCAATCACTTACGAAGGTTTTCGACCAGAGACAACCACGTGCTGACGCCCTACATTATAATTAGATTTAATTATATTGTCTATGCCCAATTGCATTGCGAAATGATGTAGATTAAGCCTACTTGTGACTTGTAATTCTGAGAGTTAGATATTTAACTTTAATAGCCAACTATGGGTTAAGTATTTTACCCAGAGTGGCGATGCCTAACCTAGAAAAATGAAAAAACATAAATGTGTTATTTTCAAAGCTTTCAAGCTGGTAGTTAAATGTTGCACTGTAGTTAAGTTCAGACGCAGATTTAATCGGACGATTCCGAAGGGCTTTGGTTATAATTATCATCAAAATATGATATTTTGTCCACCACTACTACTAGTTATGTAGACTTCAGGTAAAATTAATTAATTAATAAAATAAAGAGAGAGTAAATTATGAAAAATGAGATACTAGTATATTGATTATCCTATTACGTAATTAAAGTCATGACTGATAGGTATCTAGTAATTTGGTCTACGGTGTTACAAATCAGTAAATCAGACGTCCCATATTTTGATGTCATTATAATTTTAATTTGTGGTTATTAAGTAACCATAACTGTAATTTAACTGCGCTATTGAGGAAATGTGTCTGATATTTAACAAGATGTACATCCGCTGTTGAAATAAACTTTGTGAAGTCATCAAGAAGTCAGTATGTAGGATTTTGTAATAGATTTTAATGATATATTTGGACACCGCGTAGAAATATTTCTTTATATTAAAACGTAACTTCTTAATAATAATTAGAAATAACTTACTGATTTACCAAAAGATGTAATTATATGATATTCAGGCGTATCCAATTATCTTTCTACTACCAAATTTAAATATCATTGTAACTTACTTAATATCATATACTATAACATTATATTATTTAATAGTCTTTCGAATAGCAGACAATTTCACTTATTTCACTATTTGTATTAATAAAGTTGCGGCCACTTTGGCCTTAATGAATGACAATCTCAAATACAAAGTCCTTCATAAAATATTATTAGTCTTATTAATAACACGATTAACATTGTACGGTCATACATGCAAAATACTCACATGTTTTACAGATATGTATTAACTACTTCCGATTATACAATTTTCCGGCAAAAATCGATAAAGCTGACCCATACTGTGCCCGTACAAAGTAAACTAGATACACATGTGTGCAAGAGCGCGCAATCAAATTTCATCAAGTCGAAATCGCCGCGAGAGACGATATCGACTCACACAGACGCATAACAACACGCATGTGTGGGTTAACGCTAGGTCGAGCGTACGTAGCGCGCGCGAGTAATATTGGTAGTTTGATCCTAATGAATTTTAATATTACCTACCATTTCAATACTTCTATAAAATTAAATGGTATTTAAGTTATAAAATACAAATTATACATACTCGACATGCTAGTAATCGCCCGCGGCTCAGTCCGCGTTACTGTCTAACCGTCGGGAATAACTTTCGCGATGATTGTGTGAAAAGAGTTTCATGGTGGTTGGTCAGTAGATGAGACGTGAAGAAAGTAACAAACAAACACACGAACAAACAAACAAACTTTCACATTTATAATTTAGGATAAGTAAGTAATGAGAATAAAAAATTCAACAACCTAATTTTAATAAAAATATACCAAGTTATTTATTTTTCATCTTTGATGTCCAGAAATGTTTGTCCCTAAATATTTTACTGACCCACTTCCGACTACCCACTAAAATGTACTAAAATACCAATTTTTAGTGGGTAGTCGGGATGGACATGCTTTTTTCAGTGACAAAAATGTTGTCACTATACTAACTAGCATTTTGCAACCGTCTGATTATTGAATGAAAATGAAATAAAATTAAAGATTATTTGGATAAAATGTACATTATGGTCGGTTGAGTTGGCGGCTGCAATTTTTATGGCGAATAGAGCTATATGTAAGGAGTCATTAACCAAAATTTAAACTTGCGGAAACTCGTAGTTTTTTAGTTATTGAAAAAATAAAATTCGTATTTTTGTATGAATATTCGACTACTTTTGACGTAATTCTGCCCGATTATCTAGTTAAGAAAAATAGGTGATTGAACTAGAATAAAAATGGCTTTTGGCGCTATATAAAAAAAACTGTCAAAATTACGTCAAAAGTAGTCGAATATTCATACAAAAATACGAATTTTATTTTTTCAAAAACTAAAAAACTAGGAGTTGCCGCAACTTTTAATTTTGGTTAGTGACTCCTTACATATAGCTCTATTCGCCATAAAATTTGCAGCCGCCAACACGACCGACCGTAATGTACATTTTTTCCGGCATAACATGTATCTCACAAGTTTTTACTGTAGAAGAACTAAGTAGCGAGACTTGGCAATTTTTACAAGATATGTTTTTGATGGGATCTCAGTTCTTTTTGTAGAAGATTTACTAAACGCGTGTTTTTGTCAAAAGGGCAAATACAGCTTTGTAATCCTATACATTTAAATGACATTACAAAGTTAATTATGCAGTTAGTCTAGATAATTCTACAGAAATATTTTTTTAGGTTTTTCCCTTATTTATACACTAAACACTACTTGTATTCCAAATGTGAAGCTTCTATGTCTGCTAGAAGTGCCTAATACTTTTGATAATCGGTCAGTGAGTGATTGAGTCAGTGACAAAAGTAAGGAGTTTGACAAGTTATAATTATGTAACTTCTGTTTCAAATTGAATTACATTTGAAATATACTGTGTTTGTACAATGCTTTCCTAGTAACTAAAAATGAAGGCTTCTTTTAATCCACAACAAAGTTATAGGGAGTTGAAAATGGCCTAAACTGCTACGAGAAATTTATGGTACGGCCGTGCTCAAGTTGACAGAAGCACTGCCGTGCCCCCAGATACTCGGTTATATTGATGACAGTTACATTAAAGCAGACATACACTCAGGGGCTGATGATGATTAGTATAATTTTTAAATAATATATGAACCACACCATCTTTTAACTAAAAAAAACCGCATCAAAATTTGTCAATCATTTAGGAACTGCGATATAACAAACAGACATACAGGGGCTGATGATGATTAGTATTATTTTTCAATATATAAACCACATCAGCTTTCAACTAAAGAAATTGACATAAAAATTTTTTGATTAATTTAGGGGCTGTGATATTACAGACAGACATACAGGGGCTGATGATGATTAGTATAATTTTTAAATATACAAATCACATCAGCTCTCAACAAAAGAAATTGACATCAAAATCTTTTGATTAATTTAGGGGCTGTGATATTACAGACTGTCACACAGGGGCTGATGATGATTAGTATAATTTTTAAATATATAAACCACACCAGCTTTCTGCTTAAGAAAACCGCATCAAAATCTGTGATGCATTTAGGAGCTACGATATGAGAAACAGACACACAGGGGCTGATGATGATTATTATATAAATTTTAAATTTTATAAATAAACTCTGAACAAATTACACACCTTTTTTGTGGTAACCTCTTAATATTTTTTTTCTATATAAATATTATGAACTTTGTAATCGACATAATATAATCTCTGTAAATTTCCCCCATTTCTCATAAAAATATTAATGCTCGTCAAAGCGTCAATTCTGCGTAGTCGCACTATAAGTCCATGAGCGGACCAGGTCGGTGAACCTTTATACTTTGATGGTCCCGCGCAGAGCGACACGGCCTCCCCTCACGAATTCTCAGCGGGTACTAAATAGATCGCGATTTACATGACGCGTGCGCTTGGTTGAAAACAAGTAATTTTTAAAAAATTGAATAATGGGATAAACATCGTTTTTTAATTAAATAAAAAATAGTGTCAACTTACCAATAGTATGATTATCAATTATAAAAATAATATCATCGAAGAAATTTAGTTTTTCCAGTAGAAATACAGCACTGAAAAACGTAAATTATGTCATTTTTAAAAGATTTTTTATGCAGTTAACAATACATATATTTTTAATTTTTTATCAATATTTCATTAAAGGACTTTATAATCTTTTTTATAAAAATAAAAATTAAACTATATTAACACGATTTAATTGTTATTTTCTTTATCAAAGTGAGCTAAAATCGGCATTTTTGCGATTCGGCGTTCCGAAATCTTTAAATTTACTCAAATGTACTACTTAAAACTTTAATTTTATAAAATGATGTCCAAAATAAAGAGTTTATCTTCATATATTTCTAATTGTTTTATTTAATTTAGTTATTTTATGCGTGTGAGGGGCAGTCAAAAACACCGAAAAACTGAAACTTCGTCGTAAATTGAATGCACGCTCTTAAACCTTATTACTAAAGAAATATTTTGGTACACACTGTATAAGGTCTACAATACTTTTGTCGCAAAAGTGACTTTTCGTACGTATCTATCAGACATGCAGCAAATATTCTTAAGCTTAGTGAGTGTTTACCTTACTAATAACATTATTTGCATACTGTTTAGGTGCAAATAATTATTGTTTGGCTTTTTTCACTGAATTATCGTTATTTAATAACGAACCCTTTCACACACTGATTTATGATTGCCATTACGCGTAATTAATCCTAAAGTACAAACAATGAGAAAAGTAGATGGGCGTATTTGGAACTTCCACAATAGCAGTAAAACAGTTTTAAAACCATTAAAGTGACATAACTGTGGTTTTTCACTAATTCTCATAAATAACTGTTTACTTATTGTTAACTTTTGAAGCTTATAAGCTAGTATAGCTGTTCAAAAATATGTTGTAAATTGTAATAATACTTACATCTTTTACTTACATCTTTTTAACGAAAACTATGCAAACGGATTTTTTATTAAATTTGGCACAGTTAATGTTTATATACAGCAGAAGTAAAAGTAAACAACTTTGATATAGGTACCTCATTTTTTCAATTCAATAGACAACATTAATTACATTTCGTATCTGATAGTCAGTTATAATTGAACTACTTAACTATTTAAGTAAGCAATAAATCTTTTGAGAAATAAAGAATCTTAAAACCTAAACCTAAGCTATAAATATCTCTGAATAAAATAATCCATAGAAACTTAGAATTTCGGCTACTAGCTATACTAAAATAAATCACGATTTACATTGCATGGCACCTGTACGCGATATGTGATTGTGAACAGGTTTCATACACGCTTTTGGACCCAAGTTCAAGTTTAGCTTTCGACCTGGTTTCGACTCTGAAGAACACTCCCAAGGCCGCATATCATACATAAATAATAACCAGGAAGTCTTTTTATATAATTGAAATTTTATTATTACTGATGATAAAATAATAGCGACAATGTCTAAGATAGAAACAAAGAAACTTAAAAATTGATCACTATTATAATGTAAATATGTACCTAAGTATAATATACAAGGAGTAAAATAAATGAATGATAATACTTTAGGGTGTGTATGTGCCTCCTATTTAGAGTATAGGTACTGTGAAAGTACCAGCGATGAAAGACTTAGGTACTTTCGACTTTCATGTTTGTATGAGAAATGCCTCAATAACATAAATTTTCCCATACAATAATATAAAAACTACCTCTTTCGCACTGGTACATACTTTCACAGTAAACTCTACATACGGGACTCATACACACCCTAAAGTATTATCACTCATTTATTTTACACCTTGTATTGTTGCAATTCGTTTAATATATATTATAGCCGAATACTAAAACGATGATCAAATAAAGTGTCGCTTATGTCACAATCTGTCTATGTGATTCTGCAAAGCAGTGACAGCATGTGAATATAGATGATTCCTCATTTTAAGTAGAGTTTGAGTATTCCGCCGTTACTAATAAAAATAAAATATCACAACGTTTTAGCTACTTGATGTTGCTGTCTTTATTCAAGATTTCACTCTATGTAGAGTAAATATTATGATTAGCAAGGAGATAAATAAATATTAACTTGCTGTAAATACAACAAGTTTTTTGCTATGTTTAGTAGTATGATAACTCAACTTTAGTATTTAGTGCATGCTGTGTTCACATCCTAGAGGGATACATTCCCTAGTTTTAATTTTTATAGATAAAGGAAGCTTACATGTAATTGTGAATTGTATCCTGTTTTGTGAAACAAATAAAAAAAAAAAAAAAAAGTTCCCGCGACTTCGTTCGCGTGGTTTTTGAGTAACTTAAGCCGTTTATGCAGCGCACGAAATGAAATTCCCCAAATGTAAATAATTTTCTCCGTTTTTGCAACGTTTCTCACTGACGCTTCGCTCCTATTGGTCGCAGCGTAATGTTATATAGCCTAAAGCCTTCCTCTATAAATGCACTATCCAACAAAAAAAGAATTTTCAAATCGGACCAGTAGTTCCTGAGATTAGCGCGTTTAAACAAACAAACAAACTTTACAAACAAGCTTTATAATATTAAGTATAGATATTTTGTACTGTGGAAATGCTATTTACCCGTGGAATTTACTGTTGCAAGATTTTAGACAAGACAAGAATAGGGAGCGCTGTAGGCATTTGATGTAAATCTAGCAGTTTCCCTTTCTCTGTAAATCAATAATAATAAATATTATTTATATAAGTGAGTTTCCTCCTCAAAGCGTTTATTTTAGTATCCGGCTATACAAATCAGGCTATCTATCCACACTATAGTCTCTATACATCGGTTTATAATATTTAAAAAGAAATACCAAAAAGCCACTTTTTTTATTTTTTTTCTTCTTTATGCCTCGTATTTACTGCTAGCAGTATGATTCATTCTGCTTGAATCCTCTGTATATGACGCATGTAAATTGTAAGGTGATCAATAACTTTTTCTGCGCTGTACTGTATAAGTCTATATCGAGCATTTGCATCCGTATGGCCGTTTCCGTATGGACCCAAGGTTGGCCGTTCACTGGACGGTTTACTGCTGCTTTATATCAATTTACGTAAATATCGAATTTACGATATTTTTTCCTGTCGTCAATGACTTGACTAAGCTGTAATTATAATTTTAGTCAATTTTCGTATTATATATAAGATTTCCGAGATATTATTGTTTACCCGATTTTGTTGCTGAGTCAAAATTGGCTCTACGTCTACCGTCTTAGTTTACTCTGTCAGTTTATGAAGAATGCCGATTTGAAATTGTGCAATAAAATCATTATTTACTTAAACTATTAAGGTTAACATTTAAATTCTTGACTATATCTATTAGCTCTCGGTGGTGCAAGTCAGAATTATAATTAAGTTAACTCCTAACTTTGACTTTGCAATTGGGGTGTATTTATATGCAAGACTCCTTTAAATGAATATAAGTCTCAGTATTTCAGTAACTACTGAAATCTAAAATTAACCAGTATTTAATTGTTCCCCTGTAATCACCGACTTTTCTTTATTTATTTAACAATTTATTGTACACAAGAAACACTTATAGTACAAATTACAGAGAAAGATGACACAAGGGTAGTGCTT
This sequence comes from Celastrina argiolus, assembly GCA_905187575.2. Classification (NCBI taxonomy): domain Eukaryota; kingdom Metazoa; phylum Arthropoda; class Insecta; order Lepidoptera; family Lycaenidae; genus Celastrina; species Celastrina argiolus. Next base: position 14,968,824 of record LR994579.1, read on the forward strand.
ATTTCTGTAAGAAATTTTTTCCAGCAGTCCTATGGAAGAGATATGGGATAAAAGATATCAGACAGAGCGTGCACAATTACATACAAATACACTACATCTATATTATATTAAAATCAGAATAAATACATTAACAACAATAAATACAATAATTAATATAAATAAAAATAAATAAATATATAAATAACTAAGTACTAAATAAATAAATACGTATGAAATAATAATATAATAATTTTCGATATATTTATTCTATGTATTATCTAATATAATCAGTATTTTTTCAATAATCTAAATGATTGTATGTCACTTCCAGGCGTTGGTGTTCAGCGCTGTGTGCGCCTGCGTGTACTCACAGGGGTACGACAGACCCAACACAACCCCGGTGCCCATCCTCAAGCAGATCAACAAGCAGAACGACGACGGCTCCTACAGCTTCGGCTACGAAGCCGCCGACGGTTCCTTCAAGATCGAGACGAAATATCCCAACGGCGACGTCGCCGGGAAGTACGGATATGTGGACGGTGACGGCAAAGTGCGAGAGGTGTCCTACGGCGCGAGCAGCCAGAGAGGATTTGAGCCACAAGGTAAAATAATACAAGCAGTGTGCAAACTGATAATTAATGATTGCTAAGATTTTTTTTTACGTTTAATATTGTGATATTTCTGTATTAAAAGTAAACATAACATTTATATACAACACTAAAAGTAAATGGCAAAATATGTGACTTTTATGTAAATTCTGACGCTCCTGTATTTGTCCTCATTTAGTGTAGTTATAGAATACTCCACTAAGGTAGTCCTTAGTACGTACTGTGGGAATACAAGTGGAAGCCCCAAAGGGAGATCTTTTTTATCACGTCAGCTATCATATAAAAAAGTTGATTAAAATCGGTCTACAGAATCATTTACAATCACTAGCAGTCATTTTATGAAAAGAAGCTGACTAGCGCAGCCTTCGTATCTACTTATACAATATGTTTTACTATAATATATTCTATTCTAGTAGATGCACATCTAATAGAATGGATATTGCGTGTGATATTGAGTGCGAGCTTTTCTCACTAGGTACTAGCCGTGCCAAAGTTATCTATTTATACGGCAACAACAACCTTACAAATTGAAGTTTGTCACGACTATTACTGACAAAATCTTGCACTAAACACACTGAAGATTAGCTTAATGCGCGTAGTTATTAAGAAGTTCCCAATGAGAGGTTAAAAAATGTAGCGTTTCAATTAACATTGGACTAAATATTCCTTATGTTACAAAAAATGTATGCTTTGAATACTCAAAGCCGGTCTGTATTTAGAACGACATTGACCGCGGCGTATTAACAAGTACAAACCAGGTCGCGTTACAACAACCATAGTTGGCCATGTCAATACTCAATACACAGAACATCTGATTTGCTCTAATTGCCATGACTTTTGTTACACAGCAACAACAGGTTGCATGGAACAGAATCCTTGTAGAAGCCCTATTACTTCTCACGGGACATAATCCACAATATTATTAGACAGGGTCATTCAAAATTTGATTTTTAATAGTTTTACATAGTTTAGTACTGAATCAGAATGAGCCGTAACGCTTGGTCATGTAACACACGTTCGGGTAGAGTCGCTTATTATTATTAGCTTAGTCCTGATAAAGTTGTCATTGCTGTTATGTACACATATTATTTATATTATAAATTTATTATGATAATAAATATATACACCATACTAATATAACCATGTTCAGTACCTCGTGCTCGTGTATCTGCGGAACTGAACATATTTTGGTCGAGTTAAAATTCCCTACAATTCCCAAATTTTATGAAAATCAGTTTAAATGTGGACATAAAAAACAGACTTGCGCATTAATAAATTTATTATACATGTACATGCGTCGCGTGTTATAAAGTATTAACAAAATAAACTAAGTGCCTTGGTTCGATGTGTATCACTTAATTAATATTTCTTAAGCGTTAAATGCTCATAGAGCCAAGAGTGCAGGGTTCCGGTGGGTGGTCATGTAGGGCCGTGACGTAACACACGTTCGATGACAACCTTCACGGTCTACTTGTATGCAACGACCAACTATTATAGTGAATGAAACTCTAATTGATATTTGAAATACAGACTTAAGATTTACTCATGTATATTACATAATGATTCATTAAATATCAAGAGTAAAGCTTTGAACTATGTTCGGGTTTATTAACATCGTACATTGTGAGCTTACTAAGCTAATCCGTGGCCTAGTGGTTTAGAGCCTAGCTCCCGACTCGGAAATAGTGGGTTCGATGCCCGCATTGGAACAACAAAAATGTTGTTTTCAAGTTTGATTAGAACAATGCAGACTGATCACCTAACTGTCTGACAAGAAAAATAAACCTAAAACTCGGTCCTGCACCGGATCTCCCGCCAATCGTGTCGGTTATCCGTCCCACCGGGCTACGAGAGTTAAGGAAGAGAGAGTGCTTCTGTGCACTATAAAAATAAATCCTACGTAGCTGGTCCGGTTTCAATGAAACCGGCCACCGTCATCGAAATCGGTGTGGGAGGCATTATTAAGCTAATATTAAAAAAATTACTTTCGGAACTAAGCTGTACAAATGTAAACAGGGCTTGCTCATAATTTATCGTCCTACTTAACTTATAATTTATTCGTGTTTTACAGGTACCGGAATAATGGTGCCGCCACCCACCCTCAATGACCCGAAGACGAACGCTCTCACCGACGGCCAAGAAGACGATGGCCAATACAGAGAGGACCCCAGAATATACGAGGACCCCAAATTCAACGGCAGGACTCAGTCCAGGCCCTCCAGCTCCTTCAACTTTAAACAACCCGCAGCGAGACAACAGTTCCAGTCCTCCACCTTCCAGTCCCAGGATTACCAACCACAGGAACCCGCTTACCAGCCGAGGCCACAAACTTACCAGCCCGCCCAACAAAATTACCAGCCTGCGCCACAGCGATCCCTGTTCACACAGAGCAACCTCTTCGACCAGGCCCCTCAACAATTCAACCAACCCCAGCAACCGAGGTACAACCAGGACATCAGACCGCAGAGCCAGATCTACCACCAGCAACCGCAGTTCTCCTACCAGTCCTACACACCCCAGCAGCAGTACCAGAACTATCAGCCCCAGGCTTACCAGAACAATGGAGATTTCAACCCCTTCGCTGGTCACCCGGCTCAGAACTTCGATCCTAGCACTGGCTCCTACTCCATCAACTTCACTGGTTAGGTTATGCAGAACTTAATTGAATACATGAATGGATGAAGGCGATATGAGCAAAATCATGATTTCGAGAAAATTGAGTCGCAACTGTCACTTAAACATTTTATAATGCGTTGTAAAGTATTAAGTACAATCCAAAGATCCATCTCTAGAATTAATGTACTTAATACGTTACTACTTATTATTCTAAAATGTTTAAGTGGCAGTTTAAACTCAATTTTCTGGCTAACATTTTTTTGCGACATATCACCTTCATCGATTTATGTCTTCAATTATATTATTGATACTTACAATATTTGAGAACAGTTACCGCGTACATTACAGTTTCAAAACATTGCTAGGTTATTTCTGTTAAAATTTCCATGTTTTGCGGAGGTCAGATTATTAGGAACAGATGCGGAAATAACAAATATGTATTGCATTATTTCTGCATAGTATTAAAATGTATGAAATAAATCTGTAATGTCAATTATACAAACTAATAACAATTATTGCAAAAGTACAATTTTAATAGCATTTGTTTTGTAAAAATACATTCTGTAAATATAACTAGTCAGAATATTGAACATAATGTAATTTTGTAGCTTTATTTAAATTATTTTGTATAATTTAGTTTTAATATTTTTACGTTATATTAAGGTTTCTTTTACAGCGGGTACAATAAAACAATAATTGAAGATATTTTACTAACTTCCTATTGATATGTAAAAATATTATGTCTACTATATTTTATACGTTAAAATTTCGTCGACATACTATGTACTTCAATATTTCCTATTCTACATTTCTGCACCCTTACCTACTTATTTCAAAGATTGTACAAAGTATGACTTTAAACATTATAAAGCAGCATATTTTCTTGCTTCTGTATCTAATTAAAATAAAAGCTACATAACATACCTATTTAGGTAACACAAAGTTTCTCCCTTCTTGTAATTATCAAAAAATATATTTATGGCAATATTATTTGATTGATATTATTATCTTATTAACCTTAGAAATTATAATCACGAATAAATATTTAAAAGTATATATATTTTGATAAACTAGGAAAGCCAATTGACACAAATATTTGCAATACGTATTAATAAGTAGGGGTGTAATTTTATTATTAAAAGTAAAATTGTAATAAATGTTACTTATGATTACATAATTTAATCAGTAGATCTTTTCTTAAAAACGCTTTACCTATTAAGGTATGTATTATAAATTAATATTTATAATACATAATATTTAAAATATTAATTTATAATACATACCTTAATAGGTAAAGCGTTTTTAAGAAAAGATCTACTGATTTAATTCGGACCGTATTCAATTCTTAGATTCCAATCAACGTAATTTTTAGCACATTTTATATATTTTTGTATTTGTTAAATAATAAGAATAATAAAGAAAATGCGAACGTAAAAAACTTTTTTAATTTATCTTCATGTATTTAGGATTAATATTGAATATATTTTTTATTCTATTCTATTAAATTTTTTTAATAAAAAAAAAATAGTGTTGCGCCTGAGATGGTAGAGATATAGAAGCTAAACAGCAAAATATGCAAAACCAGTATGGCGGTTCACATACGGCACCACGTACCGCTGCGGTAAGCGGAGAAGCGAATCTCATATCGCAGAATATGACACACTGACGACCTCCGTAACGCAGTGGTTGAGCGTGTTGGTGCTCGAGCGAGAGGTCGCGGGTTCGAATCCCGCCGAGGGACAAAGTTTTCAATAAGTATTAATATTATTAAGTTTATAGGGCTATACGTGGGCTATACCACAAAGTAGATATATAACAGAGACACGACCTAGTATTAGAAAATGGTATTACCCTAATACTGGCAATGAGACTGGCAAAGGGTGAAGTCCAGGTACATTTCGAAAACCGCCATCTAGCGCCACTATTGGAAAATACTAATTACTAATTTGGTTTCGTTCTTCGTTCTTAATTAAGGAGTTGAATTTAACTTAATGTGATGTTATTCTTAAAAAATATGCTTATGTCTATTTTAATGTCAATATTTGTACTTATTCGGCATATTTACATTTTATAATTTACAAACGTTAATAGTAGTGACATCTATTGCATTTTTTTTGTATTAAAGATAGATTGTATGGGAGGTCCATGGCTATTCGAAGGAGTCTCAATAGTTCCACTAGGGTCGCAGTGACGTTAAAGTTGACGTCGCAACTATAATATCGTGCCTTGACATCACAAATAGTTCTATGATAGCGGCGAGTAGAATGTAGGTTTAATATTAGTAATAGCAAATAGAATACCAGTGTTATTGCAATTAAAATAATTAAGTAGCTGTTTTTAAAGTCAAGTGTTGTCATGCACGTGCTATTGAATAGATTTAATTTTCATGATTAACTCTCTAATTTTAAGATTAATTGTACATTAATCGTATTACCTGTATTATTAGTGCAAAAATTAATTTTATCGAAATAACGAAGTCCTCCGCTACATCTATCTGTTCACGACTAACTCATAGACTACTGTACCGACCTTCAAACTGTTTTCACGTATGGATGAAGTGGTTCTCGAAGATTTTTTAATAGCTTCGCATCATGGACAGGGCCCGTTGTGCTCGAGGAATGTTTGAGTGTCGTATTTGATCCCAGTAGGTGGCGCTGCTATCTGTACGTCAAAAAACTTAATTGAAAGGCGCTAAGTTCGCCGGAATAACAACTTAAACTTTGTTAAGTCGTTATTAGAATTTCTATACAAAAAGCTACCACGTATAGAGTGAAAGTACCTGAATACCATAAATCCAATGAAAAGCCTAAGGAAATAGAGACTAAGGTCCTCCTACTTTAATGTTAGCCTGCTATGGCCATTTGAGAGCCATTATGAGATGTGCTGAAGTGATAATCACTTGTATCTTGAATATTTATTGACACAAGGTAATAAACTGAAATCTCTAGATCTTATGGGAGGCGGCAAGATATTCGATATTAAAGTACAGTAGTTACAATAAGAATTACTTTAAGTGTTACAAAATGCGAATATTACTTTTTGGATTAGTTATTTTTTGGTATTCTTTAAAATGACCTTCAGCACTTTTAACTTGATTTTAGTTAAAACATTTCAATTAACTATCAATTTCTAATATAAAGAACTAATTGATATTGAAGCGGTCTTACATAAATAAATAATAAAAATACGAAATACTAAGAGTTTCAAGATGTGGTAAAAGTGAGTGCTCCCATACTAAAGCTACACAGCTGATTAGCCTAACAGATGATAAGGAAAGCGTTCATTTATTAAATTATATTATTTTATATGTAGATAAATATTAAATGAAAGTAAGTACATATACATAGGTATATTAATATAATTATAATTTTATGTCTTAAGCAACTATATATTATTATACATGTACTCATGATATAACCACTTTACTCAATAGCAATTTAAGCCGAAATAGACATTTAGCATTAGCATTTGATAAGGTTTCTTGTTTGTTAAGGCCATATAGTTTTGGGACCTCGGATTCGGTTGAGTACTTGATTAATTTGTCTCGTACATACCACGCCTTGTCGAATATCATAGATCACCTATATGTAGAGATTATTAGTGTTTATAATTATAAATAAAATAAAAAATGTTAAGCAACCCCGAATTAGCCAGCAGTGAGTGAACTGTTGAATTGCAGCTAACAGCAGAACAACTGCATGACACTTTTAAAATTGTGTAGAATATTGTTGTAGGTAATTTAAAATACATAGTAACACCTAAATCTTCTCATACGTTTCTTAATTTTTTTATTAAATTAATACCGTGCGTGTTATTAAAATAATAATTAATAAATATTAAATGCATTCTAAACTTAAGAGCTTAACTCTTATTGCTCACTCTGTTCGGTTTAATGACCTTTTGATCAATCGAAATTATAACATCCCACCAAAAACATTTTCATGTAAAAATGTTGTCAACACGAGCCTACACAGCTTACCCTGTGAAAAAGTTATCAGATATCGTATAAAGCCAAGCTCTACACTACACCTTAATCAAAATCTATCAAAAAGTGGTTAGATCTCATGTAGAACCAAAATTCTTGATCTATGCGCCCTTACTTCACCAGGCTTAACTTCACTTACGCTACATTGCAGTTAAAACGTGATGCTTGGCCGTTTTATTTCGCACACGATTAATGAATTCGTATGAAATGTTCATAATGGTAGCAAAACGGTCAAGTATACTTCAGCCTACCTTATTATCTATTTCAGATAGTTTCAGTTCTTCTCTTTGTCCTTCCACCTTTCCTTTCCTAATGTTTTGTCTTAAAATACACATAGGTACGCAAATACATTTTACTTCTACGTGTTTTACTCTGTGTATGAAGTATTTTCATGTATGCGCGTATTTAATCAAAATGTCATTTCCTTGTCGGCAAAGATCGGTCTCGTGGACGACACGAACCAAGCGGCCTCACGATCAAGGTACTAGGACTGTCAGCCATCATACGATCAATATGTCATTTCTTTTTCAGCATGTGAACAATCAATAAAATGGTCTGAAACAAAACTAATCGATTTCATATAGTTTTAAGATATATAGTCTAAGATCATAAAAGATGAAAATTTGACAATACTCTTCTGGCCCTAGTTAGAAAATAAATTCAATATTGTTATATCATTAATTTTATCTTAATATATATATTTCTTGTGTGCGTGTGTATGTGACTGAACTCCTCCTAAACGACTGGACCAATTTTGATGAAATTTTTTGTGTGTGTTCGTGGAGATTCGAGAATGGTTTAGATTTACAATTGGAACCGATAGGTGGCCCTGCAGTCAGTATGTCAAGCAATTAATTAATAAGGCAATACGAAGTTTGCCGGGACAGCTAGTATTATATATATTTCTACTTAGTTGTGCGAATAAAGATTAAGGGCGTGTTTCACCAAGCAATGTTAAAGTTAATCCTTCGTTAAACATCATGCTGTTCCTCTCGTAATTCCTATCAATGAATGTGAAGGCATGGTAATTTAACAAGCCGTTATCACTAACATGCGTTGGTGAAATCGGGACTAAAAGTTCGAGATTGGACAAAAATGTATAAAGTTCGCTACCACGATACATCGCGCGATACCTACGTCAAAACAATAACTCAATGATGACGACCTCCGTACCGCAGTAGTACGCCTAGGTGCTCGAGCCAGAGGTCGCGGGTTCGAATCCCGCCGAAGGAACAAAAAGTTTTCTGTATCCCTGGGATGTGTATAAAATAAAAGTATTAAACATATTTCCGTTGTCTGATACCTGTAACACAAGTTCCTCGGATACTTAGCACATGACCAAATTGACGTGGTGTAAAGCGTCCATTGATTTTATTACTTATTTATTAATAAACAAGTCTCAAACTCGGTCTCGAGAATTGCGATCGCAAACTTTCGTTTTACTTTTCAAAATGAACAACTTTACTTACGTCACTTTCATTTTTTTTTAAATAAAAAGTTAGGTTAGGACAATGCTGGACGACCTGATAAGATGATCTGACAAGAAAGATGATCCATGCGTCGGATGGCCATGTAAAAAGTCGGTCCTGCGCCTGATCTCTCGCCAGTCGTGTCGGTTATCTGTCCCACTGGGTTATGAGAGTAAGGAAGGAAGAGAGAGTGTCTTTGTGTATTGCGCACACACTTGGGCACTATAAAATAACTCCTGCGTAGCTGGCCTGGTTTCAATGAAATCGGCTACCGACACCGAAATCAGTGAGGGGAGCTATTATACTTTATTGTTAATTATTTTATGTAAGTGTGGAATTTTTGTATACAGTAAAATAAAAATTTTAATTGCATTCCTGTATATGTAACGTCAGTGAATCGAGTAATAATAATAATAGTTAATGTTAATAATAAAAAATGTCTAAAGTAGAACGGTATCTAATATTTAATGCAAGCGCATGTGATTAATATTACATGTACAGTGTACACTTCAATTGATTATATAACAAATATGTAATAGGGAGGTTGACTAGTGTCGAATAGGTAGGATTTGCACAATAAAATAATTTAGGAAATTGTTCAATAAGGGTTTCGTATATCTAGACGAAATAATTATCTAGATTGACAAGATAAAAAATATGAAAAATGTTACTATCTCTTTCTCGCAAAACATTTGTAATGTAACAATTTTGTAATTAAAAATGTATCGCGGTAGAAGAATACGACCGAGGCTCGCTCTCTTTCTTTCATTTAAAATGTTTGTATTATTCGCCTTTTTTACATTTCCCAAAATGAGTTTATGTTGTATACTAGCTGTGCCCGCGACTTCGTTCGCGTGGTTGTCGCAAACACTATCGCGATTATCTTCCGATTGCTCACGTTGGTTTTTGTCATCATGATTATTAAAAAGCAATAATTCTTTCCTACATATTTTTTGAGTAACTTAAACCGTTTATGCAGCGCACGCAACGAAAGTCCCCAAATGTGAATAATTATCTCCGTTTTTGCAACATTTCTCACTGACGTTTCGCTCCTATTGGTCGCAGCGTAATATTATGTAGCCTAAAGCCTTTCTCTATATATGGACTATCCAACAAAAAAATATTTTTTCAAATCAGACCAGTAGTTCCAGAGATTAGCGCGTTTAAACAAACAAACAAACTCTTCCACTTTATAATATTAGTATAGATTGCACTCTCATATTGGAAATATTTCATTATGACCGGGTATTATGTATAATGCTCAATTTATTACTTGGTCCTTATGGACCATATATAATATGTTATCATATACACTAAAATATATAGGAAACAATAGCGTGGGGCTCCTATAACTCCATTCTTATCGGCTTCACTTAGCCCATACCAACTCATTCTCTTACCTATTAGGTTAGGGCTTCTTTCTGAATCAGACCAGCCTTCGCCACTGATAGGGAACATGCCTATTAACGACAAACTTGAAAGTCCACTTCATCATCACAGAATATTTAAGTTACTGTCCAAAATATCAAGTGTCTCAAATAAAGCTCAACCAATTTTTATTTAATGATTGTTTCCGGTAAAAAAATAATTAACCTTCTCACTTCCAAAACGGTTAACGTCGCAAGGAAATGAAATCATCGCATGCAATCTTGAAAAGTTCATTCTCAAATATGTAGAGTAGGTTTAATTAGCCCTGAGAAGGAAAGAGCTTACTTGCTTACCTCGGGTCTACATTCTCTGAGCGCCGGACAAAGGTCGTGCTACTTTATCAACTAGGTTTTAGAAATGAAATAATCAATTTAATAATTTCTTCTCATCCAAAAAATAATAACTATAAAGCATATTATATTTGACTTTTAAAGATTGTTTATTTATTTGATAACTATGTAAATAAAAAAATATACAATCTACCCATGCTTAGTATATTATTTATTTATTTTATTTATTAAACATTCATCACATCAACATAATATGTTATAACATAACATACTCATAAGTAGGTAAATCAGTGTTTCAAAACTGCATATCGTCCAAACATAAAAGTATCAGGGATTTGTTGGATAGCTCACAAAATACTTTGAATTCTTAGTAATGTACTATATGTAGCTTTATTTGTAATAACATTTTAAGTATGTTGTTGTACATGTAGGTTTTAATTGAAAAAAAAGGGTGGTTATCACAAAATGCAAAAATTGAAAAATATGTAGTTTTATATTTTTTTTATCCACAAAAGATGGCCGTCTCTTTGAAGGTGTGCTTCAACAACTCTTAAAGACCGGCCGTCTTCATAACTTATTCAGACAAAATATAAATCAATTTCCCAATACGAAATTTGAACAAATAAAATGCAACAAAACGCATTGTGTGTCGACACGTAAGATTGTCTGATAAGTTTATGTATTCCGCGAGTAGTGTCGAGGTCAGCCGCAGGCGAGACACGACGCCAGTGGAATCCAGATTTTTAGTTTTTATACTAGCAAGTACATAAGGACTAAGCGCTGAGTGCATTGAAGGTTCATGTTACTAGTGTAGACATATCACTTTCAATCCTTGAATAAAACAAAGCCCTCCGCCGCGACTGCCTGTTGGTGATAAGCTTGAAGAGTAGTAGACTGATCTTCATGCCTCCGTGGTCTAGTGGTTCATAGCTTCGCTGTCGACGTGGGTTTGATTCCCGCCTTGGAACAACAAACAATGTTGTTTTCAAGTTTGGTTAGGACAATGCATGCTGATCACCTGATTGTCTGAGTAGAAAGATGATCCATGCGTTGGATGGGCATGTAAAAAGTCGGTTTTGCGCCTGTTCTCTCGCCAGTCGTGTCGGTTTACCGCCCCACTTGGTTATGAGAGTAAAAGGAAAAGAAGTGTCTTTGTGTATTGCGCACACACTTGGGCACTATAAAAAAAACTCCTGCATAGCTGGCCTGGTTTCAATGAAATCGGCTACCGACACCGAAATCGGTAAAAGGAGCTATTATTATTATTATAATTATTCATTTTAGGAGTTAAACAGACAGACAGCGGCCGCCTTTGTTTTTGTAAAATACAAATATACACGACTAAAAATAATATTAATTTCTATAAAAAAACTTCAATCCCACTCGAAATACGCTATAATATTACTATCTACTATTGACCATAAAAATGTATCTGTCTATTGATACATGAAGCAAAAATATGTATCCTGAAGTTGGAGGAGATTGAAATTCCCTACACTTATAATTTATATAGAGATGGAGTGCCGTATGATAACATAAAATCAAGTTTACAAATACATACAAATAATAAAAATAACAACACACCTCACTCACACTACTACTCGTTTGTATTTAACACTAGATTTGAAAAATTTGTCAATTATTAATTCTAATTCCATGAACGGCATCAATATAATATCTGTATGTGTATAAGATCATTTGGCAAAAACATGACACTTAAATGTGCATTATGGTCGAATTTCGTCCATGGGACGACCTCTAGCTATAATGAGTCAATTATCGAATTAAATTATACGTAAGTAATTACAATTTACAGCATCAGAGAGATGAAAGAGCTAATTACATGCTCTACAGCCTCTACGACGGATGACGTCATGCTACGCCAGCCGATGTATATGCCAATTTACATACGTAGCGAGTGAGCCTAAGATGAGATGAGCTGGTGTTTAGTTATACATAACATACACGTATAATAATTTTGTAGTTATATTTCTATTGAAAAGCTTCCATTGAAGAAAGAAAAAGTATTAGGAGGCAAAAATGTAAATATTTTAAATGTAAACAATTAGAAGATACATCGTAATGCTATATCATTAATGATGTATGGAGTAACTCAAGAAAAGCAAAAACGAATGAATGCATTTGAACGATGTAACGGAATTTTAAGCATAATTTTCACCAACTTTCAGAAGTCTAATTAATTTGCAATTTTGCATACGTACCAAGGACCTATCAAGGATTAGGTACTATTTATACGCATTATTTTGAATTAGCTATAGATTTTCTATATTTAAATTAAAGTAATATCTAATATCTCACTTGGATTACAATTGAAACAACATTTAACAATATTATCATTGGTATATGGTAAAACTGTGCATAACCTGTATATCTGATTGCATATTACAAGATGCACCATGAAGTTACTAATTATTTGACAAAATAAATAGCAGGATGTATCAGAAACATCCCCTTGCAATGGAAAAAAAACAATAAAACTAATTTGAGTGAAAGGCTGGCACCGAAAGGTATAAAGAGACCTGCGCCCGCGCCGCGCCTCCTACAGACATGGCGGTGCTACTGAGACTGGTACGTTATTGTTTTATTCAAAAATAACTTTTTTTATTAATTTTTTAATATTATTTTATATATTTAATAAATAAAAAACAAAATATTTTTTTATATGAAATAATTTTATGGTAATTATATTATGTACAAAAAAGTAACCAATAAATTAGAAAGTAATGCTGTCGATGAAAATAATACTATAATTAATACTTATATAAACAATACTAACAATAATAATTATGTATAAATTTATATAGTTAATTTAATTGACATAGGTAAAATAATAATTGATTGCCTTTTAAACCTTTTTAATGCAACTTGTACATCCCTTCAAACGCATTAATTTTTATTTGCGCTTAAAATATGTTTGACAGTGTAATTAACAATAGAGACTTGTTGTAATTGATTAAACGTGTTCAGTGCAGTTGAGTGATACAGTGATAAGTAGCAGTGAACAGGTTTCTTTGTTTGTGGCAATGAAACAGTGCGTTACAGAACCCATTGGTGCGATAACTGGCGGTTATGGTGTAATTGCTCCCGTTTCTATTTCGTTGCAGTAATTAATTTATTAACTAATTTTACTAAACGACATAAAATTTCAATACGTGCAGAAAATAATCTCCATAAAATTAAATATATCGTTAATAAATCTATTGCTTTTTTTCCTATCGATGATTGAACTCAAATTTTACTTTCTGGCGGAAGAAAATGGCTTAATTACTGTAACATATTGCTAGGATATAAGTAAATGTAAGTAGATGTAAAGTGAATGAACTTTACAAACCAATTATGAGCTCAATCAATTTATGAGCACATAATTAACCTCAATACTCTGTGTACACCCTACTCTTCATAGTTCACATGACTGTATTGTGACGTCAACGCTCATTTGTTTTTGGAGCAAATATACTTAAGTGTGAGAAATTACGTAAAAGCGAGTTAAGTACCAATTAATTTGCATTTTTAATGTTAGAATGTCACATGTCGAAATTCAGAGCAAATTACACTATTTATAGATTTTATGAGATTTTGCAAGTGTTACTTCTATAATCGCGTCAATTCTACATTTTATAATGTCAAGAATTGGTGTCAACACTTATCTTGGAACATATTTTTGATATCAGACTGTAAATTACAATATGTAACTTTAGATATCTATACCTATAAACTAACAAGTTTTTTTACTTATGTAGGTCACGGAATACAAAGTAAGTTACATATTTTAATTAAGAATTAGTAAGTGTTTAGATACAGTACTTGATAGTTTAATAGCATTCAATACCTTGTAATCAATTTTTTAATCCCTGACCCTATATCCTATCTATTAACATTAGCGGAATAGTTATCATATCATGAACTGAAGTTACATTGTGTATATTTTGTATAATACGTAAAGTTTGCGATAAATTACCTTTTTAGCTATAAATGAACCAATACAATTTACAAGTCCTTACTTATAGTTTACTTTTTTTATACGTATGTTTATCTGTAATTCAAACTCTATTGTAAATTACAATATGTCAATTTAGATATTTAACTCTTACTATGAACTAGAATAATGTTTCTTCGTAGCTTTCATATCACGAATCGTAATATGCAGGATAGTATTTTATAACTGAGCTTCTTACCAATTTTTTTCAAAATTGATACCGTATGATGACGTCCGTTTTCTCATACCATGATTGTTTTACGACAATATGATGTAAATTTACATGTATGTATAACCATAACAATCATACATGTGCAATGCAATGAAATGCATTTCGTCAATGCAATGAACACCATCAGGTGGGTTACGGACAGATCGCAAAACAGCTGAAATTCCACTCCGCTCTACCGGCAATATGATATGTAGAGTGCACATTATACACGTGTTTCGCGGACAAGGTGCATTGTTCAAGTATCACGTAATCAAAGTGTCATAATTCGTCACATTCCATTGAAAATTAATCATGAAATTTGTTGAAAATGTAGGCTAATGTAAAAAATTTAGATTTGTTAGTATTTGTTTTTGTACACATTATCTCTCTTCATTATTTTGATTTAGATTAAACTTCTACAGAAAGTAAAATTGGTAAAATCTTGATGTGTTCCTTAGGAAAGTATCTTTGATAATTACTTTAATTTAATTGTCTAAATCAACTAACCTTGTCAGACTATGCCCATACTAGTCGTTGGCTTTTCTTCCCCTGGCAGTTGTCCATGTATATAAGAAGTTGTGGTCACGCGGGTTGCGGAACCGGACCGTGGCCTCTAAACGTTCAACTTTCCGATTTATCGCCCTTTGTACAAATTATGCGTATCACATAGACAAGGAACAGCAATCACTTATCACCAACATGAGATTTCCGTATTACTTTTTTAACGCGGAAAAAGCTCGCTAAAAGTCTGATCATGTTTATTGATAATTTAATTTCTCGCTAAAGTTTACGGGAAAGGTTGAAAATAATTACTTCTTTTGTTTTATTCTAACCCCCCTAAAAAGCTTAATATTTATGTTAGAACACTGTATCCTTTAAACAACTCGACTGCTCTATATTGTCCTAGATATTGTCAGAACAAGGTTTTCATAATAAAAACCCCGAGCAATTGCTGATATAATATATCATTTAGATATATTTATCAATTTAATTGTCGACGTCAATTAAAATAACTTGTAATTTTCTTTGAGGTAATAATAGTTAATTGACGCTGAAAATGAGGCAGCGTGTCACGTTGACACGTAAGCTCATCACACCGTGACAGTTGTGTACATCGTACACGAAGCAGTACACGACACAAGCTGAGCGGGGAGATACCGATTTCAGATTAAGTGGAAAAAACTTAGAAAGAGCACATAAGATTGGGGATATCTCTATTTTTTATTTTTTAATCATAATTTGGTTAAAATAAAATGGTAACAAAAATTTTACTCTTATCTACTATGTCAAATTTATCTGGAAAAACGTTGCGACCAATAGAATTTTCAATATCCTATCATTTATGTGTGGGGTGCCAGAGAAAGAATACCACCTCCCCATCAACCTTCTTTCCCTTGAGTGTGGTAAAAGGCGACAGAGAGAATATATTTTTTCCGTTTCCGCGAACATTGTTATTATTTTAACACTGCGCTTTCCAACCAGCCTGACGAGCGTGGCAAGTAGGTACTTGCCACGTTAATATTTTAGTGTACTCCACTTTTTAGGAAAACTTCCTTCTGCAATTATACATACCTAGAGCTAGTTTAATTGGGTAATGAACTTTGTTGTGCTTTGTAATAAATAGTATATTAATGCCTCGTTCTTTATTGTAAATTATTATCGTATTTTCTATAATTTGATAGTTACAAAATACATGAGCAAGAGCAATCTGTATTGCGCTTGTACACAAGCGTACCTAATGTATGAAGCGAGTTGATGATTTCCAATGATGGCGGCGCCTTTTGTTTTGTGATGGATGAGTTTGTGATGGCTGAATAATTTAGTTCCATAGAATCTGTTTTTTATTAAAGACTACATATTACCTGCCGCCTAATTTAGGTATCTCTGGGGCCACATAGTACATTGTACTTTTTCAGGATAAATGCTATCTTATGCCCTCTACAGGAAGTTAAAGTATCTCTATGCCGAATTTCATCATAATCGTTTCTGTACCTATTTAAAGCGAGAAATAGGTAGGCAAAAGTTCCTGACTATTTATATTAATAGGCTGTACTACTAATGATACTTAAGGGTGTGTATGGGTTTCATTTATCATAGAAACATGAAAGTCTTGCAGTGCCAGTTCTTTCACAGTAAACTTTACCTAGGAGGCATATACACACCCTAAAGTATTATCACTCATGAATATTACAACCTATATATAATATGAAAGTAAAATTAATAATATTAGTTGTTTATTTAATACATATACGCAGTTATTATATTTAACTTGCACCAAACGTGCCACGTGCCATTGTCTATCGGACATAACCGTTGCCGGGCAAGGTTATATTTCGAAATTGAACTAGAATCTATTGCTAAAACAACTTATTTGGTTCGCAACAAGACTTATTACCTGTAAAAACTTTCCGTGTGTACACCCAATATACTTTACGAATAATTATTGCAATGAGGAAATTTATAGGAAAATACGGTTATTAGATACGAATTACTTGCGCTATGTTACATTGTGGCACCATTGCGTTATATTAATTTGTCGTAGCCATATTTGGAAGGCTATGTAATACACGTATTCTAGGCAATTTTTACTAATAATAATAAAAAAACGTGTAAATAATTTCGATTTTTGAATTTATTTTTGCACTATTGCCAGTCCGCAGTTCGATAGCGTGGACACTCATTTCCAGTATTCCAGTAAATAGTCACATAAAACAGCTCTCACAACACAGGATATCCTAGTGTGAGAGTTAATATATAATAATTTTTCAGTAGAATTAGACAGCAAAAGAAAAAAAATTGTAATTAGTTACTATATTATATTATTTTACAATTAGACTGCACGGTTTTTCTGTTTTTGAATTTGAATTGAATCCGAAATAAAGTTTTTTTTTAATTTGACAACGATGATTGTTTTCAGGTAATCCTGACGGTATGCGCGGTGGCGCACGCGCAGTACGCGGAGGAGCGCGCGCCGCGGTACATCGCCTCAGAGTCCAAAGTGGCGCCCACGCCCGTGCCCATACTGAAGCAGATCAACAGGTAATGCTAAATTGAGTGGTTTAGTGGTTTAGAGCTTCGCTCTCGACCCGGAGGTCGTGGGTTCGATTCCCGCGTTGGAACAACAAAAAATGTTGTTTTCAAGTTTGGTTAGGACAATGCAGGCTGATCACCTGATTGTCTCGTTTTTTTTTTTGTGATTTTCGAGCGTCATTCTCTTCACACTTTATTCGGTTTAATATATGATCCATGAATCATTCTGTATACTAATAGCGCTGTACATACAACATCAGAAAACTACTGCAAATGCTATCTGGTTCGATCAACACCCAGGGGGGTAGAAAAAACTACTATGGAGGTCGAGACACACACACTCATCCCATAGACGCAATATTGAAATGTTTTTCATTAATTATGTTTTTGTTTTAATTAGGGCGTAAATTATGTAAGAGATTACTACTGCACGCGAGGATGCTGGTTCGATCCCAGGTCCAACCAAATTAATTGAAATAAATAAGAATATTTTTTTGATTTACACTTGATCTGATTGTACGAAGGCTTAACTGATAACAGATTTAGTACAATCTTCAAGAGCCCGTGAAGTTTGTCAGCCTGCAATATTTTATTTGCCATACATACTACATCTATACTAATATTATAAAGAAGCGTAAACTACTGGGTCGATTTGAAAAATTATTTTTTTGTTGGATAGTCTGCTTATAGAGGAAGGCTTTAAGCTATATAACATTACGCTACGACCAATAAGAGCGAAGCGTCAGCGTCAGAAATGTTGCAAAGACGGGGAAGATTATTCACATTTGGAGATTTCGTTGGGTGCGCTGCATGAACGGTTTAAGTCACTCAAAAACCACACGAAAGACGTCGCGGGCACAGCTCAGTAGGTAGTCCATAAAGTAGACTACGTGAGCGGTCGGTGACAGTTATGGAAAGTTTTGTAAATTTTACTTGCACAAATTTCAGGCATAACGAAGATGGCTCGTACACGTACGGGTACGAGGGAGCCGATGGTTCCTTCAAAATCGAAACGAAATCACAAAGCGGAGAAGTTAAGGGCAAATACGGATACAAGGATGATACAGGAAAAGTAAGGCCAATTTAAAACATTCTCTAATTTCGACAGTCAACTATCAGCGATTTGACTGCGATTATTATAGACACTGTCTGATGATTTTATCGGACTTATCACGTGCCTGTCATTTGACATAACAATTTTATTCACTAATTTATCGCTTAAATGAAACATGTAACTATATCATAATAACAAACATGGAAATACGACCCAAAAGTACTGCTTATTTTTAAAAGGATTTCTTACAGCAGTCCTACTACAACAATGAATTACAATTAAACAAAAAAGTTCATAATATTTTAACAAAAACTTTTCAGCTCCGTGTGATCGAGTATGGCGCCAACAAGTACGGTTTCCAGCCCGCGGGAGAGGGCATCACGGTCGCCCCGCCCACGCTTGTCGACGAGTCCACGCGAGAGCCTGGCAAGGTATTGACACTTAACCTCCCTAGACAGCATCTGTGCTGTTTGCGAGTTTTTGACACTCCTCATGTTAAATAAGTTAACTACAATTTGTAGAGCATCGCAACAACGCCCTCTAGTGGAAAACATTTGCAACTAACTTGATGTCATACAAATTGTAGTTATGACTGTAGAAAGCGTCCATAGATAAAAAAGACCACCAAATAAACGGTTTCTTTTCACGGAAACTATTGACGGATTGATAAAAATATCTATCATTATGTCTCTACACTGCGTCATTATTTCTATTGTTGTATAACGCATTTAGTAATAAGGTGGTTATGCTAAGCGTGTAAGCATATTATAGAAAACCTATTGCGAAAATCACGAAACATTAATTTCATTTCAATTTTGAGATTATACAAATCTTAGTGCAGGATATTTAATTTCTTGATTTTGCTGTCATTGTTTAAACTTTACATTATCTAGTTACATACTGTAGGTAAAATACAGCTGGATACAACATTCTTAAAAATCTATGTAAAATGCATCATAAAGAGCAATGCACAAAATATCGCAATTGATAAAGGCATGAGATTTTTTCTAAGCGTTTAAATTTAATGACCTGGTAAGTAGCCCAGATAACTTTTTATCGTACAAATAATATGTATTGAAGGACAAGCACAAAAACCACCTTACAATCTACAATTTTTATGACAAGGTTGTCCGGTGTTTGATATTGAGGCGTGTTTTTGTCAGTAGCCTAGATCTAGTTTCCACGTAATCATAAATATCTCCAATGTTTCTGATCAACAGAAAATTTATAAGATTTTAAAGATCTAACAATTTTTAAGCATTCTTATATACCTAATATAATGTTACTTAAACATCGTCAAAACGTCGTGTAAATATTTGTTTCTAAATAAAAGTGAAAAATATTAAAAGTAGTAGTTTAAAGGCGTGTAATATTACTATGTTATCTAAATTTAAATACGAGAAACAAAAACTTTGTACCTCTTTTTACGAAAATGGAGCGGACGGAGAAGTATAATATTTCAAGTTGCAAAAAGAATTACACAAATGCCGTATAGTAATAAATTACCTAAATGATTCTGGTATATGACCTGCTTGTCGGCGACTATATTTAATATTCGTAGAGTGTACGCCTACATGTTCCTATAACGATTTGAATAGTTAATACTGGCTGGCTTTTTATTCTCATATGGGATACTAATCAGTCTCCTCAAACTTTTCAGTCCAACAAGCAGTACAGAGACTACGACTACGAGGACCCAGCCCCGGCACCTGCGCCGCGCCCGAGACCAGCACAGCCCGCCCACCGCGCCCCGCCCCCGCCGCCACCGCAGCAGCAGTACAGGCCTGAGCCGCAGCAGTACAGACCTGCACCGCAGCAGCAGTACAGATCGCAGCAGAGCGCACCTGCACCGCCCAAGGTATAAAATTAAATAGCTCTCACTATTCCTGTAGGTTATTGACCCGGGCCGCAGTAGTACAGACCCGAGCCGCAGCAGTACAGATCGCAGCAGAGCGCACCTACACCGCCCAAGGTATATAATTAAGTAGCTCTCACTATCACTGAAGCTTATTGACCCGTGCCGAAGTAATACAGGCCTTAGCCGCAGCAGTACAGATCGCAGCAGAGCGCACCTGCACCGCCCAAGGTATAAAATTAAGTAGTAAGTACTATTCCTGAAGCTTACTGACTCGGGTCACAGTAGTACAGGCCCGAGCCGCAGCAGTACAGACGATCTGTATGGACAGATCTGCAGACTTACTCCCGACACAATCGAGAATCAAATCAGTTCGATCTCAACGGCTTTTGGTATTTTATTGGGCGGATTGCTTTGAAACTAACCAGGATAAAGAAAATCGTTAGATCGTAACTTTTTCTACTCCCGACCATATTAAACGACCGACAATCAAAATAAACGAAAGTCAATTTATTCGGGAGAACGCGCTAAGATCAAATCTGAATCACGATTGAGTTTGGAGAGTAAGGCCCCTGTACTGCTCGCAGCAGACTGCACCCTCATCGGCCAATATATACAATTAAGTAGTTCTCAATCTTTCTGAAGTAGAAGAAAAGACACGAGCCGCACTACAGATCCGTACCGCAGCTGTTATACAGCGCAAATCCACAGCAGCAGTACACATCGTGGGAGTGCACATCTGCACCGCCCAAGGTATTACATTAAGTAACTGTCACTTTTTCCAAAGCCGACAGTATAGACCTGAACCACAACAGCAGACCGTGAAGAGCTATGTTCTGTGAGCAGAATTATGTTCTACTATCACTTCTCAACTAAGCAACAATCCAAGACTGGGCTACAGAGATCGTGCCACATGAAACATATTTTTTATTATTACATAGTAGTGTACTCATATTCACGACATTCAAAACGTAATGTTTCAGTTACTTTTCTAGACTGATTTTCAACTTAAACACCTAATGCTTCAAAGCTTACAAAATATTCATTCTTTACTAATTAATTACTTAGCTAATGGGACTGGGCAGGACACATAAGTCGCATGCACTCCGAGCAAGAATATGCACCGATTGGGTACCAGAGGTCGGACGACGTCACCGAGGCCGGCCCAGAACAAGGTGGTGCGACGAGCTGGACGCATACCACCCAGCTGGCCAGCGATGGCGCAGGAAAGAAATACCTGGAGGACACTGGGGGAGGCCTTTGCCAAGCAGTGGGACAGTTTAGGCTAATATTAATAATAATAATTAATTATTTTGAAATAAAAGTTATCCTTACTTACAAAAATTAATTAATTTCAGCCCGCCTTCTTTGCTGGAGCCGCCCCCGCGCCAGCAGAAGACAACTTCTTCAATCCCGAACCGCAACCGAAGCAATACCGACCGAAGCAGGACTTCCGACCGGCGCCGCAGCCGCAGCACTTCGCTCCGAAACACACCCAGGCCGAGTTCCAGGACTTTAACCAACAACCCAGATATACTCAGGCCAACCAGTACCAGGAACCACAGCCGCAACCACAGAGAGGCCAGACATTCTCCATGCTCGACCAGCTGTTAAAAGAATACTCATTGCCCCAGGGCAACTCCGCTCCGACTCACGATATCACCTTTGGGTCATTTTAGTCATAGTAAATTGAAATTCTTGTAAATATTATTATGTAGTGTACTTTTTATTAAATGTATTTTTTACTTATGATTATTTTCTTCAAACCTTATCCTATACATTATATTATCTACAATAATCTGCAGATATTCTTGTATTGTATAAGGCTTTCTCAAATTATTACACGATTTTATTACTTTATTTACTTTTACGAAGTTCGAATCTATTACCAAAATAATAAAAAGCCAGACTATTTTAACCGAGCATTTTGTCACCACATACTGTCTATACTACCGGAACAGTAATTTTACCAGGTTTGTCAAAAATGTTGGACTCGGGATAGTGTGATTTTATACATAATAATAATAATAGCTCCTCTCACCGATTTCGGTGTCGGTAGCCGATTTCATTGAAACCAGGCCAGCTACGCAGGAGTTATTTTATAGTCCCCAAATGTGTGCGCAATACACAAGGACACTCTCTTTTCATTTTACTCTCATAACCCAGAGGGACGGTAAACCAACACGACTGGCGAGAGAACAGGCGCAGGACCGACTTTTTACATGCCCATCCGACGCATGGATCATCTTTCTTGTCAGACAATCAGGTGATAAGCCTGCATTGTCCTAACCAATTATTTGTTGTTCCAACGCGGGAATCGAAGCTCTGAACCACTAGACCACGGAGGCAATAATTTTATACAAATTGTACAGTCACTAGCCTCTCCGACAGTTTAACCGGCCCAGCAGAGATCTGCTGGGCCGCTGGACTGGCAGATGCCAGTCCAGCGTAGCGGGATCCGGGCCTTACACTTAGTAAAGTCTTTTAAGCGGATTCATTGAATGAATTCACGTGAAGAAATAAAAAAATCTGGCAATTAAATATTATTCATTTCTTTCGTTGTGTTGTTAGTATTAAATATATTTATGAAACTAAGTATGGGAAATAATACAGGAATAATGTCAAGTAGATTGCAAATGTTTTAGTACAAGTACCATTTTTAGTCTATGACTATATTAAAAAAATGTTATTTAAAACAACGGTTCAAGTTGAAATTATTGAAAACAAAAATACTGACGATGACTAAAATATTAACGTTAAGTTTACTTTCACGAAGCCTTCAAATGTTCCTGCTTGGCCTATTGGTGTTATGTATTCCTTGTTTTTTTTTGTAACTGTCGGAAGTTTTTATAAGTTTTATAATAAGCATTGTAGGCTTTGAGTAAAACAGAATTTCGATAAATAAATTTAATCTTTCCTTTTTTATTTTTTCATTTATTTACCATTTAAAACAATTATTAAATTACAATGTTTGTATAAAAATATCATCAAAAAACCACAGAGGTTTATGAAGATGACACACATATTTTAAACAGATAAAAATACACTATAGACAACCGCGTCATAGACTGTCAATATCAAAACTTATGACTATTTTGTATATTACGAGTATTTAATACGATTTTCTTAAATTATCTAATTTCATTTTAAGTATTTTCAACGCATATCCATATTATATTCTCACCGTTCAAACCTTCCCTGGACTTCCACGAATATTTCAAGACAAGAAGACGAAAAAAATAGCCGTTCTCTAGTTTTAGAGAGACTAACGAATTCATTTTTATTTATACTGATAATATTGATATGATCACTATAAAATGTTGTTAGACTGACCTACTTACCCCAGCTTGGCATCACATGGATCTCACAACTTATTACGGCAAAAGAGCTAAGTTGCGAGACTTGGCACTTTTACAAGTTATGTTTTTGATGGGATCTCAGTTCTTATTGTAGAAGATTAACTAAAACTAGTGTTTTTGTCGGAAAGTGCAAATATAACTTTGTAATCCTGTACATTTTACTTAGTAACTAAAAATGCAGGCTTCTAGTTTCATGAATAACGAAGTAATAGGGGGTCGAAAATGGCCTGAACTGCTTCGAGACAAAGATCCTAGAGTGGAGGCCACGTACTGGCAAGCGCAGTGTGGGACGGCCACCTACCAGATGGACCGACGACCTGGTGAAAACTGCCGGGTCACGTTGGATGCAGGTGGCAATGGACCGGTCGCACTGGAAATGTATTGGAGAGGCCTATGTCCAGCAGTGGACAGTAAAAGGCTGAAACAACAACGGTTAGCGGCATATTTCTGCGTTAGGCTAATTACACATTGATTGGTCCAGCGTAAATAGCGAAAGGCGTAAAGCGTAATAAATAAAAGTAACCCTATAATAAATATATTACTTTAACAGTGAAGTCTAATTAATTATCACATATATTTTTATGCAATGTGTAATAAAAAGTAAAACATTCGGTATTCCCTAACTCAATTAGAAATACATTGAGGACAGCATTATTTTAATGTCATTTTAATTTGTACTGTCATTTTTTACATTACAAGAAACATTATTTTTATTTTTTCCCACCCGAACAAATTAATGTAACAAATTTTGCTACTTACTGAACTAATCTACAAATGTTAAAACAACAATTACGCACAACAAAGCACTGATATAATGAACGTTTTGAATCAGTATTGCGAGGTCGTGGGAGCGATTCCCAGGTTCCCAAGCCGGGAACAATACTCATACATGTGTGTTTCCCACCTTGTGCAACGTATTATGTGCATAATAAGTGTCTGATAGAAAAATCTATTACTTCATAGATTATACAAGAATTAGTGTGACCCAGTTTGCAATTCCGATATACAACAAAGGGAGCTATGCGTTTGTATGCCACGTTTGTATTTATTCTAAATGTAAGCATTGCCCATTTATTTGTTTTATGCACTATATGATTATGGTTATTAACAAAAATCAGACGTTTACATTTATAATATAAGGAAAGATGTTCTATTCGCACTATAGTCTTATAAATCGAAATAGTCTTATAATTCATCAAGCGTTGTCAAATGAATTTCAAATTTTAATTGAATGTATGCTTTACATATTTTTTAATAGGAAATTCATGTCTTTATCGATTAGTGATTCCTTATACAAGCATTGCTCGATCACAGCTTGACAATCTTTGCTGACATCGTCAGCTCGAGCTGAGGATAATTAACTCTAAGAGCACTCTTTGTCACGTCTACTTACAAACAAGAAACCTATATCCAAATCGGTTCATCTGTTTGGGAGCTATCATGCCACGGTCAGACACAGATACAGATTATAGACAGACAAAGTAAACAAACACATCTCTGTTCAAGTAAATCCCTTTGACGGACATGTTTAGATAGAGTTCAAAAATTAATGTATAGTGTATACAGTTTTGCGTATGTTTTAAAATGCTTTTTTCAGCTATACTTACTGTTACCTAAATAATATAGAAAAATAATATATATATGATCTCTGTAAAGGCTGAATTTAATGAATCAACAAATAGCTGAAACTGCTAATCTGTTGCACAAGTCTGTCTCATGCTGAAGGTTGTCCATTGTTAATTGAATTGTAACGACCTCTTGTACATTATTATACTAGTTGACCCCGCAGCTTTGTTCTCAAGAATATACTACCTACTATATTATGTCTTATTCAAGATATTGAGCTTTTTTGTACTTGGTGTTTGTCGAAAAATATTTGAAAATAAATGTAGTCCTAATTGTTTTAATTGAAATTTGTTGTCATATGTTAAAATCATATCATATTATGTAATACTAGAATGAGTTTTAGATTGTTATTTATTTGTTATCTTGTTTTAATAAAAAAATGTAGGCAACATGCTTAAAAGTTGGACATTCTTCCTTCGTGTAAGTGGGTCGGTGACGAAACAATAGCTTATGTTGAGTTATTACGCGTTTTGTCATTGTTTTTCATGCTCCTCGGTTTTGATATCAAAAGTTAAACTCATAACGTGTAAAATCATGCTTTAGCGATTGTGACGAATGTGTTTTTATAACTTCAATTTTAAATCCGTAAATAACTAAAGGCTTAGTAGTAATAAATCTATATATATAAAAGAAAGTCGTGTTTGTTACAACACTTATAACTCGAGAACGGCTGAACCAATTTTCATGGTTTTTGATTCGTTGGATTTGTCTCCTCCCCGAATAGCAGAATACATATTTAAAATAGTGAAAACTTGATGTGTAATGAATAATTAATCATAAATAAATGCTCATATTTTGTTCATCAAATGTCAAAAATTTGTTGTCAAATGATGTAACAACTATGCGTTCAGAAATCTATTCGTATTGAAGTGTCAGTTTGTAACTTTCAATTAGCAACGTTTTTCTAAATGCATATGACATTTTAAACGATATTTTCTTCTTTTTTTTGGCATTGGCAACGATATCTAGGCACTGAAAACGAAAATGCAATTTAAAAAAATGTCTGTCTGTCAGCGTGTCTCTTTGCTCTGGCTAATCTCTGGAACGGCTGGACCGATTCTAACGAGACTTTCACTGGTAGATAGCTAAAGTTACAAGGATTAATTTAGGTTACTTTTCATCATCATCATCATCTAACTAATGATCACCGAATCGGCTGGACCGACTGTGACGGGAGCATTCACCGGGCGTTAGCTTATGTTAGTAGGAGTAATCTATACATACATCTATATGTATAAAAGTAAGTCGTGTTAGTTAAATTATTGATAACTCAAGAACGGCTTTATCGATATGGCTGAAAATTGGTGAGGAAGTAGCTTAGAGCAAGTAGACGGACATAGGATACTATTTATTCCATTCGACAGCGTTTCCGTGAACGTTGCGGGTTCTGCGTTACGGTTTCGCGTTGTGGGTTCCGCGTTGCGGGTTCCGGGTTCCCGTGTTGCGGGTTCCGTGTTCCACGTTGCAGGTTCCGGGTTCCCATGCTGCGGGTTCCGCGTTCCGGGTTCCGGTTTCCCGCGTTGCAGGTTCCGCGTTGCGGGTTTCGGGTTCCCATGTTGCGGGTTCCGCGTTGCGGGTTCCGGGTTCCCGCGTTGCGGGTTCCGCGTTGCGGGTTCCGCGTTGCGGGTTCCGGGTTCCCGCGTTGCGGGTTCGGCGTTCCGGGTTCCGCGCTGCGGGTTCCGGGTTCCCGCGTTGCGGGTTCCGGGTTCCCGCGTAGCGGGTTCCGGGTTCCCGCGTTGCGGGTTCCGGGTTCCCGCGTTGCGGGTTCCGGGTTCCCGCGTTGCGGGTTCCGGGTTCCCGCGTAGCGGGTTCCGGGTTCCCGCGTTGCGGGTTCCGGGTTCGGCGTTGCGGGTTTCGGGTTCCCATGTTGCGGGTTCCGGGTTCCCGCGTAGCGGGTTCTGGGTTCCCGCGTTGCGGGTTCCGGGTTCCCGCGTTGCGGGTTCCGGGTTCCCGCGTTGCGGGTTCCGGGTACCCGCGTTGCGGGTTCCGGGTTCCCGCGTTGCGGGTTTCGGGTTCCCGCGTTGCGGGTTCCGGGTTCCCGCGTTGCGGGTTCCGGGTTCCCGCGTTGCGGGTTCCGGGTTCGGCGTTCCGGGTTCCCGCGTTGCGGGTTCCGGGTTCCCGCGTTGCGGGTTCCGGGTTCCCGCGTTGCGGGTTCCGGGTTCCCGCGTTGCGGGTTCCGGGTTCCCGCGTTGCGGGTTCCGGGTTCCCATGCTGCGGGTTCCGGGTTCCCGCGTTGCGGGTTCCGGGTTCCCGCGTTTCGGGTTTCGGGTTCCCACGTTGTTTTTTTTTAGTTGAATTTATCATAAACTCTTTTTATGCTCAACGAAGTGGGCAAGGGTCAGCTAGTAAATAATAAATAAAATAAGACTTGTTGACTTGTTGTTATAATTATAATTTTATGGATTTTAATTACTAACAGTAATCACAATTAGACCAAAAAAACAAATATATATGTTTTTACTGCAACTTGTAGTGATATTTTAAAGCTATTATATTTTTTGTAGGAGAAATCTTTATTGCTATCACCATGTTACTTGTAATTACATGCTCAACTGAGCATTCTTTATATATAAAATGGTTGAGATAATGTAATTCAATTTTAAGTTTTATTATAAGTTTTGATTTTACTAAGAAAATATTGAACGAAGATTTTTTTTTGTTGAAAGTTTAAATAATGCTACGCCACGGATTCAATTTATTTAAGATGTTTCATCTTTATAATATTAGTATAGAAAAGACTTCAACGCTCACCAATTGTGTATATTACCAATTACCAGGCTCGTTAATTATATTACCAATAATAATAATAATTGAATAATCTCTTCTTTAGTTTTATTGCTTTTATTACGTTTAAAATATTCATGAAGACCTTATTATAATTACATATTTATAATTTATTGGAAATTAGTGTTATAATTAGGTATAATCTCATTATTTCGTATTCTTAATTTCTTAAATTTTAAATTACTTATTTCTAAGTAAATGTAGCTAGTAAAGAAATGAATATTACTAATAAATAAAATAACACTATAGTTCGACAAAGTTTTATCATAAAAGTATAAAATTAACAATTGACAATGGATTTATGTACAGGTGAAAAATGTTCTGAAGTCATCTGAGTATTTTTCTGTAGTTTGTCACTTAAATAAATAATTTACAACTTAACTTAATTAATGCCTTTTAGGCTTTTCTGTGGCACCCTCCTCGCCTAGTATCTGAACATTTCTCACCTGTTTTCGAGTCGGCGCGGCCGTGGTTAGCTCTGTTGGCGGTACTGGTCTCGGGGTGTACTCTGGACTTATAGCGAGTAGCAGCATCTTCAGTAGCAAGGCCTCTCGCACCTCCACTGGAAGGTATTCAGGCCCCTCGTCAATGTGATTCGACGAGGAGCCCACGCTGTCGTAGGGCCGCGAATATCTTCGACGCGGGACGTATCTTTGATTGTCGTACTGGTCTTCGTACCTTTCCTGGTTCGTGTAAGCATCTTGCCTGTACTGCTGGTCGTAGTGATAGTCGTACCGGTCGTCCTCGTCGTAGTGTCGGACTTGCTGACGGTACGTATCTCGATACGGCTGATAAGGTCCGGGCATCAGCTGATCCATCAACGCCTGCAGTCGACTTTGTCTGAGTATCAAAATCTGCAGCAAGCGTTTTAGATCCCTGGTGCTCACTGGAGCGGATATGGAGTTCATATCGGTGGCGGGATCATATCGTTGGTAAACTGGTTGCGGCTGTGGTTGTGGTTGATACGGGTTCACATATCTTGGTTCGTAACCAGGTATAGGAACCCCTCGCTCGTCAACGGGCACCTGAATTATCCTTGTAACGGGACGCACCTCGTATTGATCGTTGGACGCTTTTGGTTGGGACTCTCTCAGTAGCTGTGAGTCCAATACTTTATTCTGTTGGTAATCGTATTGGAGAAAGGGCCGCTGGTTACCGATTGGAACGGGGGCTCCGGGATTATGTCTCAAATATTCCTGAGTTTGGAACTGAATGGATGACTGCGGGCGTCGGTATAAAGGTTGTTGATAAACTCTCTGGTCATCTGGAAGTCTTTGCTGCTGGATGTGAATTACTGGCACTGGACTGGATGTTGCGATATTATTTGTGTCAAAAACTCTACCTGTACTTGCTTCTATAGTAGTCTCCTGTTTTTCTAAATTATCTGGATAATGTTCTTGAGTATTCTGTCTTGGGATCAAATTGCGTAGAGGAACAAGTCTCGGACGATTCGTTGTGGTAGTCGTGAAAAGTGG
The DNA here is from genome assembly GCA_905187575.2 of Celastrina argiolus. Taxonomy (NCBI): domain Eukaryota; kingdom Metazoa; phylum Arthropoda; class Insecta; order Lepidoptera; family Lycaenidae; genus Celastrina; species Celastrina argiolus. The sequence continues at coordinate 14,998,590 of LR994579.1, forward strand.
CCTGAGAGTACCATGAGATAAGTGACTTCCATAGACGTCGGTGGAGTCATCTCCCATCGATTGTTGTAAATTAACCATATGGTGATTAGTGTTTCTACCTGGTAACTCACGTCGGAAAGCGCTGGGCTTGCTTACATCCGGTTCCTTTTCTGTAACTTCTTCATACACAGGTTTCACAGTAGATGACAGAGTGGTCTGTTTGGTAACCAAATCATCTTTGACTGTTGTAGCTCTCGATTTAACAACTTCATCTCTTGACCTAAACCGATTAAAATTATTTTGAGTCGTGTCTTCATAATTAGATTTTTCTGTTGTCACTTCACTATCAGGTAAATTATTTGGACCTATTATTGGCCTGCGTCTAGGTATGGATTGTATAACAGTACCTCGTGTAGTAGCGCTTCCTCTGGTCGGATAAACCACTGTTGGAAGTGGTCTTCTGGTTGTCGACGACACTGTTTTGTTGACTCTCACTATCATTACCGGTGTACTAGGAGTTGTACTTGTAGAAACAGGAACCGGAGTACTCTCACCATTAGATGTATAAGTAACTCGTTTTATTTCACCATCGCCATCAATGTACCCAAATGTTCCTTTCACGTTGCCCAAAACATCCCGACTTTCGATTTTAAAGGTTCCATCGGTCGCTTCATATCCGATGGTGTAGGAGCCATCTTCGTTCAATCTTCTGATTTGCTTGACTATTTCCACTTGGGTAGGATCACCTGTTTCACTGGCTTTCAATAATTCTTTAGTCGAATTGTTCGGAGATTCTGTAGTGGTAGTAGTTGTAGTATTATTATTCAGAGTAACATCAGTTTTCTCAGCCGGTATTGCCGTCGCGGTGGCAAGGCATGCGAGGAATATGTAGAGGTACATTTCGGTCAGGCAATGGCAGCCACATGACGATGTTACGGCGCTGAGCACGAGCACTACTCCCCTATATAAAATATTGCCCCACTAGTGTTCCTACCGTGTGAACACTTTACGCAAACTCCGCCATTGTTGTCACTTCATTATCTGAAAAGGAAAATCTTTTTTCATCGTATTCACTCATGCTGCAAGATCCCAATTGTATAATTATCCATTGTGGACATACTTTATTTGTGGTCATAATTATGTATCAAACATAGAACACATACCTATATATTCAAATATTCATAAGCAAGTAAAACATGTGTTTAGCGAGATAGTATTGTTATAATAAATAAGTGTAATCTTAGATGAATAAATTATTTAAAAAAAAGTAACTTAAATCTTTTCAGCATACGAGTATTAGTATAATAATAATATGTAGTATAATATCTAAAGACGCTTTACACCACGTCAATCTGGCCCTGTGCTAAGTATCCGAAGAACTTGTGTTACAGGTACCAGACAACGGAAATATATATATTTAATACTTTTATACTATACACATATTTAAGATTTTTATTATAATATGAATACACAAATTTAATACACATCCATGACCCAGGAACATTGAATACTTTTTGTTCCTTCGGCGGGATTCGAACCCGCGACCTCTAGCTCGAGCACCAACGCGCTCAACCACTGCGCCACGGAGGTCGTCAGTCATCATATTATTATGTAGGAAAGGTTATTGTTTGCTTATCTTTACATGAAAATCAGACTTTCTTGCTAACATTTACAAATCATACGGAGCTAATTATAATTAAAACAAAGTTATATTCTCCTATCACTAATCTCTATTTACGACATTTTGCGGTTTCGTTAAAACCAAACTAATTTATGTTCCAAAATCATATTTTTGTGTAAAAAATATAATTTTCTCACAATTACACCTTACCGCAATACCAAATTTTAGAATGTTCTAGATGTTTAAACACTAACCTACGTGGGAATTAGCATCAGGTATGTTAATTAATTAAGTCCTAGTAAGCATAATGAGTTTTAGCTGTTTTAGGTAAATACTAATCTAGACAAAGCCTACATTAATGGGACATGAAATTACATTAATAAGAAATGATAAGACTGAAATTTTCGACAGTTCAATTTTGTATTGTATCGGTTTGGCAATATAAATACTACTTAGATGTATATTTATAAGAATTTAAAGAAATACATTTTTTATTCTCAAAGAATATGAAGTGTATAATTTATTAAGACAAAATAATATAGGTTAGTTATATTATAGTTTCGGAACAAACTCTTAAATATATTATATGGATTTTTTTAATCGCCCCAACAACACCATCTATAGTATGTAGTGCGTAACAAACTCCATTTGGTTTTACATGTACGAGTATCACAGTGCACGCCTAGTTAGTGTAGTATTATGTGTCTAGTTTACGTTATTCACGCTAAGATGGCGCTTTAATTTTTAATAGATGGTGCCTTCAAATTAATAAAGTTAAAGCAAATTACCGCGCAGTAACCGTACCTATATTTTTCGTTAATCTAGTAATTAGTTGAATTAATATTGACATGTGTTTGTTTTTATGTTTGAGTGTGTAAATAAAGCATTTTGTTAATCGAAGTTGACTGTGTTCTAAATTTAATTAAAAAATCTGGCATTTTAATGTGATGACAGTCCTACATAGATGCACAGATGAGGATAAACTCCGAAAAACCTTTATTTTTTAATACTTTTAAACTTACTACCCTTTTCCTCATGAAAGCTTAGAGGTAAATACTCAGTTCTATAAAGCCTTTAGCTGTAACAAAATCAAAATTATATATAAAAGGTCTGATAGACTCTCATTGCACGAATCCAACTTGCACTTGGCCTGTTTTTTGTATGCTGTTCGCACTTGTAATATTGGCGTTATAATAAATATGTCCATAAAATCTAATTATATATTGCCGAATTGCTTTCATACTCTATTTCTAATTGTTATCTTATTACAAATTTGAATTATTATTACAAACTACTGAATCGTACGTTTACATGTAGTTACTTACTAAAAAATAAAACACTGAAAGATTACTGAAATATTGCAAACGATACAAGTACATTACTTGAGTAATATATAAAATATGTTAACAATTTTTTGGGTTCGTTCAAACAATATTGATTCTAGTTATTATACTGATCATAATACTATAATGCTCTACATTTCAATAAATTGCTCATTAACTCTTATTATTCTTCATTGTGTTTTTGTATATAAACTATGATTTGGATAGCAGGAACATATTATATTCATCTACGTGTGCCTAATTTAATCCAAAGATTGTATGAAAATTAGGACAATATACATATTATTAACATTCGGTAACGTTAATTATATAAGCAGTTGTAATTTTTTACTTCTTGGCCTTCTCACTGCTGCTTGCAACTTTGTAAAGAAATAAATTGTAAACTTTACAAATTATATAATACTAACTATTCCAATCGAATCACATAAAACATAACTAGACCTATGATAACTTTCTACCGCTTACATAATGTTATCATAATAAATTATGATAATAGCTGACACAGATCGGAATACTAACGATCTTTTAATTAAAAATTTTTCAGACAAGTTATCGATATTTGAAAAATAATTATTATTATAGTATCTAATAATATAGTATATTTATTATTTTCTCTTTGGTTATTTTATGAATCGTAAAATGGGCAGTAAGTATTTTTCCTATATGGAGTTGTATACTATATTAGTGTATTTATAATATTTTTAGGTAGAGCATATTAATTAAAAACCATAATAATAATTAATTTATTCAATATTTGTGATTTAACACACATAGTAGAAAATCCGGTAATAGCTAACCTTCACCTTTGAAATGCGGAAAAGATAATATGTCTCCTAATAATACTGTTACTGTGCTATAAAATACTAATTTATTAATTTATTTTATAGGCTCCTCTAATTCCAAAAATATAATATATTATAATATGTTAATATCTTATGAAAACAATTAATAATAATGCCTAGTAATCAGTTTGTAGATTTAGGTTTAAATTATTTCTATCTAATGGTTTTTAATTCCTTTATTTTTCTAAAATCTGAAAAATACAATATAAATAGCTCATTCGTGACTAAAATGGTTTATGGTATCACGTTATGATCCTTACGAAATTTTATTCAGTGGTATAATATTTTGATTGATATGCTACATATATTCTTTTGATTGTATTTTCTGCCCCTGTTTTAAAACTGACTATTTCGGTTGCAGCAGTAACACAATAACATATATATTTTCGGTAAGAAAATAAAATAAACATATTTTGAAAAATATAATTTATTACAAAACGTATCATAAAAATTGTATTACAATTACATTCTGTCCAAACCAACCATCATCACGGACTTATTTGTATTAATTAATAATATTAAACCTTACAACTACTCCTTACATGTTGATACGACACAGTATATACACAGGCAGCTAGGCCACAGTCCACCGAGAACTCGATCGATATTCGACTAAACTTTATTAGTATGGCTTTATGGACTCAGTCGACCGATATCTGGGTTTAATTACACTAAAATTTAGAGCTGGATTCCGTGACCTCTCAGAAAGGCGTCGATCTGTCCCGTCGATACGCCCCCCTGCTGGTCCCTAGGCGCTACGAAATAGTATTGAGGTTGAGGTCTTTGGGCGTTCTGTGCTGGAGAAAGGGACTGTCTTTGGGCTTGGGCTCGAGCGGCTGCTCTATCTCTCTGCAGCTGGCTCTGCTGGAGTTGCTGCTGCTGGGCAAACAGCTGCTGTGAGTTTTGGAACTGACTCTCAGATTGCTGCCTCTGGTATATCTCCTGAGGGTTGATTGGCTGGATTTGCTGAAGCTGCTGTCTATATAGAGGACTTTGCGCAGAACCGATGTCAGATGGGATCTGAGGTGAAGGAATAAACGGTCTAGCTTGTGGTTGCTGTTGAGCGACATAAGGTTGGAGTTTCTGATTGAGATTCAATTCTCCGTTCGTCGACGGCAACGACTGGAAGAGGTTAGTGTTGTACTGTCCACTGCTCGGATCGTACACTAGCTCAGTCGAGTACAAGGGGTTGCCACTCGATTCGGGTCCAGCAGATAAGTCTGCCTTTGTATTAGAACCAAGGGAACCAGGAGTGGAAGAGCCAATTTGATTTTCACGGTTGAACTTCGCAAATTCCGCAGCGAAATCTATCTGACCTGCAGTTCTCGATGGTGCGATAGGTGAGGGTGAAGGAGAGTAATTGGGTTCGGGGCTGTATTGAATTTGGGGTTTAGCGGTGACACTTTGGAGGCTGATTTGTGGTCTGAATGTAGTCGCTGGCGGCAGAGCTCTAGCAGTGGTAGCAGGGATTGCCGGAATTGGTCGTGGCGTGATTGCGATTTGTTGGGCTTGGTAAGGTTGTCTCGCAGCTGGCCTGGCCAGTTGGGGACGTTGGACAATTCGTGGCCTGTAGTTCTGCACGGGCTCCTCTTGGGGTACTTCCTCGTCGGCGTCCCTGAAGTCGTTTTGGAAGTATGTGGTCGTTGGTCGAGTGGTCGTAGGTCTCAACGGCTGCCTGACCGGGTAATTCGGTTCTGGGTCATCGCGCTCAGCGGATTGAGGGCCTTCGGGCTCCTGTTCCTCGTCGTCAGGCTTGTTGGGGTCGCAGGGGTTGCCCGAGACGTAGGTGAATTCCCTTTTGTTACCGTCAGGATCAACGTAGCCGTACTTTCCGCGGACAACGCAATCAGTGCCTCTCGTTTCTTCTTTGAATGATCCATCAGCAGCTTCGTAGCCGAAGGTAAAGCTACCATCATCGTTAACCTGAAAATTACAAAAAAATATATAAGAATATTTTTAAACGTCAATTTTTAGTTTATAACGTCTATTATAATTGTATATAATCTATCTCATTATGTATGAAGATTTCGATAAAGATAACTATGTCTGATTTACAAAACCTCGTCAGCTAAAGTAATTAGCTTAGCTTACCTAACCTTAGGTAACTTAATTATGATGACAGCACCTACTGATACTACTAGTTACTGTACACACCTTATTGTAGTTCCTAATAGTCTGCACGGGTGGCTGTTTGGGTGTTTCGTGGATCTGGTTCTTGCGCACCGGCGCCCGCTGTATCGCGCGCGGTTCGTACTCTTCGTCGATCCTGTCCTGTGCCTGGTATAGTCCCTCGTATTGCTCCGGAGAAACAAGCACCACCTGTAAATAAGCAATTGATGTTTTAACGTCCAACAAAGGTTCGGGCATATAAAATTAATTAATAAAACGGGTATAAATTTAGTAAAACTGTACGTAATTTCTAATTTACAATGTCCATAGAATTAAAAAATATACAACTTAAAATATTCATAAAATTAATTCCAAAAAAATTTTTGCTCTACGTTGCGCTACGAACGGCTACAATACTCTACGGCGCGCTACGAAAAGTCTTGCTGTTGTATTACGATAATAATATGAGCATTATAAACATGGGTTATAATTGAAGACATGAATGGATATGTAGCAAAATTCTGATTTCGAGAAAATTTAGTTCAAACTGTCACTTAAATATTTTAGAATACGTTGTAAAGTATTACGTACATTAATCTAAACATCCGTCTCCAGAATCGATACGTTACTACATATCCTAAAAGTTTAAGTGAGACAGTCTAAGTCGAACATATTACTTTCATCGATTTATGTCTTCAATTATTTTGACAAAAATAAAATAGCTACTAGCCTGTTGTCCTCTTGGTTCCTGCGCCTGTGGTTCGTAGTCGTACTCCGCAGCAGCGGGTTGCGGGTGTCGCGGCCGCCCCCGAGCCGCCAGCGCTGAGGCCACTAGTAAACATAGTACCTGCAAATAAACAATATGATAGTTAGTATATTAATCACAAGAAAATATAAAAGTTGAAATAAAAGAGGAACTTGATAATTGTTTGTACTTAACAAGAGATTTTTAACTACCACTTGTTCGTAAAATTAGTTGAATAAGTATAGTAACTTTTTCTGTCATATTTTCATAAGCAACTCTACAGTTTACTATGTCATACTCAACTTTTTTTATTTACTATTTTATTATTATTAAGTGACGTATTACCTTCCTCCTTATCCTTACATATTATAAATCAAAGTCCTTTGCCGCGTCTAATGACTGTTGACGGTAAACTCAACTATCGCACTCTTCTTCATACTATTTTCATTGGTGAAAATATCATGAAGATTGGTCCTACCTTGAAGTGGTCCTTGTGGACGTTTTATTATATTAATTGGTCCCGTTAGGTAGCGCTGCTGTTAGCGCGTCAAAAACCGTAACTTTAAGGCGGTACAAAGTTCGTCGGGATAGCTATTATAAGAAGTTGACATGCCTAACTTAGCACATCAACTTATTTTTTAGGCTAAAATACCAACAGCTTATCGGTACATTACAAATTGTATTTCTATTTTTACCCCACAACATATTATTAACCAACATAAACAAAGTTACGAAGGTCTGAATTTACTGTCGGACGGGTATCAATCGTTAACATTTACGAACGTTGCTCAAACGGAGCACATCAGTAATTATACGAGATTGATTGACCACGCTTGGGTTAGTCTTGACCTTTACGAGTTGACCTTATGAGTAGGAATTGGCCTACACGGATGATACGAAACTGTGAGTGAGTGCGTTGAAACGAATTTGACAGATTGCTTTCTACTGAAAGAATTTTACTTTCATATTTGTATAATGTTTACTACTTATTTTTTAATAGAATTATAAATACTAAATAATAGATTAAAATGTATGTAAAAAACTATTTAGGCGTAACATATTAGTTCTGATGACATCCGAGAGCAGTTTAAGAGTATTTATATTATATAAAGAGTCATTTTATGAATAAACTAAAATGAAACATTAATGTTTTTATAAAAAATATATGTTAATTGAAAATTATAAAATAACTTTAGATAAAACCTAATATTCACGTCGTAGTTTTTACTAAAAATAATCGCCAATATTACATTTTTCTTTTATACGTTTAAGAACTTGAAATCAGTTTTAATACTTTAAATATCTTATGATATAAAAAATATATAAGAAATAATTTGGTGATCGGCCTTTGGTAACTAACAGCCCATTTAATATGTGAGTATTAAAATGGGCCGTATTCATATATAAAATGCCATAAACGTTTAAATGAATTAGATACAAAATATTTACAGCTCGTCTGCACCGACCCTTAAACGTGTGTCTAAATAAAATCATAAAACAATGAACGTTAAAATTATTTTTATGAATCTATTAAAGCATTATGGGAACGTTTCTCATAGGCGTTAAGCGCGTAATTTCTGACGCTCAGAAACGCCAATTAACGGTTATTATTTAAACGGAATTACTTTACAGAGATTATAAAGTACAAAACGATGAATTGTTTACTCACGGACTTCAATGTTGATGAAATATGGGAACAGTTCATGGGCGGATGTAGTTTTACGATGGTACGTTTAATTTGAATATAAGGTTAAATTAATTATGTTGAGGGTTCGATATTAATATTTAAAAAATCTCATAACATAATTCATTTTATAGCCTGCCGACGACATGACGCCAAAAATCTACTTCGCAGTTTTAACTGAAAATAATCTTCATTTTACAGTTTTCTATAATATGATTACGAATATCTATATGTAATACTGGCGATTTATTTTATATTTACGTTATAATTTTTCAAGTTACTCATAAACCTCCTAGAAATGTTACTCTTTTATTTACGTCAGCATATTACGTGAACGCTCTTTAAAACGTAACATTATCGACAAATCGAATCCGTTACAATTTTAAACATAATAGAACGCTATAATAGTTTATTGATCATTATTATATTATTTATGTGTGTAATAATTACAAATCGCATTCCGGCCTACTTGCTCTGTGACATAACGAGTGCGACCATGCCTGAGGGAAAAGTGAGACAGTCCCGCGAAAACTGGCTCACCTTACGCAAACATACTTATACCATAAAAGTGCGTTCCGACGCTTATCAAACCGTCTTATGCAAATCATTTTGCATTGCAAAATCAAAATGTGTGAATTACATTTTTGCGTTTTTCACACTATTTGTTTGCTTTATGGCCTGTTTATTTTGCAATTATAATTATAATATAATAATTATAAGAATGAACGCTACACGCAACATCAATCTGATCCCATGCTAAGTTCTCGAAAAACTTGTGCCACGGGTACCAGACAACATGTAATTAGCTTTAAACTTTTGTATTGTACATATTTTAACATATTTTATGTTTATATTATACTATACATTTATGACCTTGCTAGGTCAAACATAAATGTATTCCTCCACCTCCACCAGCGGGATTCAAATCCGTGACCATAGGTTGAGTACCGACGCGCTGACTGAGCCACAGCGGTCTTTTCTAAGAATCTTTCAAGAGCTTAAATGTTATTTTCATGTTTTGAATTTGACGTAGGTACAAATTAAAACTGAACATAAAAAGATAGACAGCCAGTAACATATTGCAAATGTTAAATCCAGGTATTATTAAGTAATTTGCTGCATATGCAATAATGTTTGTACCAACAGTATTTGTTTAATAACTTTTGAAATTTATTTAATTATTTGACCTAGTTTACGTTTATGTTACTGCATATTGTATTTATATATACAAATATTTCATTGGTTACACCAGCAATAAGTTTCAAAATTGTCAAAAGTTTTGTCGTTTTCTACTTTGTGAATCTTTTAAGCAAAATAATACATGTTATTAAGTTAAGGCGGGTAGAAACCCAGCTGTCGACTTGATGAATGTCTTTAAAATGTATTTGTCCTAATTTCTCACTCCGCGTGTTATCTCTAGTCGTTTTGTCTAGCGGAAGTAAATCAGTAACAATTGCCCGCGGACCACGTGTCTGCCTCGTGAAAGTTTTTTAATGTCTCATTGTGTTACGTATCTCGGTTATCGCGAATTTTAGAGGTTCTATGACAATAACTTCATGTGTATATTACGTGTATTGTCTTATTGTGCAACAGAGAAACTCGCCAAAATATTATGGTATTCGTAATTAAAACATGTATTTTTGTATTGCAGTTCAAATGTGGTGACATACTTATTAAAAACAACCCGTAGTT